>VXAB01013000.1:0-28260 GCA_013399175.1 Odontophorus gujanensis
TTGGATGGGCCTTTGAGCAGCCTAGTCTAGAAGGAGATGTCCCCGCCTATAGCAGGGGGTTGCAACTAGATGATCTTAAAGGTCCCTTCCAACCCAAACCATTCTGTGATTCTGTGATTATGAGTGGAAGTCAAAATGGCAATTCATGGAGTGGTAACATGTTAACTGTCCATCAAAGAGGAAGTTCAAGAAGCAGCCCTCTGCAGGTAAAGTGATCTGGGCTATTTTTTAGGATAGGAAAGAGGTGATCCTTTCTGGATTCCTTCAAACATTGATGTCAGCTCTGGTCGCTTCCTTGCTGGCTAAGCTGAAGGCTTGAACTTCCAGAGTCAGGCCAGAGAAGAAGGAAACCTTTCTCTTACAACATGATAACAGCAGGCCCTATATTAGTTTGGAGACCATGGAGCACACTGCCATTCTTGTCTGGACTCTCCTACCACACCCACTGTATAGTCCAAATTTGATGCATTCTGGCTTCCGTCTGTTTGGATTGATGAAAGATAGACTGTGTGGGCAACATTTTCCTGGCAATGATGCTGTCATAGGACCTTATAGGACAATTTTATAAGTAGAATTACTTTCTTATATCAAACAAATGCAGTACTTGTGTTTAAAAATGTACATTGTTTTAGTTGAACAGCAGTTTTTTAGTTACCTAATACTTATCTGTGGTTATGTCTTAATTGGTGGAAAACTTCCACTTGTGAATGAGAGAATTTTTAGGGATAAAAGGGTGCATTTGCATTGTGAAAGTGCTGTATACAACTGAAATGAAGACATCTGGAGCTGTTTCTACAGGAGCTCGATCAGTACCTGGTCACACAGCGTACTGTTCCTGTTTGTGGTCAGTGTGCATAGTACATACAGAGGAGTGATTTGTAATTGTAATGACTTCAACCTAAATGGCAAGCATTCCCTCAGTGAGCAACTCATGAATTACATGTTGTTTCTGGTGTCGGTGCGATTCTTAACTCACTCTCAGTATTTTTGTTTCCTTTTGTTTTTAAGGATCAGTTCGATAACTTAGACAAGCATACACAGTGGGGCATTGACTTCTTGGAGAAATATGCAAAATTTGTAAAAGAAAGGATAGAAATTGAGCAAAACTATGCAAAGCAACTGAGGTAAGTTTTTTTTATTATTCTTTTTAAATGGATCTTACCAGTTACTTAAAATCAGATTATGGACAACTGTAATTTCATGATTAAATACTTTTTAAATGGGGGAAAAAAAAGAGCGAATTAATTCTTTTCACAACAGACAGGATTTTCTTTATCAACCTAAAGCAAAAGAATCTTTGAGTGTGGACTTGCTTCCTTGTTTTTCTCCTCTGTTCTGTCCCTGTCACCCACCCTTTACATCTTTACTAAAAAACCTTAAGGTTCAAACTTTAGTACATTGTTGTTGTGTTTTGAATCTAAAAGTTTTTCCTCTGTCTACTTTGTTGCAAAGTGCTTTATCCAAGTCTACATTTTCTTTATTCAACCAGCTTCAAGCCTCTGCTACTAATTAATTTCCTATGTCGAATTGGCAAGAGCTTCACTACGTTTTATTTAGAAATCTGATTGAAATCATTAACAACAAGACAAGGGGAAATGGTTTTACATTGAGGGAGGGAAGATTTAGGTTGGATGTCTGGGGGAAGTTCTCTACGATGCGAGTGGTGAGGTGCTGGAACAGGCTGCCCAGAGAGGTTGTGGATGCCCTGTCCCTAGAGGTGTTCAGGGCCAGGGCAACCTGGTCTAGTATTAAATGGGGAGGTTAGTGGCCCTGCCTGTGGCAAGGGGGTTGGAGATTCATGATCCTTGAGGTCCCTTCCACCCCATGCCATTCTGTGACCTAGAAAACTTAAGAAAACAGCAGATCTTCATGACCTTTCTGTAGCTAGTCATTCCTTTTGGTTCAGACCTTTATCTTACCTCTCTTGTTCATTTTCCGTTGTTGCCAAATGAAAGATAATTTAGGTCTTAGCTGGAGTTTCCCCTTCTAGAGAAGGAGATCATACAAGAAGCACAGGAGCAATAAATTAGCCCAGAAGTGCTGGAATAAAGTGTGGGTTTTTTTATTTTTCTTTAACAAAAAGATACAGGTTACTTGAAGAGCAAGATTTAAATTAAGACACTACTATGAAATTGGCTTTAACTGTTATCCTTATGTTCCTATGGGGACTCAGCTGAAGCTATTTCCTGGCCTTTGGCGAACTAAAACTGATAACAGCAGCTTCTCTTTGGTGGTGTCTTCTATTATCTCATCATTGGCAAACTAGATTGTCACCAGATACAGAGTTGAGGAATCCTTCCTCATAAATACATTCAAGAGGTTTACAGCTGAGAGGGTGAATATTGTCTTCAGTTTGATTTCCTTACTAGTTTCTTTTGATCTAGTAATGTATATTCACCAAACATGATAGCTTCTTAGTTTACTGAAGGGTTTTTTTCCTAAAGGAAATAAATATCACTTTTCCAAAGCTTACATCAAAGACAGTAGGTAAAGGAAAGTTTGAAGCATGCACAGCACTAGTTCACAGCCTAGTTTCAATCTGTTTTGAGTTGTCTGTTTAAAAATGGAAATGTTTTATTTGCATGAGTCTACTCAAATATTTTTCTTATATGTTATGAAATGTTGTTCTGCTTTGTTCCATTTAAGTGTTCATTTTCTACAGCTAGCAAGATGATATTAGTACTCGAGGATATGATTAAAAATGAGAAATGTATTCTGTATAGCGTTTTATTACTTTGGGTAAAACTTTCGATTTTTCTCAAAGCATTTTTGAGAAGCACGTTATGTCAAGTGCCCCTTCTGTCAGATGGCTGGGCTGCTTGTGTACATGCAGTAAGTATGACAGCTTCGGGAAGCACTGGTCTTGCTGCACGCTTTTACAGTGCATGCATGCACTTCCTGCCTGCTGCCCACGGGCGTCTGGACAGCGCACACACAAAGAGGGTGACTGATTTTCTGCCAGTAGACCAGTTGATGAATCCAGTTAGATATTCCTCCCTGGGTTTTCCGTGGGGAAGAACTGATGATTAGTTGTGAGTTATCATGTGATAGTGCCTTGTTTTCACCCATCATTTTTCTTGAGGGCACTCATTGATGTTAACTGTGTAAAAGGGAACAGTCATGGGGCCCCATGGGAGGTTGAGATATGTGAAGTTTTCATCTCCAGAAAAGTTATTCATCCTGCAACAGATTGTTCCTTAGATGTTCAGAGAGAGAAGATCATAGGGATAGACTGTGGTTCTGGTAAATTTTAATGCTGGCAGCATGTGGCTTGTGAACTGAATGTCACGATCTCTGATAGCAATTTCTTGGTTTTATCTTCATTTTTTTTTCCCTCGTAATGAAATACAACCTGACAAACAGACTGCTGAGAATTTCTATATAATGTACTCTGATACTTATTATGCCCTAATTTAGCATATACATAAACAGTATAGAAAGTATTCAGCTCTTGGTAGTTCTTTGTCTGTACTTGTGCGTGGATGGGAAATTGAAAGGAAATTAAAAGTTCATTGAGGCATATAGAGCTACAGTGCTAGAAATGTATAGACTTTCTTTGTGGTATGTTTGGTTTTTTTTCTGTTGGGCTGTATTTGTTTTTGGTTGGCTCTTACTCTCACAGACTTAAACCTAGGATGTAAACTTTTGTTACTTATTCATACAGTTTTCACGAATCTGAGTCTGTGTCCTGGCAGAAACTCATGCTCACTTAGTGTATGCTTTTGCTCAAGGGATTTTTTTGTATACCATCACAACTTAGTGATGTTTCCAGGTGGCAACAGCTGTTTGAAATCTTTAAGGAGATGGCAAGCAAGTGATGCACATAGAGCGTATGAAGAGGTGTTTGAATGAAGTCGCTATATTATTACTGAAACTGATAGTTTATGGTTGCTGGGTAATTGCAGAAATGGTAACTTGTAAACTAGGAACAATATTTGGGACAGAGTTCTCACAAGTTATTTATTGTTGTTGTTCTTTGATACACAACTGTTGATGCCAAGAAAAAATATATGAAAAACTGTCACCTTTCAAGCAATGTTCAATGCGTACGGAAAAGAAAAATCGTGAAGTCTCTTTTATCTTTGAAATATGCTTTGTTCTGAAAAAAGCAACCATAAATTCTCTTATTTTTCTTTAATCTTTACTTAAAGGAAGTATCTTGAGTTTTGTGTAGCTTTGTTCTCCGCTCACATATTTTGTTGACACAAGGAACGTGGAGTTTATTATAGGCTGTTACTGATTTACAGAGATGTGAATTAGGGCCAACGTGTACAAGATACATTGTGTATTCATTTATTTAAATTTGACTATACAACTGCTTAATTTGTTCCTATTTTGTTATAGGAAAAAAAGATGTAGTATTTGCTTAATTAGTGGGCACTTCGCTGACTTCTTTAATTGAATTCTCAGATGCTGGTTTTGGTCAGCATGATTGCTTAAAAGGTGTGAGGCAAAATTCTGTTTTGTTTAGTACCAGATTATCATTTGGAAAACATTTCTGACAGTTTACCCCCTTTTGCTTCTGCCTGAAGCGTTCCATCTCTTGATAAGGTGTAGGAGTTCCATATTTTTTAATCTATAGCAGTGGTAATGGAGTTATAGGTGAAGCTACTATGCAGAACAAGACTGCTGGATTTGGTCAACTTTTCTGTATTGCTAATTTAAGTAAACAGTGTTGGTTGTTCTTGAACTAGTGTTCAAGAACTGTAATCTTCCTAATTGATCTGAGCAAATGTATTCTTTTGTGTCTTTTGTTACTTCTGCACACTATTAAGTGGCTTTTTTTCTAAATAAGATATCAGTATATGCATACATGTAGTCAAATTGAAAACTGTTTCCTGCGTTTCTATATGTAGAATCCTGGGGTGTGATTTAAAATGCATACTTATATGCATTTTAATTTGTGTCACCAAGCTCAAACATGAGCTTGGTGACACAAATTATCACCATATATGTTTGTTCCTCAGTTATCTTTCTTTGATTGAAGGTTGATGATTATCTAACTATGGATGTGGCAGATTTTTTCTTAACGATTCCAAAAGCGTTCAGCTTTGGAAACTCTTAATTCCAAGTTAAAAAAATTTAAGACTCATCTTAATAAGCTGAAAGCTTTTTTCTGGTAAGATGATATTACTAAATAGAGTTCACTGTCACCCAGTCTGAGTGCCGATATGCACTCTCAGTGTTTTAAATTATTGCCTTATGTGTAGGTGTGAAATGCCTTTAAGTTCTTACTGCAGTTTAGAATTAATTTCTGAAGAAAGAATTCTAAGTTTGCTTCCAGTCACTTGTAGTATGAAGTAGGCACTGTAGAAGTTTAATATAAACAGATGTCACAGATACTACCTTGGCAAAAATTCTTCCCTGTTGATGTTGCTGCACCCTTTCTTTACGTTCTGTTATTTGACTGAATAAAACTGAGTTTTGAGTTTGTAAACATGTTTCTGTATAAATGTCTGAACAAATGTAGACATCTTATGTACATGCCTATAAATAATGTAAACATATCAATTAGGTCATTTTTGAAACTTCTGAATACACGACTTAAAATCAGTCATATAGCCCAGGCTGCTTTCTCACTGGTGTTAACCTGAGACCAACTTATACTGAGAAGAGAGATTTGATAAAATTACAGGGTCTGCAAGACTGAATGTTGTGCTGAATGAAATCTCCTTCCAGTTGCGTGTAATTCAGGATGTGATAGAATTCTAGATTTTATTTCCAGAGTATTGAAGTGTCATCTCTGCACTTTTCCAAAGAAACACAGAGCAATTTATCCAGCAGAATTTGGTTCAGTTCTGATGGTCTGCAATTACTTTTTCTTTTTTCTTTTGGATCTGACAGTACTGTTGCTCATTCTGTTACTTGCATTTCTTTTTTCTTTACTTTCCTTAAAATGAAAGAAAAATTTGAAGGAAAATTAAGAGTCTGCATTAATTTTGAATTAAATTATAAGACACCTATAATGCTGGCTTGGCCTAGTGAGTTCGTTCATTGGCCTTTGGAGTAGATATAACCAAGAGGCATTCTAAGACTGCTACATCCAGCTTCTTGAAGGACTCTGAGAGAACTAGCTCATAGTATTTTTTCAGAGACCTTCATTTCCAACATGTCTACCAAAATTGGTAGGTGCTGGTAAAAAATTATACTTCAGTTGAGTCTGAGTGTTGATCTGCTAAGGGTAACTCATCAGAGACTGGCTCCTGGTCATTCCTGAGCACTGCAGTAGAATTAAACAGGACAACTTAGCAGAGTGATAAGAATTAGCTGAAGTAAGCACTTGATTTATTTTAGTTTTTTTTTACTTTTAAACTCTTCTCTAATTTATCAACCGATGCATACATATGCATATGCATTACTTTATATATTTTATCTGTGCAGATACATATACGTGTACATACATACACATAAAAATTAATCAGTGTGGCTGAGGGATCATTACAAATCTGACTGGGAGCAAGGATATGTTGTTTGTAGTTTCTCCTGCTCCAAATAGGCTTTTGCAGGGACTCTGCTTAATTTAAGCTGGAACGTTGTCAGTCCAGCTAATGAAAGTGTGTTTATGTGAGTCTTCTAGTCTAGGGCAGGAATGGTCTTGAAAAATAAATCAGATGATTTTACACCCACTTGTGGTCTGGTTCACTGGTGGAAGAGTCTGAAAACAGGTGAACTAGATTTCTTTCTAGTGAATCTGAATTGTTGAAGTGCACCTCTTCTGTAAATACTGGCAGGTGTTCAACTCAGGGAAGTTGGCTAGAACTGGACTGGACTAAAACCTCCAGAAATCGGTAGTGTGAGTGCTGAGCCCTTTGGTGCTGTTGCTTTGCTTTAGAGGTCTGCTTAAAGATGTAAACTACTCTAATTGCTGCTGTAGACATATGGCAAGGTTCCCATGATTTGGAGAAGCAAGTCCAGAGCCATACTTGGATCCTGAGAAATAGACCTATGCTTAGGTAAAGATAAGATCTTTCTAAACGTTGGTATTCACTTCTGAAAACAAAAACAAAAAACACCCATTAATGCTTCAGTGTTCATGTGAACACTGCTTTTTCTTTCAGCTAGAAATGTTGCATTTGCTAGCTTCTTTTTATTTATTAACTTTGGTCATTGTACTTTGTATTGTTTATTGGACCTTGAAGTACTTCTCTTTCGCAGCTTTAAACTCTTACGTTTGTGGTGGTAGATTTAATTTTTTTTCTTCTTTTTGAAGTGGCTTACTTTCTCTTTTGTAACACCCCTGAAAATCTTCCCTTGAAAAGACTTGCATGGTTGCTAAGCTACAGCATTGTGTGCTTGGGATGCAGTTCACCTTCTGAATATTAATAAGGTGAAATTCAGGAGAATTCCAGTCATTAATAAGCCCTGAGTAGTGAAACAGAAGTGTAAGGGAAAGTGAAACATGGGAAGGTTACTTAGCTAAGAAGATTACTAGATTGTTGGGTTTTTTTTAATTATCTTTTGAATTTTACATTCAAAAAGTCTCCTTTTAATCCTTACCAAGTTGAATTTAACAATGGGCAGTAGATTCTGATGATAAAACAAGAACAATCCTTGTTTTAACTTTAGTGAGTAAGGCGTTAATACAATTCCTAGATACATTTTTAAAAGTCAGTGTTTGTCCTTAGTGTACAAATGGATGTGTTAATGATATGAAGATCTTTTGGTTGTTCTTCCTGGCTGTAGACTGAGTGTATAAAAAGATGAAGGATGAAAGCTTGCTATTTCCACTGACTCCCAGTTCATATTCTGGTATATACTTAATGATTGAATGTGGTCTCACTGCTTGTGCCTTAGAGACATGTGACTTCCAAGTAACCTGACTGGGGAAATCACACAAGGTTATTTTAGATGAAGGCAGGACTAGCACTCATTTTTTAATGATGTAATGGTTCATAGTTCATAGCAGTGAAGTCACAGGCAGCCAGTGGGAATGGGATACAAAACACACGTGCAAGAGTTTGTTCACGTAATATTCTGTAGCGTTGGTGGTGCCGTTTGCTTCTTGTCAGAGAACTGCAGAGGTTGGAAGGTCATCTAATCCAACCTTTCCGCTTGACTGCTTCTCAGGGAAGGTAGTGTGGTCTAGATGAGATTAGTAATGGATTTGGGCTTCTAATTAAGAATCAGTCTAAGATGTCAAAGGCCAGTTGTCTCAATTATTACTGGATGGACAGCTGGAGAAGTTATGTTCAAAGGCCGTTTAAAGTACAATGGTATAGAAGCACTAAAGGTTGGTATTGTGTACTTCATTTCTTCTTTAGATGGATGTGTAAAATAGTTTAATTACACAATATTTCACACAAAACAGAACTTTAAACAAAGCATATTTCATACCGGTTAAAAAAACAGAACCATTATATGCATAATCCAGATTCATCGCTCGAGAACACACTTTGAAAATTCTTCCTTGACTGACTCAAAGTGGACATTCTGCTTCTTGAACAGGTGTTCATTGTGGGTTTTTTTTTTTTTTTTAAATGGGAGGTATGATTGTATTAAGAGATTTATGGTGAAAATTGTCAGCATTCTGTTGCTTTTGTTTATGGGTTGTAAAGAAAGTAATTGACATTCCTTATTTTATGAGAATTCACACTTAAAAATATGATGTGGTTAAATCAAAGGAGATATATCCACATTGGGCAGTCTGTTCTACAGTTTTAACCTTATTAGCAGGATGTTAATGATCTGGCTCTTATATTTGGAAAAATATGGGAAATTTTGTGAAGGTGGACACTGGTCTTTATGTACTGGTCTATTTAGAGTAGTAGCTCTCTTTAGATGCAGTTTACTACAGTAATTGAAATGCTTTGGGATTCTTTATTACCTGTAAAATAACTCCCTCAGGGACAGGAGAACTGTCATAAAATCATAATTCTAATGCAATGGAATAATACAATGTAAGTGTAATGTAGTTCTCATATAATAGAGAAATGACAATCCTGAAAGTTGCTGGAATAATTAATTTTATGTTGCTTATTTATTTATTTATTTATTTTTTAAGTCCAACTTAATGAAAATGTGAAGGAAATTAATTCTATTTCTCAAGACTGACATTGTGTGTCCTCTTGGATTTCAAGAATTTTAAAAGACTTGCTGTGAGAAAAGTACTATTTTAAGTCAGGACAGAATTCTGTGCATTAGGAAGTGTGCACTCTGATGTAAAGCAAAAGGTTGGCTCACAGAAAGCTGAGAATTTTAGAAGATGCTGCACATTTTTCTCCTTGCCTCACATCCATCATCACTTTAAAACTGTATGACTTAATTTCATGTTCATCACAGGACTTGGGATGTTGTGTGCAGCAGGATTTTGCTACTGCAGGTATTTTGTGGTTGTGTAAGTGGTGTATACCTGTATTGTTTGTGCCTTAGGGTAGAGCAGATGTGGTTTGTATGTTCCTTGAGGTGCTATTTCTGCATTGCATGTTAAGCAAGTAAGTTCATATCAGTATTCTTGGCAGTGTTTGGGCTGTGATATGGTATAAGGTGCTGCTTCCATGGATCCTCTTTTAGAGATTTTCTTGGTTACCAGAAATTTAGTATTCATAAAACTGGTGGTAGGGTAAAATGTAACATGCCTCCTTAAATTTGCCCTGTGTTCTGGAAATACACATATGGAGACTGAGAGGTGTTGTGGTTAAAACCACTGAATGTATGCTCAGAACTTAATTCAGGCATGGATGAGTTCACGGGTATTGTGTACAGTGTCCAATGTGTGTGTGATTAAACAGTGACCATGTTTTTGCTTTTCTCTTGTTAGCTTATTTTACACATATATATGAAAAATCTGTTAAATAAAGAACACTTTGCCCAGTCTCTGGGAATTAGCGGTTCTAAAATGTTTATAAATGCGTTGCTCTGTGTCAGAGTGACTTAAGACTTTGGAAATGCTGTAGATTTCTGCCTTGTGTTAGGTTAATGGACCCTTAGATTAAAAAATGAGGTAATTGAAAAGAAATTATTTGTTCCTGCACCTTGCTCTGTGTTCATCTTGTCAAAACATACTAAAATAGGATCCTTTTTTTTCTTCTTCCATAATAGAAATCTGGTTAAGAAGTACTGCCCTAAACGTTCATCCAAAGATGAGGAACCCAGGTAAAAACATGTTCTTAAAGTTCTGTAAATAAGAAAAAAGGGCTGCAGTATACTTTGTCCTTTTACACATTTGTATTTCTTCTAAGATAAAATACTTAAATGTATAAGACAACAAAAGCTGCTTGGCTTCTCTGTTCTGTTGTAAATCTTAACCATGACACATGACATTTGTTTCTGTAGTATTTTAAAGTAGTAAATGTGGCAGGCTGTACTTGCTGTGTTCCAAATTAATCTTAATCCCACTGAAAATTTGAAAGCAGAAGTTTGTTCTAGGCTTTTTGTTGCTGTTTATTGGTTTGATTTTTTAATAGAAGAGCTGTGATGTATCACTGGACTGTGGTTTTTCTTAGCGTAGTAGACTTTTCTTCAGCATAGTCAGATATTCAGATCTGAGTGTAAACAAAACTGCCTTGACCTTGGAAAGAAGAGCTTAGACGTCCTAAGCTTGCTGTCTTTCTGTGACTCCAGAGACAAAATAAGTCTGAAAGATAAATAATCATTAAGTTGTTTAGCGTAAACTGCTCCTCTATAGTTCCACAGGGAGAGGTGCTTGTTCTATGGTCCCTATCCATTACCTTTTTTTTATTTAGAAAAGAGGAATACATTGTTTCCTTCAGAGATAAACATGAATGAAAGAATGTGACCAGGGCACGTGCTGTGTGCAGAATGCCTGAAAATCCACACTAGGATTTCTTCTCTTTTGACTCTACTTAAAGATCCTGGGCTACAGGGAACAGGAATTCTATCTTTAGGATGATGTTTAAATTCCACAAAGCCAAGCCTATGGAGATCGCAGTATTCCACAATTAAAGAGAGAGAAAGATGTATATTTTAATGTGGTGCCTGTTCTTTTTTTTTTCTTTCTTCCCTTCCACACACACTTTCTACCCTTTGCCCCTCCTCTTCCCCCCTTTTTAGTGCCAGCCATAGTGGCACCTTACTTCCAGCCAGGAGGTGGGCAGGCATACAGGCAGCTGTCTTCAGAGCTGATAGCAAGCTTGTTCTGTAGATCATCCATCGTGATGCATATGAGTGGTATGATTGGCATGTTCCACCCTCAAGACTACCAAGTACATCATCTCTGCAACAAGTTCAGCCTCCAGGCCTAGGGACGTATGTATCCGTTCCCAAGCTCAGGCCTCTCAGTTGGCAGCTTAGGAGATACCACTATACTACAGGGCTTTCCAGGTAGTATTTTTCTTCTTTCTTTTCCATCCACAAAAATCTATATTCTTATAAAATGTATTTGAAGAGACATTGCAACATACAGTACGTGCTAGGCTTAATTTAGGCTTTCCCAGTTTTCATGTGTTGTAATTCAATCAGCATTAAAACAAGGTTCATTGTAAAATATATGATTTTATTTTGTTTTTTAAATTTAATCAGGTGCAGAAACTATGTTAAAGGAAATCTATTTAAAAAAAGAAACAAACACAAGACTGTCTCACTTGTATTTTTCTGTGTATGTGCTTTCTGTCAGGTTTACTTCATGTATTGCCTTTTTTAACATCCTTAATGAGCTGAATGACTATGCAGGACAACGCGAAGTAGTTGCAGAAGAAATGGGACACAGAGTCTATGGAGAATTAATGAGATACTCACATGATCTAAAAACTGAGAGGAAAATGGTAATTTCAGTATCTTGATTTTATAATAGAATATGAAAACAGATGTGTCTCTGAATGAACTGATGTCTTTGTGAGCTTTGCAATAAGTAGGTTTTGTAATACATTTATAGAACACATATTTAAAGTTATTGTGGTATTTTTATGTACTGTTAACAGGTAATAAAACCTGAGAATGAAGATCTTGGGAGACTGCTTACTGGTAGCTTTTTTGCCAGTATAATTTTACTTATGTGGTACTGTTCTTGCATAATTAGTAATGTCTTTGAAAGAGTACTGTTAATGTGTGGGAAGTGTGTATTATAGTGGGTTAGCAGAGCACAAACTAGGTAATGGTGATAGGACTGAATATGTGTAAATTGAACTTATTTGTGATGATTTTAGCATCTTCAGGAAGGACGAAAGGCTCAGCAGTATCTGGACATGTGCTGGAAACAGATGGATAACGTGAGTTTGTGTTTCTTTTTTATTGATTAGAAAAAAAAAAACAGTCTGTAAATCAAACTTTTAAAATCTTCCTTGCTTATAATTTGATGTTTAGCTATATTATTGAATGGCCAAATCAGGTTTAGCAACACTCAAAATAGATTCCAATGTGTTAGTAGTTAATTGCTAAAAATAAAATTAAAAATCTCTCATAAACACTGTGTGTATGTAAAGCGTTGGTGTTTATCCAGAGTAAAGGAAGCTGGTTAAACAGTGGGTACAGACTTGGGTGCTTCTCAGTGGGCTACAGAGTAATTAGTAGGGATGATTTATTTCTGTGAAATCTTAAGTCACCGTATTGTGTGTTGTTTCTCCAGAATAAATTAAAAATATTGCCTTTGAAGATTAAAAAATGCAAAACAAAGCATGTTCGCAATGCATTCTGATATTTTGCTTTCTGTGCCTTTAAGATTTATTATCTTTGATCTAGATTGTTGTGAAGCAAAACGGGAAAGGTGAATTTCTGTTTTGTTGTTGTGAACTCGGATGATTGATGTCTATGTTCAGTGTCAGGTCAAAGAGTTTTAATTCATAGTCAGATGATCAGAGTAGAAGCAGGTGTGTAGTTGAAGATGCTGTTACCTTTCAGACAGACCATCCCTGGAGCTCACCACAAACAATCAGTTGTGTTCTGCTTGCTGTATTTTTAAGTGCAGAGTGAGTCCTTTAAGAGGGATGCATTAACCTTCGTTGCCTGACTTTGCTGTAAAGCAGAAGAGTGGTACCCATGCTATGTGTTCCCTGTTCCTCTCTGGAGTTACTAACTTCCCAAGCTGCAACAGTTTTTCCTACAATGGTTATCTTGAAAACAGCCAGAATTATACAATGTCAGGTATACTCAATAATTTTAACGGTGTATTTACTTAAAGGTACTTAGGGTTGTTTGTGTCTTAAAGAAAAGCTTTGATATTTAAAATTCAGAGTTGCTGTACAAAATTAAAATGGGATAGTAGCTGATGAAGCATTAAGTTTGTGGCTTTTGTAGAGTAAAAAGAAATTTGAGAGAGAATGCAGAGAGGCGGAGAAGGCGCAGCAAAGCTATGAGAGACTGGACAATGACACTAATGCAACAAAGGCTGATGTTGAAAAGGTAAGAGCAGTGCCTTGTTTGTTTGTTTTTACTTTCCCTTTACTATAAACATATTATGTTTGTGTATTTATCATACTGGAAGCACATTCATTCTTCTTATAGAATTGTATATAAAATGTGCTTGCTTATTAGTGCAAAATCGAAGGGTAAAATGTACACAGAATATGCTTCATTCTTGTGATGGTGCTGAGTCATTTATCTTCCTTCAGTAGGCAAACTCACTGGTATTTGGTATTTTATAGTATGTTTGTAGTCTAGTTCAGTCTCTTCTATGTTTTTTTGGATATGTATTTAAGCAGTTTAAGGGCTAAGGGAGCTGAAATAAACACGGTCTCTGTAACAAATTAGGTCCCTTGCTGTCTGTGTAAATTAAGGTTTGCATTGCTTTTATTATAAGGATGTAAGTTTTGATGATGTTTTTGATTAGTGTTTTTACATAGTGGCAAAATAGATGATAATACTGCTATATCTCATTGAAAAGCACAAGATGTGTTTGAACTGATAACATTTTCCTGCTAGGCTAAGCAACAGTTAAACCTGCGTACACACATGGCTGATGAAAACAAAAATGAATATGCTGCACAACTACAGAATTTTAATGGTGAACAACACAAACACTACTACATCGTCATCCCTCAGATTTACAAGGTAAAGTAACCAATGAAGGAAGTACGACTGGTGTTTCTTAAAGGAAAGTAGAATTTAAAATGTCAAACTTCTCTTTTTTAGTACAATAGTAGATAATTTTATTGAGAAATTAACAATCTCATACAGCCAGTGTTTATTAAAAGACTTCCTGTTTGCAGTAATTATGCTTACACTTGCACTGGAAATTCTCTGAAGGTTTTATGTAATACTTGAAATATTAATGAAACAGAACAGAATAATAAAAATTTTGGATATCTGTATGAGTAAATATTAAAACAGTAATTCTAGCAAAGTTCAATCACTAGTTTGTTCTTTATTTTTGTCGTGGATTGACTCTTGTAGAGACGTACAAAAGCGTGTAGCTAATGGTGACAGTGTGGTTTGATGTGTCTCATGTAGCAGGTTTATTCTGAGTAGATCTGGAGGCTGAAGTCCTCCCTCCACACCCAGGTGGTCATTGCTTCATCAGTATTAGAAGCAATGCACAGAACCCTCTAAAATATCACAAACACATGGAGTACATGGAGTGTGGAACTGGAAGGAAAGTAAAAATGTTTACTTCATTTGAAGGTGTGTCAATTTGAGAATGTTTGATGTTTTCCTGTCTGATTAAGGAATTTTATAGTATTTTAACTGGTAAGCAGTACTTCAGTAAATCTGGCATTATACCGATGGAATAATTGCAGTGAAGTCCCGGGAGAAACAGTTCAGTTGTTTTTGTAGCTTGGTTCATATTTTTCTGGTGTTGAAATCGCTTATGTTTTCTAAAAATCTCCAGTGGAAGCAGAAAGGCCTACTCCTGCTTTCTCTTGGGACTACGTTTTTTTGATTATTTCCTTGCAAGTGTTTGGTAACTGTGTGGGAATGCCTGGGGAGAGGTCCTTAGCAGGTCTATGGTTGTTGTTTTTTTTCACAGATTAACTTAGACAGTATTTGAGATATCTGCCTTTGTTAAATTAGATACAGGAAAGATCCATCTTCTTAACCTGTTTTTGATAACCCGTTTATGTATTTATTGCCTTTTGTTTCCTTCTCTTTGTTTTTCTTTTACACCTTAATTTAAGTGAAAGGTTATGGGCTATTAATAGTATTTCTCTTCAATTTGTTCTTTTCTGTTGTGTTCCATTAAACTTTATTTACAAATCTTGTATAATGGTAATCTTTTTTCTTTATTTTCTTGCACGCTTTTGAAGGAAATGGTTTGTATTTGAAATTGGAGAAAGGTTAAATGCATATGATTTTAATATTTCTTACCTTTTGTATTTTGTGTTAACCATAGGTATTTATTGGAGAGGGTGAAAATAAATGCAGAGATTTCAGGCAGATGTACCTATTACCAGAGAAGTTGTTTGGAAGGAAAGAGTGAGGAGATGTAGAAATTAATAGAATTTCATCACTACAGTTTCCATTTTTGACTGATATATTTTTTAACTAAGTAGGAAGCTATAGGCACTTTGCACAGCCTTTAAAAATAAGGAATAGAAAGTTGAGTCCTTCAGGCATTGTTTTATAAATTAAAAAATATCAACTCTTTATTTTCTGTTATGTGCATCTCAAGTCTGTCTCTGACAGGACTTTTTTATTTAATTAGTTTCTGTTTTGTTAGGTAAATAATAATACTGGGAAGGCACAGAAATTACATATTACACTGTGATGTACACAGTAACTGCATACACCAGGATCCAGAAAAAATGTCCATAAATATTTATTTAATCTTTCTTTCTGCTTGCAGCAACTTCAAGAAATGGATGAAAGAAGGACTATCAAACTTAGTGAATGTTACAAAGGCTTTGCTGACTCTGAGCGCAAGGTTATTCCAATCATCTCTAAATGTTTAGAGGGGATGATCCTTGCAGCAAAATCAGTTGATGAACATAGAGTAAGTAGAAGTGAGCTACTTAAGAAATGCCTGTGAGAAAGTGAATTGATGTGAGGAGAGTGGGAGAGAAAATGACTTTATCCTATACATTTATATGATTTAAATTATGTGTCATAGAAGTGTTAGTCTAAGTGATTGCTTCCAACTTTCCTGGTATTTGTTGTCTTCATATTTTGTTGTTTTACTTTGATCTGAAGTTGTTTAACGTTGTATATGATTTTGGGTGTGTTGTTTTGGATATCCTGAAATATCCCAGAAATACCAGCACATTTGGTATCTTCTCTGGTACATAGCATTGGATAAATTATAAAAGATGGAGTCTAATTTGGATATAAACCATTGCCCTGCCTTGAATTCATGAGAACATGTGGGGACTATATGCTGGGTTCTGAATAGCAGGGTACGTAGGCATATTTGTGCCACTGGTAACACTGCTGGGAAAAAAAGAGCATGTTTCAGTTGGTGTATCCAAAAGCATGCATTTTGGGTCCTGTTCTCCACCTGTGCATCTTTTTACTTAAAGGGAAAATTTATGTCTTTGTGTTTCTCTCTTGATGACTGCATGTTTTTAAACTCATTCACGTCCCGTGCAGGACTCCCAGCTAGTGATAGACTGCTTCAAATCTGGTTTTGAACCTCCTGGGGATTTTCCATTTGAAGATTACAGTCAGAATATTTACAGAACTATCTCTGATGGAACCATCAGTACACCAAAGCAGGAAGGAATGAGAATTGATTCAAAGACTACAGTGGGCAAGGCTAAAGGAAAGCTGTGGCTATTTGGAAAAAAGCCAAAGGTAACAATTCTGAAATTACTATTTGCAAAATTAAAATGTGAAGATTCAGAGTACGTGGGAATAGCCATTATTTATTTTAAAAATAGATTCTCTTTGTACTGCACTGTTTTCTGATGACGTACAGTTTGAGTAAGTTTGGATATTTTTATCATATTAAAAATCAGCTTTTCATGGAAGGGAGTTTTGCAGTTCTTCTAGTGGTTTGTCCTGTGATGGATTTTTATTCGTTATTTGATGCTCTGATTAGGTTTAAAATGTAGTAAATAAAAGTAGCTTCCAACTCCTAACTTTTCTGAGTTGCGGTAAAGACTTTGTGTGACTGCGTAGGAGAAGTGTTGATTTTGTAAAAATTGGCAAAATAGGTCAGGAGGGTGAGTTTTATGCTTTGGAATCAGGCAGATCTCAGATCTCTCTTTAATTCTAGAAAAAGCAATCTTTAAAATGTCACATTTTATGTATTTAGAGCTCGTGAAGGGTGGGATTTATTTTCCAATGGATAGAATTCTGAGCAAGCAGGTCTTTGCAGAAAAGGTTCAGCTCATTCTTTTCCTCCTCCTCAATATGTTATGTGTAACTGCAGCTGTGTTAAAATGAAAACTGATTATTTAACTTTCATGCAGTGTTATTAATGATTGATAGTAGTTTATCATCTTGGCGTTTTACCATTTTTTTTTGCATTTGGCTGCAGAGATCCTGACTACCAATTCAGTAATAACCCATTTCCAAGCGTTTTGCATCCATAGACAGTGAAACAGTGACAATCTAAATTCATTTGCAGTCTGGGTGTTTACTATAGATAGAAGAAATTCTGTCGTATGATGATGGCTGAAGGAAGCTGTCAGGATAATTTCTCTACTCTTTCTTCTCCCCAGTTTGTTCACCTCTTACAGGTGACTATGAATGCTACATACTATTTCCTGTATGGAATCACAGATACATAAATATGTATAAATTCTACGTGTTCTTCCTTAAGTACCTGGAGTAAATGGATGATTGTTCTTTTTTTGTTGTTTTTTGTTTTGTTTGTTTGTTTTGTGGGAGGAGGGGGGGAAGGATTTATGAACACACTTCATACAAAAACAAAAAAAGCAGGTGGAAGCAAAATGTATATCAGAATACATAGATATTTGGAATTGTATATATTTTATATAAACTATACATTATTTTTTGTATTTTCTATAAGAATATAAATATATAACATTATTAAAGTGTTAAAGTGTTTGAAAATATTAGCCATTAGAAAAACGAAGCAAAAATACTAACTCACTGCATTTGAGGTATTTGTGGTGCCATTTTGGGCCTTCATTTAGCTTGAACTGAGGCTGGTCCTTACTTCCCTATGTATGTTTACCTATTTTTTGATGTTGTCAGACATAAAGGCCCTTTGGAAAGGGAATGATTGTGTAGCAGAGAAAATGGAAAAACTGAAATAGGCAAAAGCAGCAAGAGCAGGAGAGAGAAACAAACCATCAGAGAAGCAAGTTTTAAAAAGGGAGGAATTAAACAGAGGAAGTTTTAGTGACTGTGTTGGTTAGGAGGGCTGTGCAGCCACTTTGCAAGTCCAGTTTGACTACAGAGATCTGGGTATACCTCTTTTATGGTCATTCTCCACGTATGTACATAATCTTTCTATTTCTAATTTACCTGGTAAGGTGCATCAAAATGTAGGAAGAAAATGTGAGCACAATTGCACACATTTCCAGAATGACCATAACTAAAGTTGGAAAAGGCAGAACTTCCTGTTCTAAAAGAACAGAGAAACAACTTTGGAATCTCTTTAAGATCTTATGGAAGTTGAGTCTAAAGTGTTCTTAGATATTCCTCTATCACTGAAGATTAAGTTGTGGCAGTGACCTTTTAAAACCCATCAGTATAAACATATCTGTGAAACGTTGAAGGTGTTTGTGTTAGATGGAAATTTTACTTTTATAAGACAGAATTTTCATTTTAAAATCACTTTGAACATTTGGCTTATTTGTTGCTTTCTTTATTTCCACATTAGCCACAGTCCCCACCCCTAACCCCTACTAGTTTATACACATCCAGTACTCCTAATGGGTCCCAGTATCCCATATTCTCCATTGAACCAGTGCATTATTGCATGAGTGACATAAAAACAGGGAAGCCCAGAATTCCTTCTTTCAGAAGCCTCAAAAGAGGGGTAAGTTGGATAACAAGTTGAAATGCATGATGGGCTATGAACAGTGTGTTTGTGGTGTGGCTTTTCTGATGCTCTTCACCCTCATTATAAGGCTTACTCCTTTTTAAGTGACACTTCAGCTATGAGGTCACTTTTAGGATACTGTGGATGTTGGGTTTTTCTTGTGGTGTTTTTTTTGTTGTTGTTCCGTACTATGCAGACCTTACCAACTAATTAAAATTAAAATAATGCAGATACTCTTTATAACATTCCAAATGCTTGTGCCTCAGTTAAAGGTGTTATAAAGAGGGTGCTCAGCATGTGTTTGATACCTTTTTATCATTGTTGTTCACGTCCACAAACATTTTCCTACCATCACGTACCATATTTCTGTAGTGCTACATCATGAGGTATAAATAGTAACCATAAAAAATCTTACAGATCATCGCTTTATTTGCTGACTTCTAATTTGAAATAATAGTAGTTGATGTCAAGACAGAACTAAGTTTCATTTATTTTTATGCATCAGATGTTACAGCACACAGCACTTGCTGATTTTGCAATACTGATTTTCTGAAAATTACCCTCTTAATTTTGTGATTAACAAATTTTCTTTGTCCGAGGTACTTTTGGGAAAAGGTATTGAAAAAGTACTACCAAATGCTACGTTCTGAGATTTATTGATTCATTTACGATTTATTAGTGGCATATTCTGCAAACAGAATTTGTTTGCAAGGCAGCAGAAGAGAATTGTGAAGTGGTTTCTTAGCAACATGTACAGTCCAAGTGATATGTAGTGGTACTTTTCCTGTTACAGTGAAACATAAACTGCCTAGTTTGTGTGTTTTAAGATGTTTAATGAACCTTATAATGAGATGATTAGATGTGTTTTCTATTTAATTCATTATTTTCTCGTATTTGAAATCAGAATCAGCTTGCTATCTCATGAGCATCAAGAACGGCTGGTTACTGTAATGTGGAGATCAAAGTACAACATGGTATTGCAGTAAAGTTAATGATTTAAAGGCTCCCTTGTTATCATTCAGAAATTAGTTATACTTTAATGTTCTTTCTTTAAGTCACATTGTGGCATCTTCTATCAGGTCCCAAGATATTTTGTATGTATTTATGAAGGGAATCTTTTCCTTTTATTTTAAGTTGTATTATAATCTATTTTGGTTGTGAAGATAATATTCCATCTTAACTACTCAATGAAGCATTGAATTGAAGTTTTAGAAGTAGCAGAGATCTTGATTAACTCCCACCTTTTTGTTTACCACTGGATATACCAACTGCTCCCAGTTTGACACCATAAAATCTTTGTAGGTCTAGAAGTTGTTACTGAAGGAAAAGATCATTTCCTAGCAACTAGACAATGCCTGTGGAAAATAAAACAATATTCTGATTTTGTATTCTTAGTAATTAATTGATCATGTGAAATTGAATGAACTTAATATAGAGCAGTATATTGTAAAATTAATAATCATTAATTAATCTTCCAAATCTGGATTATCTTAATTATCCCACAATATCAAATATTCTAAAATTTCTAAGTCTTCAAGGTGAACATTTTGTTTTACTTAGTTTGAAATACCTTGCAAACATTTCAAGACATCATATATCAAATGCCTTTAAATGTGTACTGTAATTTGTGAAATTGACCAGTTTTATCTTTCTAATGCGTTTTGATTCAATTCTTAATAGTTCCTAATATGTAGTGCTATGTTTTCCGTGGTTTTCTCTGGAAAACTGTCCAAGTGCTACTGACAGGCAGAACTATCAAATGGTATTTTAATTTGCTTTGAGATTTATCCATGAGCAAATATCAGATAATAAGCATACTGGTTATTCTGTTTGATATTCCCCAGATGTCATTTGAAGCACTAGAGATGGCAAAACCAAGCTGCTCTCATTCTGTGCTTCACGTGGCAGGATTTTTCCTGCCATCTGCTGTACAGAGAATGTAGTGTACAGTAGCTGCAGTTATCACTCTGTACAAAACTAAGATACTGTTGAAAAAAACCTTAGGTACAGCCACACCTCCTTTTTACTAATACTGTTATTCAGTGCAGCTTATTATTTTTTGAAATCTTGACATTTCCATTTATTGATGAGGTTTTTGCTCAGTGCTGCTTGATACATATATAGTTGCATTATGAACACTGATATGTAAACGTTATTTTGCATTTTCTTGGAAGACTTTGTAGAGAGAAGTAGTAGTTTGTTCTGTAGCCACTTTACACCTTTGCACTTTGTTGAGGTTTCTACCATAGTATCGTTTGTGAAGGACGTTCATTTTCTTTATTGCTAGAAGTTCTAATCTTTCATGTGTGCCCAATAAGCACAATTGCTAAGGGCCATCTGAATGATGTTGCAGTACCTGTCTTCCTCCTAAGCTGTGTAGCCATTCTCTGGAAAGGCGTGCACAAGGTCAGGGAAAGCATAGCAAATCTTCCAAGTGCTGTGACATGTTAAAGCAAAGACATAACACCTGTCCTTTGGTTTATTTACTTCTTCCCAGATGGAATAACTAAAACGTTTCAGGGTAGCAAGGCTGAACAAATGTTTGTTTACAAAAAGTAAAGTCATTCACTTGAAAAAGATGTTCGTTTATTATAGCTTCCTGTGATAATAAGGTGAAAGTTACCATTGTAAAAGTGAAGGTAGTGGATTGTTAGCTATAAAAAAAAAAAAAACTTGCATATGGCTGATCAGTCCTTCATCATCATCAAATTCTGCTATTTTGTGCAGTGTTGGCTGTGTGCTTGTTTCTTCTCCCACAGTAAAAGTCCATTAAGTGTATTATTTGAACACTAAAATTCAAAACTAGCTTAATGAAGTTGTGTTTTCTAATTTCCTAAGTTGAACTACCTATTCTCATCTCCTGATTTTTTTAATCAGTAATGCTTAACGCAGAAGAGCATTCCTGGTTACTGTATTTTGCTGTTCCTGTGCTCATAGTAAAATGTATTTCTAGAATTTAAATTGTTAATATTTAATACTTTAAAGATACATTTTTAGGCATTAATCATTTTTGTAACTGGTCGTTACATGTGAGTAATTTCCCGTTTCTTTCTGTTTTCAAATGAACTGTGCAGTGGTCGGTGAAGATGGTAAGCCCGTGTGCTGATCTGTCTGCTGTACTTCTGCTAAGATAGCATGAAAGTAATCTTCTGGAAGTGTTTCCATACCATAACTGCTTTAAGTCAGGCACTGGAATACATCTTCAGACTTTCCACACTCCTCATACACGGTCGTGTTCTTTATCATCCACATGCTTAATGTGAGATAATGAGACTTGTGATCTGGATGCAGTTTAATCTGTGATTGTGGAATTTTAAGGTTGACCAGCATTCATCAGTTGGCGATGATGGAAATAACTCAGTGCTTGCTTTTTTATCAGAAGTAATTTTTTAAAGCGGCATAGAATAAGTATCCGGAAAGATTACAAGACTTGTTTAAAAGAGAAATAGTGAACATTGCAAAATTAATGCACTTGAATTTAAACCTGACATTTACAGTGGAGATGATCTTTTATGTTTAGGAGTATTAGAAAGCTTTTATATTAAATGAAAAATGCCCCTTAATCAGTACTGTAATTTTGCAGAGTAAGTCAGTAAAATTCACATGAATAACTGTGTTCCTCTGAATGTTACACACTGGTTTTAATTAGCTGACCTGCAAGGAGCAATGATACAAAGGATGTGATTATCTGTTTTTCTGTAGTGTGTAGAAGCACGGGAAAGGCTTTTTCTTTTCCCAGAAAGAAATGCTCTTGCTTTGTTCTTGAAACATCATACATTGATTTCCTTCTTCTTTTATTTTTTATTTTTTTACTTGCTGTGTATTTCCATCTTAAGAAGTAGAGAGAGGAGGATTTTAGAAGTGGAGAAGAACCAAGAAGTTGGGGGGCAAGAATATCATTAAGGTGGGGGAATCTAGAAACTCAGAATTGGCATCTGAGCCTAAGGCAGCTTGTGTCAAAACCTTGACAGTCATGTTACTGTCAAGCTGGTTCTTGTCAGAAGAGACGCTGGCCAGTTCATTTTACATCTGTGGAGGGTTTCTGTAATGGCAGGCAGGTTTTCTTGATCTAAAAATACTTGCAAGAAAGTAATGTAACTTTGTTATCAGTATGTGTACTGTATTTCCTTCTTAAAAAGCAGTGCAGGTGTCTGTTACACAAGGAGGAAAGCCAACACACCAAATTCAGGATAGGTAAAAATCTCCTCCCATGCTTTATTACATGCAAATGCTGCCATACTATTTATTATCATATCACAAGCTTGCAATCAAACCTTTGCAAATTTACGCTCATAGCAATACTTGGCCTTAAATTAAAAAAAAAAAAAAAATCATTTGAAAACTAGCATGTTTGGTTTTTTTCCCTCCCTTGAAATGTTCTTTTTCATAATTAAGAGGGCTACTTGGAGTATATGAGCAAGTTTTGTTTGATTCAGAGTAATGAATTTAAATCAGAATTTTGATTGTATAAATTCTGTGCTCTGTAAACTGGTTTTACTCCAGGTAAAATGTGTCAGAACTTTCTGACTGAGATTCTTTGAACATGCTTTCTAGCAACACTGAACTTCTGAAAAAGAACTGCATTCCTATTTTGGAACGAAGGTCCAAATGACAGTGTTGTTCTTCTGGCAGCATCCAAGTAGCCACAGAAAGCAGTCCATGGAAAGATTCAGTTATATACATACTGTTACTTTATAACACCTTAGATTTTTGTTCTGACTGAAGTAATTGTTCAGTAAGTAATGCTGGTTTTGCTAAAATTGCAGTAGGGGCAGTGGATAAAATAGGGAGTTTCATGGCTCAGCTTTTAAGACTAATTATTGCTTAGTTTAGAAATTATTAATCAGAACATCAAGCCAGCTGTTACAGAAGGTAGAGAGAAGTGTGACTGCAGGATAGCACCAGAAACACGCATTAATCCTGTTGTGGTCTTCCAAAGAGCTGTGTGTCAAGTAGAGTTCTAAGATGGTCCATCTTCCTTCCAGTGAACACTGTTCATGTGTGGGTATGTCAGTTCAGCAGTCCAGATGTGTGTGTCACTTGTGTCATAGTGTTTGTATTTACAGGGCCCTGCACTGGAAGACTTCAGCCACCTTCCTCCGGAACAAAGACGCAAGAAACTGCAGCAGAGAATTGATGAACTCAACAGAGAACTACAGAAGGAAACTGACCAAAAGTGAGTGCATTGTGATACTCTTTGTCTGTTTCATTTCAAGTCCTACACTTAAGCCAAAAACTTCAAAAATTAGGAGAGAATAAGCTATTCTAATCCAGTAAGAGCATTTTTAATTGATGGTTTGCCATATGTAGATTCTGCTACCATTGCCTCCTTCTGATTGAGCATCTTTGCTTAGTATCTGTGAACTCCAATCATGGGTTAAGATTTCAAACACACAAACATTACTTTTGCTTTAAGGAACCAGTACAGGCGTATGGAATTTTTGTAATTGTTGTGGGGTTTTCTATGTTGTTAGAGATGCCCTCATCAAGATGAGAGATGTTTATGAAAAAAATCCCCAGATGGGTGATCCAAGCAGTTTACAACCAAAATTAGCTGAGACAATGAGCAACATGGACCGTCTTCGGATGGAGATACACAAGAATGAGGTTAGAACCTAAAATAGTTTCTTTAAAAAAAAAAAAGTATGTGAATGATATGCAGATGTGCTCTATACGTGGCTATACACTGACAACTAAACAGTGTATGTAGCTAGGTGCATTTTTTAAATTGTAGTTGCAGGTTTAGAATTGCCTTTGTCTTGATACCAGTATTTGTCTTTTTTTTCTTCGAGGCCTGGCTCTCTGAAGTTGAAGGAAAAGTAGCAGCCAGAACTGACAGGCGGCACAGCAGTGACATCAACCACCTTGTAACACAGGGCAGAGAGAGGTCACTATTCTATCTCTACTGCTTTTATATCTATGCTAGAGTCAGTATATCTCTCTGATAGTTAATAGAAGGTAATGTGCCTTATCCTCTGAAAGTTATGTCCTTCCAAAGGATAATCTTACTGGTTCTAAATTCTGGAGGTCACTTATGTCATCGTGGTAATGTACAAAAATTAAGAGTCGAACTGTAACAGCAGCTCACAGTGCCTTTTAGTGCTGTTGTCATCCATTAGAAAAGACTGAAAAGTTTTCCATGTTTTACAAAGACAGGTATGTCAGATTTGTTTGCTTACGTAAGAGAATTCCATCCAAACCTTTGTTCTTAGACAAAACACTTTCAGAAAATCACTTTTGGAACTGTTAACATGCCTTCCCAAGGAAATATCCATGGTCTTGCACTTTCCTATGCTGTATATATGTTCAGGGTTTCAGAGCTGAGAACTCTGAAGAATCCTCATGCTGCAATCGTTGCATTATAGCCCTGAAGGGAGTTACACAGATGATGCAAACCAGGAAGTCCGAGGCCCACCCCAGCAGCATGCGCATCCAAATGAGTTTGATGATGAGTTTGAAGATGATGATCCGTTACCAGCTATAGGACATTGCAAGGCAATATATCCTTTTGATGGTAAGGTTAACAACATGTACTGTGATTGTTTGACTTTAGGGTATGGAGTTTTTGTTACAGAGAAGACAGTTATTTTAACTTTTATGAGCAACTAGTTGCTTAAAGTTAATTGGAAATATAAATAAGTTTAATTCCTAAGTGCTACTTCTGTGCTGTTCTAACAGAAATTATAGCATGGCTTTGGCAAATGTTCAGCTGTAGCACTTGGATTAGGGTTTTGTCTGTCAGTGTGTCTGACCATATGTTTGCTTGCACACATTTTTTTGATACCTCTCCTGTTTATATGCAGTCTGGAAACTGTGATCTGAAAAAAGACTTGACATTCTGTTGTCTTTGCCTTCTGTTTTCCCAGGTCATAATGAAGGCACTCTAGCAATGAAAGAAGGGGAGATTTTGTACATTATTGAGGAGGACAAAGGAGATGGGTGGACAAGAGCTCGAAGACAAAACGGAGAGGAAGGCTATGTACCAACATCTTATATAGATGTAACGCTAGAGAAAAACAGCAAAGGTGCAGTAACCTATATCTAACAGTAAATTGGCAGCTTTCAAGTGTACATTTTCCAGGGAAATAGTGGAAAAACAGTAAGTCAGGCAGGTTCATGGAAAGCATTAGAATAACAGAAGTTAGGAATGGTCTATTTTTTGCAATGTGAATTTGCTGTAGCTTTTCCAGAGATGACAGCATTAAATTGGTCTATAATTCTGGCTAATGCTTTCTGCTTTGTTTCACTGATACAATGTTCCTGCTCTACAAAGCACTAAATCCAAGTCAGCTATTAAATGGAGAAAGACCAGGATTCCTGCTTGTTCTATAGGATACTTTGTCTTTCTGGAGAAAAATTACTGAAAAATTACTTAAGTTTTGAAGACCTCTAAGACATACTGTTCACTTCCCTGACTTAAAATGAACGATATGCTTAAACCAGTGTTTACCCTCTACTAACTAACTGAATTTGGTTACTGAAAATTATTAATTTCCTTCCTCAGCAAATACTTGGCTTCTTTCACTTCTTAAACAGGAAAATCTTTTCTGAATCAAAAAGCTCAACAAACTTACTTACTCAGGAAGAAACAGTATGATTAAAAAGGACAGAAGGTCCACTGACCTCCCTCTCCTTCCCTTTCTGTAGTTTTCATTTAAACGTTGTGTATTGGACACAACTCTACTGTTTGAACTATAGACACCTTGGACCAAAAAAAAACCCACCAACAGCAAAAGCCACGTTTAATTAATGCCTGGTGTTTTACCCAATTTTAATCTCCATTTGTACCTGAAAAGGGAATGATTTTATATTCCTAATCTGTGCCTGTAAACTAAGGCTTGGACTTGTATCATGTTTAGTTTGAAATCAAGGTTTTTATGATTTTTTATTAATTCTGTTCCCCTCACTGTTAAATCACTGAGGCTTGGAAACTGAATTGCACTACTTGATTTCCATCTAGCGACTATGGCTTGTATTTCTAATGTGAATTTATGAGAGTAATAGAAGGCTAGTGAATAGCCACTGAGAATGGCCTGTTAGAACTGAGCGCGCTTCCCTATCTTCTCAAGGCCTTCAGTAACTTTGTTCTTTTCTTTTTCCTCTTGGACTGCAGGTTCCTGAAGCGGGTTTCTGAGAAAATGGGCGAGATCTTGAAGGAGGTTACATGCAGCTGCTTGGGGCGGGGGGTGGGAGGGAGGTGTTAGACTGGGATGCCCATTGAACAAGGGGAAAAGCTAGTTGCATGAATGCATGCAGACATACATTTAGTCACTAACATTTTTAGCATTTCCATACATAATTAAGGATGTATTCCAGATTATTAAATTTGTGCAGGAAAATAGCATTTCATTACCAGAGTAAAAAGCAACTCTTCCTAAAATTACGTTATTTTCATTGTAATAGGTGGTCAGAGAGGCCCAAACTATATTTTAGCTTGTGCTATGTTCTGGTTCGGTTATATTCTTTTCCTACTCATTTTTAATGGCAGTCATTTAGAACCATGTCAGCTACCAGTCTGCCTGCATCACCTCCGTGCTCGCCCTTAACCTCATCTTGCATGCCTAGGACAGTCAGGCATGTCTGCTAACATTTGTTTGACATCATTGCTTCTCTTTTATTTTATAACAAATCATTCTGTTTAAATACCTTCAATACTAGAGTTTCATCCAGTATCCATGTATGCTGCTATAACTTTTCCACTGCAACCATCATTACATTCCAGTTTTTAGCATAACTGGTAAGAGACCATAATGTATTTATGTTATGTTGATTTGGGGAAATAATACATCACAGCTCTAACCTACAATGCCGTCAAGAGAAACTTCTAGACCTGTGGTCCATCTTCAGCACTTCAGTAACCTATTGTCAGCACTGAAAACCTGGAACACCACCAGAGAGATTCACCACTGCGAGCTAATGACTTTTTTCAGAAGTCAACCACTTGCCATTCTTCTGCTGCCTTAAACTATAGTGCCTAAATCTGTTGTTGCCAACACTACCACCTACAGTATCTCACAAAGGGCTTTGTGTCTCAGCTCTTTCTACAGTGCTGCAGCTGCTGAGGTAGACATGGTAGGCGTTTTCTAGAGCTCTACTTTACAGGATACATGGTGCATCATGAATTTTATACATTGAGATGTGTCTCTCTTAATTTGATTTTAATATTTTTAAAACTATTTTTATGGAAACTGTCTCTTAGTTTTTGACTATGAAGTTCTGATTTTCGTTAAGTTACTGCAGTGCTAGTCCGTTTCTAGGTGATGCTTCATTGTATGGACCATTTGAAATTTGAGTGATACTTCGTAATGATCTGTGTGCACTTTTACTTGTAAACAATTGAAATTTGGATATGTTTATACGTGTAAATATAGTTGTCTGCAGTGCCCCTGTTGCTTATGTTGTCTTGCCTCCCATTTGTGGTTCTATTATAAATACATCATATCTGATCTGTTAGGGTGATAAGGATTAGATTAGAGATG
>VXAB01013000.1:28322-45112 GCA_013399175.1 Odontophorus gujanensis
TGCATCAAACAAAGCTTGTCAACCCAGCCAACTGCTGTTTGGGGAAATGAAATAATAATCAAAACATCCTGTTTTTCTGGGGTCTGAAGCAATATTTGGATGCAGAATTGCTGGGTTCTTTTTAATTTCAGTGTTACTAGGAACTGTACTACCAGTAAAACTGAATTTGAGTGACTTGTGTAGAGGTTTATTCATTTTGTTATATATACCACTATTACACAGCTTGACCTAGTGTGTTACAGGGGCTATTAAACGCTAAAGTTTAGATTTTTGGAGCTTGTATACAGGGTTATTTATATAATAATGTGACAATACTCAATACTGACAAAACTATTTACGTAGGGTTTTTCTGTTTGTTTTTTTAAATAGTACTTTTTTTCATTTTAAAGCTAGAGGAAAGGAAGAAATGTGACCTGTGTATTTTCTGCTAAAGGGCCTGTGGTTTGCCTGGCTAACAGCCGTGCAGGTCAGTAGTAACACTTCCTGGGAAAGGACAAAATGTTCTTTTTACACTACTGTTTGTTTTTGCTTAACCAGGATTTGCTTCCATTGAAGGCAGATTGCTTTCAGTAGGGATAGTGCAACTTGTGGGAGGGTTATTAAGCATAGGAAAAAGTGCATCTGTCCTTGCATAGCTAGTTATAAATCACTTCTTCTAAAATTCTGAATGTGAATTGTCTAAAAGACTCTTGCCTTTTCCAGTAATTTTTAATCATCTTTTTTGTGCACATGTTGATTTCCTAAATGTTAAATGCTTTGTTTAAAGATAGTGTTCTCTGTTGAGAATATTTTCATGGAATAAAAAATCTTTTCATGGCCTAAAACATTAGCTTCAACCTTTTTCTTAAGATCAACAGGGAGACCTGGCAGTGTGTCAACATCAACAGGAGCTCTGTTACCTCATGGTATGGCTGTAGAACCTCTGCAGTGATAGTAGATAGATGGAGGGGAAGTGATTGCCACCATTCTGGTATTGGTTGGTTTGCTCATTTGCCTACTTAACTCTATTGCAGTACTTTCAAATGCTGTAATGTCTCAGACCTGAAACAGGCTTGCTGACAACGAACAAATGCAACTCTGTAACTACAGTCCTTGCCTAAGTATTTATCCAATGTCTGACACCCTTATACATCAAATCTGTACATGCACATGGCAATGTAGTATTTGCTGCTGAAACATTCTTTATATAAACATGCATTCTGATTTCCTACGAAAAGTTCTAAACAAGTGACTCTTCTTTTTCCTCCAAGAAAAAAAAAGTAAGTACTGCTCATTGTGATTTACCTCAGTATGTGAAATAAGTTTTAGTATATACATACACCCACCTTTACTTGTATATGAAGGCGTTTTCATTACCTAGGTTGGCTGTTCTTGCCATTTCATCGTTCACTGCCTGGCACCATAGCTGTCCAACCTCCAGCAAAAGTTAAATGCTACGCATGCTGTCTGGAAAAAACAACTTTCAGTTGTTCCAACAAATACACAATTAATTCTCCACTTTCATAGGTAAAGTGAAATTTGAGCCTTCTGTTGCAGTCACAGATTATTTCTTCAACTGTACTATGGAAATAATTTTGCTTAAAGATATACTTTAATTCGCAACACTGTACATAGTGTTTTATACCCAGTTAAGGATTATTATACAACTGTCACATAGTTAATCTGTCACTTTATTTACACTATTTGCTTCATTTTAATATAATTAAATATGATGCAAATGCCCCTATTCTTAGGTATTATCAAAACATTGTAACCTTAGAGAAATACAGAAAGCTACAGAAGTACTTTACAGAGTGACCCACCTGCATAAATGGATCATTAAATGATATAGTGACACAGTAAATAAATAATCTGTTGTAGAAATCAGTAGTTTTAAAATAAGTGTGCATTGTGCAATTACAAGTTCTAAACATCTCGTTTAATGCAGGAAGTTTGTGCAGTATCAAATTACTGAAAGAAAGCTACGGTTATTTCAAGTATATCACTTAATAGTGTTTATAGTCTTAGATACTTAATTGTTCCACCTGCTTCACTGGAAGAGGTTCCAGTTTTCGGGAAAGTGCAGTTAAAATCTGGCTGAACTTCTCATATCTTTCATTCTGATTAACTTGCGCTCCTTTGCTGCCCCAGAGCAATCTCATTTGAAATTCTGTCTTGAAGATTTCACTCATCTCTTCATCTGGCTGGAAACCTAGTAAGTAAAAAGAATCCCACAGGATCACCATCAAGCAAGTTTTTTACTTGTAAGAATTGGCTTTTAAACTGCATTCCCTCCAACTAAGAGAAGTTTTATAGTCTGTTGGGTTTCTTTTGCACAGTTGTTTTAACAAGCCAGAAAAACAATGAAAAACTTCAACATGTTATATTCCAGTAGCAGCAGAATGGCTGTTAGTATTCTGGGATAAGCTATCCTTTGCTTAATTCTAATGGTCTAGAACTGTTAACGTGTGTAATTATTATCATTACAGTCGTTAGAGCCTGTAATCACTGATGCATACTTGCTGCCCATGGAACTACAGTTCTTCCCCCTCAACTTTTTCAGTGCAAGTTTAAGTTATAAAAGTCCTGTTACTAACATACTGCTGCTTTCTGGCTGCAGGAAGCCAGGATCTTTGTGTTGCACCTTGGCCTCCGAGTACAGAATCTTGCTATAGTAGATGGTGATTTATTTCCAAAAAGCAGAGTGCAAATTTTGATTGTACAGGAAGCAGTGAGTTTTCCTTGATCCTTCCTGTACTTTCAGTTACTTTCAGTAACGTTCAGTTACTGAGTTTCCTACAGGACCTTTGCTACTCTTTCAGCTCCCATGAAAGCTGAGAAGAATTCACTGTAGTGACTGTTACTTTCACGTAAGTAGAGATCTTATTCTTCAGACATAACCCACGTGTTAATGTGCAGAAGTTTCTCCTGCAGGTGCTCCCTACCTTCCAGCATCCGTTGTGCAGTCAAGCTGTACGTTTCTGCATTCTGTGCTATCTGACGAGCTGTGGTCAAGTGCTTGAACATCATTTCACAGCTTTGGTCACTGCTTTCCCACAGATCCATCCCTTCAAAAATGACAGCTTGTCGCTCCATCAAGGTAACAAGAGGCATCAGCAGTGGCAATGTTAGGTTCTGTGGAACACTGACCACCTCTGGAATAAAGAACAAACCATATCAGACGTTATGAAAATGTTAATTGAATAAAGTACTGTAAATGCATTACTATTTTTTAAGTCAGAAACTAGTATTTGTTTCGATTGTTATAAAATTAGCACCTCACTTCTAATATATTCTGTCCTACCAGTTTCTAGTAAGTTGCTTGGCTTGGGGGAGAGGGCCTATTCATCCTCTGATCAAGTAGGCAAAGCACATGGAAAACAAATCTGCCCTAAATAATTTTCCTTATACAGGAATAGGGAGGTTTTTGTCCTGTCTTTGAGGTAAGATTTGGCAGAGGTATTCTGCTTGGTTTCTGCTCCACTGTATTTTTCACAACGAAGGAGGGTGGGGTTGAGCAGGCAATGTTATATTCTGCATGGATACATGCACACAAGCACATGCATACTTTTTGCTTGAGCACCATTTCATTCTATTACATTGTTTTACTGCTTTATGTAGTCATTTTAATATATGATACACAGCTGTCAAAACAGCAGCTTATCTCCTTCCACAGGCTAGTGGCAGAGGCGGAGTTAAAAGGCTAAACCAAACAGCATCATTCATGCTCACTATTCACTCACCTTGCCCTTCATGCAAAGCTTTGCTGAATGGCTTCAGTTGTTTTTCGTACATGATGGCAGTCTGGGTATAATGATGTCTTAAGGCAGTCCAGGTTTGTTCTAACCTGGTGACCTGTTCAATTGAGATTAGAGAAATACACATTTTTTACTTTACCTAGTCACAGGAAAAGCATACTGCTACTGCATAAATTAGTTTAAATGAACCAACTAACAACTCCGCGTTCTGGAATGTAAAGAGAAAATGGATTTTTGTTTGTTTTACCTGTGGCATTTCCAGTGCTTTCATAATGGCAGAAAATGCATACAGATCCCCCAGTGAGTCCTTCAGCTCCACTGCAACTTGGATGATCTTGTTTAACGTTGCAGCTCTATCTTCCACATTTCCTGTGCAACCTAAGATATCCACAGCTATTCCTATTGCCATGGTATTGTGCCTGCAAGTGAAATAATTTATACTACTGGTTACTAATTATTAATAATATATTATGATGTATGTAAGTTCAGAGAACGTCAACTCCGGTGTATTTCAGTATCACTTTCTCTTTACAGCATCGTTGTATCAAGATCTGTAATGCCATTATATAGAACACAAACAAAAAAAATTTAATACATTTTCTTCAGTACTATTAATTACTGGGCAGCTGGATCTGTGGTGCTCCATTCAAAGAAGACAAAACCTGGTTAGTTCCCTGTCAGCATTGTAAAACATTAGCTGCCCAGCCCACTCAACAGCAGGCACACAGAGCCTAAGCAGCCAAATGAGTTGTTTTTCTGTTTTACTCCACTTGTGAACAGGATGCAAGCTGTCAGTGGCTAGAAATCAGCCATCAGCAATGCCTTATGGCACGCTAGCTGGGTGGCTGCCTATTCCTAAAGCTTTTAACACACTATTTTGCTTGTGCAATCAATGACCAAACTCTTTGTGGATAATAGCCCCAGTTCCCACTGTGCTCCTCTGCTCTCAAATCTTTGAGACCTTCCCCCTAAATTTCAGCAACCAACTACTGAAAGTGAGAATCAGAGAGGCTAGATCAGGATAAAAGATCCTCATTACTCCCCCCTTAAGTTGGGTAGTATTTACAGAAAGCTTTGCTGATTAAAGGAAAAAAACAAACACCCCCACCTTTTCTCGTTCTTTTGCTCTCTCCCCCGGCTGCAAAAGGCAATTACCATTATTGTCTACCATAGAACACTTATGTAGTCAGCTAGAATGTAGGTCCTCTGAGCTTTCTTTAATAGGAACGATTAAAAGAGAGCTGAAGATTTTCAGCAGCTCTAGGATCCTGGTTTCCATTACCATCCACCTCTCCCAATACTATAAGCATGGAGTTGCCCTGTGACCTCAAGGAATTTACCTTGGCAAAAAGAACTGATAAACTATCTTCTGTACACGTGAATCCAGAAAATGTGCAAGAAAGCATTCTTTGTGGAGATGCAAAGTAGCAGTGCTCTGCTGGTAATAAGGAGTAACAGGAACAGTTACCTTTCAATTAGGTCCAGGCGCAATTGATGTCCATACGGCAAAGTGATCAGTTCAAGACCGGAGTTCACTCCCATAATCCTCCTCATCTCTTCAGAAACTTCTAGTACCCTTGCCACCTGACAAACAAAAATTTGACCATGAGTTTTGAAACTACTTACCACAAAAAAAAAGCCCACAAGCTTTCCACAGGGAAACTCAAGGTTAGTGCAGGACATAAGCAGGAGTGTATGACATTGGAATGCCAACAGCTCAGCTTACACACAGCCAGTGTCTCACACACACAAAAAAAAACACACTAAAAGACTTCTGCACAACGATCCAATCGTAAGAAAATAGAAAAGGTGTGAAAAAAATATTAGTCCTCTGCTTCCAGAAGGAGGTCCATCTGCAAGCTCCTTGACCTGATGTATATCAACATGGCACTGCTCTTTGGCCTTAAAGACTGCATTTGATTAGCTTTGTTTCCAAAAGGACAGCGTTGCTGAGAATGTTTTAAGATTTCACCACAGGGTTCTCATAAGGATTAACCAGCAAAAGGACTTTGGGGAGAACATGGTACTGAGTGTCTAATGAAATCAGTATGTGAAAACTGACACCCTCACGGATTTGCCCTTGCTTTTTAAGCACATGGTATTAGCTATTGTAATTGTTGTTAATTATTACCAAGTGAAACCAAATTAATATAATGTGAGATTATCTGCTAGATTAAGGCCTATACATTGACATGTCTACAGCCCAATCTGCCTTTTATTTCTAATATACCTATCAGCAGTCTTTTTTGGTTATGGAAAGATGAGAGCAATCTGGCACACAGCAAGCCTTGCTGGTGCAAATTCTAGCACTATGGAGAAACTTTTTTCACTTACAGAGAAGCAGGAGTAATACAAAGGCCCTGAGTACACATGGGTCACGATTACTTCACTAAGATTCCTGTCCTACACACGCTCACTCCACCTCTTAATGAAGAGGTGCTTCTTCCACGAATCAAAGTTTCTGTAGAACTGGAAATGTTACTTTAAAGGAAAACTGAACTTCCAGTACCACAGGAAGGTCTATGATCTTCAGCCTTAACACAGGTGACAGTAGAAGCATGCATTCTGGCCGAGGTGGCATGCCAGTCTCATGGTATTGAAACAGTTCTTCCCAGTGCAATAGTATCCATCAAGTTACCAATGAATGAGTCACTGGCTCTCTGCTCTACAAGATGAAGACATACAGACTTCTCTGTGTCAAGCTAGTTACTGTTCCTGCTCCAATATACAAAAATCTGAATATTTAAGGCACACCAGTCCCTCCTTAAACTAATTGTACAGGTTCCCACACTACCAGCTATCTAGACACCTTGGCCCCACTCCAAAGCTTACAGGATTTAAAATTAAAAGGTCTACTGCTGGAAGAAGACTTCAAAACACAAGGCCTCTGCAGGAAAGCATCCTAGAGAGCTGCTGTCTTGCTCTGAGTTAAGCTACTTGCCCCTACAAGGTTTTCTAAGCCACCGTGTCTCCATGAAGCCTTGCTTAGCAGCAGTCACCACTAAGAGAGAATCACAGAGTACACAGCAACTGATAGGAGATTAAAGAGAAGTATGGAACACTGAGAATTTGAGTCTAAAGTCAAGGCTGATAAGAGAAACCTTCAGTCCAAAAGGATTTGGGGCATTCTTGTTCTTCAAATAGGAAAGAAAAAAAAAAAAAAAAAGGTCCTGCAAGGCACTGCATTTAATATGCTAGTTGCAAATCTACACATTAACTTTTTCAAATAAATTCTTTGAAAAGCTTATACTTGTACAACATAAATAAAAAGTATACTGGATTTTTTTTTTGTTTTGTTTTGTTTTTTACCTTGCAGTCCATTCTAAGAATATGTTGTGCAATAACCTTTGGGTTATTTCTGGTGAAAAGCTCCTTAATTTTCCTTAGCATTGATGTTTCCAACGGCTTGTTTTCAGAAGGAAGTAGTTTGGAGTCAAAATCATTTGGTTTAAAACTAGACAACGTCTCAAAAAGAGGTGCAGAAAACACATTGTTTTCTTCAGTCGTCTCAGTTGAAGTATCTAAAGGAGCTGCAGAGTTCACTGTATGCTCATCATCATCCAGGATCAAATAACTTGTCTCAGAGTTTCTGAACAACTGTACTCCCCTCTCCTTTTGTGTCAGATGTTCCACGTAGCTGTTTTTCTGGCATAAGTGTTGTTTTGTTGCTGCAGAATCTCTGGCAAGGCTTAGCTCACAATAGTGTCCTTCTGAACTGTGGGGAGCCGCAGGAGAATCCGGGGTCTTCAGCAGGGCTGCTTTGCTGGGTTTAGGCGGAGGCTTTGGATAGAGCTGGCTGTCTGATCCTCTCAGAGCTTCCCCTACTTGTGAATCATAGGTGACTTTCTGAACAACCGTAGGGCTTAAAGAAGGTTCACTGCCTGTTCTAAATGCAGGAGAGCTCGGGCAGGAGTCAGTTTCTGCGTCAGGTAACAGAGGTGGGTGTCTTGAACCTGCAGGAGAAAAGAAAAAAAAAATTCTGTTTTAACGATATGTTAATTTAGAATGCCAAAACACACAATTCCTCGTGCCTACATCCCTGGGTCTTTTCTTAATGCTATTTCCTGAGGAAATTATTGTCTGAACACGCAATTTATTCACTGATTAAATGTATATGAAATTATATTTTGAGGAATGACCTAGCCAACAAATTCCATTCAATTGCTGATCCTCCCAAAATCCCAAGTACACAGAACAGCTGCACTGCGTTATTCTGTGGCAATGCTGACAATAACTCCAGTCCCGGCTGCATACATAGGCTGTAATGTCAGAGCTGGATAGACTCCATGGCTTGGAATAGGAGGTTTCTTTGTAACCTGATCTATGCTGTAAAAACAGAAACTTCCAGCCACACCACATAACAGATGAGTCATTTCTGAGAATGATAAGTTTGAGATGAAAGAAAAGCTTCCCAAAGTCAAGCCCAAGCACATAGTAAGGTATGGAAGGAATGAATTTCAGGGATGCTAACTTTTTTTGCTGAACACCAAAGCTGGTTTGAAGAGCTAGAGAAACGCATCCATACATTTCTGTGTTGAACATTTATGCCTCATCCTGTATTCATTGCACATGCAGAACTCAATGTCCAGTGTGGGACTTAAACCTTTGTCAGACATTCCTAATCTGCAGTTCTCAGTGCATCTGCTGCTACCTACAGCAGAGCGGCTTTACTGCTTGTTTCCAGTTGACTCAATTCCTGTATCAGTCAACCAAATATATCAACCACAACCCACTACCACTCCTAAGTGTATGATGTCAGAACCTGCTCAGAGGATCCCATGACAAAATGCACAGCAGTACTTTTCAGATTAATACCAAATTAAAGATTTACAGTACCAAAGTAAAGATTTTGCAACCACAGATTGGAATAAGATAATCAATTTAATTAATTACAGATGGACAGAAACTCATTTTCTAAATGTCTCTGTCCACCCTACTGTTAAACATAGAAACGCATCCTTTCTATCAAATACAGTCTCACTATCCAAGTCCTCAGTATCATTTTTGTCTCAAGTAGTCCTCCCACAGTAGGCAGCATAAACTTTTAACAGTGATCATATTCAGAATGACTGGCAGCCTTGGAAGAGAAGCACTAGAATTTGCCCAGATCACAACAGATGCATCATTGTGAACTTCCTGACTAGCTGGGACAGCTAGTACGAAATAAAGAACCTACTCCAGTGAACTTAAGAGTGCAAGCAGTTTATTAATCAGCTTATATTGGCCATTAAGTAGTAACTGTATATACAGTACTCAGAACACTGAGCAGTCTCACTTTTGTCTGAAGCATAACAAATAACTTAGGCACTTGCTGCTTCCGCGTGTGAATTGTTTAATCACAAAACATACCTATCAGCAGATAGCTCTCCGACTGATGAGTCTTAAGTGGGAATCTCTTGTCCAGAACATGATCCAAACTAGCTGGCTGGCTGCCACTTTTTTCTTTGTTTCTAGGGTAGACAAAAGTCCAAACAAGAACATAAACATACTCTGCAATCTTAACACACATACCTAAGTGAGAGAACATACTGTAGCTAGGGCAAGGATCATTAGCTTTCTACACAGGCAGCTTGTATGATTAGAAGATACCTCATGCTAGCATGGGAGCAATGAAATGAGTTATAATATGTGCGAATTTCCAGCATTTAGGGGTGTGTTTGAATGCTGAGAGTTCTTAATAAAACATTTGATCTGGACACTGCAATTTATCTGCCATCTGGGTCTGTTATCCCACACCTACAGTGGGAACTGATGGAGCTACCTCATTTCACCCTTTAAGGACAGTGAAATTAAAGTACCTCAAAAGATTTCCTCTAGGTATGCTGTGCTCCTGGGATTGCATGCTAGATATACCAAGACTCAGTCTTTTTGCAGCTTCTGTTTTTCCTTCAGGGACACTTCGCTCTTTTTGTCGGTCTGGAGTTACGCCATACTTCTCTTCTAGACACCTGAGAGGCACAGTCCTGTTGATAGGCTGAAAAATAATTGCTCCACTCTGTTTTGATATTGGTGTGCGATTCCCAACGTAGTATCTAACTAAGCCAGGGATACTGTCAAAACTTTCAAGTTCAAACTGATACTGAACACGGCAGTAGGCTTCGCTTAATCTTAGTACTGTTCTGTTGATTTTAAAATGCTGAGCAGTGTTCTTCCACTGACAGGTGAGAACAAAGTTCCCAGGACAGGAAAGAGAATCCCTAATCAGAAAATCTCCATCCCTCTGAACTAGGTCTTCTGCCACCTGCAAAGAAAAAGATTACACAAAAAACGCTTTTAGAATTAGGGAGCAAATAATCAAATACCACCAAACAACAAAATATTCTTAAACACAGGACTTAATTTGGCTACTCCAGCAGGACAAAGTCAGAAAATATAAAGAAAAGCACAAAGCGTGGTAGAAAAATTCCATCTCCAATTCTAAAATTATGAGGTCATCCCACAGCACAGACCTGGGGGCCTTCTTGGAAAACGCCCAGCAACCAGAAGTGTGACCCACTTTTGCATGTATAAATTTCTTCTAGTTCTAGTAAGGCATGAAGGAAAATGAATGACTCTTGACAGTTTACAGTTAAGCATCTGAATATACAATCACACCAACATTCAGAAATCATTACTACAGGACCCCAGAAACAGTGCTTTCAGTGTTACCTGAAGCGGCAGAAGCTTCCATTTTTTATTCTTTGTGTATACTGCATAAAACTAGGAAGGAGTCAGGAAAATCCTGTTTTGCTGTATTAAATTAGTCCTTTGACAATAGTCATAAACTACGAGCATGGAGTCACAAACGCACGGCTGTGCCTGCTCTCACTGATGGGGCAGTAAAGCAGCTGGCCGCTCCGCTGAGAGCCGGGTACGCAGAGAGGAAGCCCGCAGGGGGAGCTCCAGGAGCTCCTGGAAGCTGAGCTCCAAGACGACGGCTGTTTAAACATATTTCTAACTACAGACATAACCACCGGAATAAACTTATCTTATAGATGTTGTGCTTTTTTCCTCCCCAGAATCAATGCACAGAGGAAAACAAAGAACGGCAAACTTTAGTTCAGTATACTGAATCAAAGTATTGTCTGAACAGTATGTGGGGATACTATTCTCATAGAAAATTTGAATTCAATTTCTGCCATTATTCAGTGGGGAAAAAAAATAAAAAAAGAAGAAAAACTTAACTACTTATAATTTCCACCACGGTCTCCCCTGAATCTTTTTTCAACCTCATTTTGCACCAAGCTGTGATAAATATAACTTTCACATGTAAAAAAGTATTATATTTCTACTAAATGAATGCAGATCTCAGAGGTGCGTGTAATACTTCAGTTTTGCCTATGAAAGCTCAATACACTGCTGGCAACAGAAAGATAAAGGAGCAACATACCTGCCGAGGAATACGTCCATGGTACCAGGCATGGCTACGCAGGTCTTCACTGCTTAGCTGCAGCTCTTCCTCTAATTCTTTCTTCAGTTTTTCTGGGCTGTTGTCCATAACTTGCCGCTCCTTAGAAAACTGCAATAAAAGATTAAAAGATTCAGCCGTGCCAAGTTTAGTCATTAACATTTTACCTAGGTAATAACTTCCATCACATGATCTGCACTAACCACTGGAATGCAGGTGCTGCTTTGAGCAGGCTGGCCTGGCGTGTATCTCTTGCTGTATTTTGAAAAATCCAGCACTTAGTGAACATGCAGTTGTTTTACACTGCACAGAATACAGCAGTGTTCTCTCTCTCCACCAAACCAATAATACTACACCTGCAAAAACACTTCTCTTACTTCCTCTTCCCAGTAAGAATTCTACCTACCCCATAACGTGGAGCTGGACACACAGACCTTGTTCCAATATTCTCACTCCTCTTTAACACTCCATTTTAAATTCAGATTCTTTGGGTGTTCTTGTGGTGGTGGTGTTGTAGCTGTTGGGGTTTTATCTAATCCCTTTGGTCCATCCAATTAAAAATATCGACACTACCAAGTTAATTTTCTATCCTTAAAGGGCTTACTTCTAAGGGTCAATAGATCCGTGCGTACAGTTTGTTTCCTTCTCGAGTGAAAGCACTCTTGCTGCCCCTCAACCCAGAAAACATGAGATGCTGCTAACACCAAGATTTTTCTGGAAGAACATCTATCATTTCCTCTTGGAGTTTCCATACTGGAACAATCCCATCAAGGCTTATTACTCCTTCCTTTGAACTATCAGTAGCACTATAATAATAACACAAGGTGCAGTATTTTCTCTAGCAACATTTCAAGTACTCTTTTGTAGCATTTAGTGGAGGGAATTTCTTTGGACTTCTTTATATTCTCCCAATAGTAGGGGACTCCAGGCCACCTTTAACACTGCTGAGAATTATAATGGATAGGTTGAAAGGCTGTTCAAAGATGATGTTCAAGACCAACTGCATGACCACTTCAGGGCTAACCAAAACTAAAAGCATGGTACTGAGATCATTACCCAAATGCCTCAAACACGCTCTGGACCAGGGCACCAACCACCCCTCTAGGAAGGTTATTCCAGTATCTGACCACCCTTACAGTAAAGAAATGTTTCCTAATGTCCAGTTGGAACCTCCTCTGGTGCAGCTCTGTGCTATTCCCTTGTGTGCTATTGCTGGTTCCCAGGCAGCAGAGCTTTGCACCTCCCTTCTCATGAAGTTGCACAGAGAAACGTGGTGACCTCTCAGGCTCCTTTCCTTCAGACCAGACTACACCAGTCTCTCCTCACAGGACATGCCTTCCAGCCCTTTCATCAGCTAGATGCATTCCAGTACCTTTTTACATTATGGAGCCCAGAACTACATAAAATGTTCAAGCTGAGGCCATGCCAATGATAAACAGAGTGGGAGAATCACCTCCCTGGACCACCTGGCTATGCTGTTTAATGCACCCCAAAATGCAGTTTGCCGTCTTGTCTGTCAGGGCACACTGAGAGCTTCAAAAGCCTAAAATACTCAGCAGAAAGAGGCTCAAACCAGCAGGTAATCTGCTGCTATTTGATTGAAGAATCAGAGTACACTCCCCCTTGAAGGAAAGCAATAATAATAATATAATTTTTAAGAGAGAGAGCAACGCAGGCCTCCAGCAGTGAAGTAGATAAAAAGGAAACACATTTCCATTGCATTACTTCCTTTTTTTCCTTTGGCTCTGGGTATGAGCCAAAGCTTAAAGGTTCCCTTCTCTGACACACTGATGTAAATATGCAATGCATGCATTACGTTAAAAGTAGCTGAGAATGCTGTTGGTCACACACCAGTCTTACTGTTTTCATGAACACTACTTTCTATAGTACTTTCATTTTTTAATATTCACAGCACCTAACTGTGGGAGCAGGTGGCATACATTTAGCACTTCTCTCAGCAATCCTCACTACAGTTTCAAGTAGAATGAATTGCAGCAGATTACTCGACAGCAGATTTAAGGGGGAATAATGCCAGAAGAGGCAACCTGCTGCCAAGACTTATTTAATCATGCTGGGCATGCTGAGAAGCCTGAAAAATTCTGAGATAAATTTTCTACTCTCTGTGCTCTTCTTTATTTATTTATTAAGATGAGAACAAGTGAGAGTATTTGCTTAAAGGGAAAGAAAACAGACAAGAACATCCTGTTAAAGGATCACTTCTCATCAATGTTGCTTGTGTGATCTGCAACTGAGTTATATTTATCTATACAAATGTGGTTCAAATTTGGCAATCATTTTTGACCCTCTTATGCAGTCAAGGCCTTTCACTAATACCTCACAAGTCTTTTCAGAAGAAAAAATCTGTACAGAAACAATTCACACCATAAAGACCACTTTCACTGCATGGACTTTTACATAAAAACATGTCCAACATGAAGAGATGAAGGTATTAAGAGCTGAAAGTCACACAGGAGGCTGCGGTGAGGTCACAACCCTAATGTCAATCCAAGTATCAACATGTAGTCAAGTTCCCCCTCCACTCCAAAACTCAGTGAGCCGTCAGGCTAAGATAACTGAAATGACCTGCAGGACTTGCTTACTGCCTCTGATTTCCCAACTCAAATGGCTGGCTGTGCGTTTAAAGCTGACTGGTACCAATTCCGAAATCAACAGCTAGTTACTTCACTGCCACATCTAACAAAAGTATAAAAAACATTACAACATTACATAAGCCAAGGAGGCAAAGGTAGGGCACACAAATGGAGAGTACAATTTTCAAGAGCACCCAAGCCACCTCATTTCCCTTGGCTGCACTGGGAAGTGGTGAGAGCTTTCAAAGTCCCCCCTCTGATATAAACAGGATTCAGTTGCAATGGTATACACATTTTTATATTCATAGCTGTGTGTTTTGTTGACTTTCTGAAAGACTACTACTTTTAGGTAAACGGTGCATACCACAAAAATGTTTCTGAAAGATATTTTGACTTAGTAACTAGATTAGAGATATTAAAAAGAACCAGACTGCTGTAGCAAACTGTCACCTTAATTCTAAAAGCATCCCACTTTGTCTCAGCACTAAGCAAAGCTATTGTAAATGGAACAGACTACAGCATACAAATGCAATAACTGCTTAGGAGAACTAGATTCTTAGCCAACAGAAAGAGCTGCAGATCTTCACACATCAACTGACTTCATCCATAGTGCTGACATGAATTATCTTAAAAAACAATCAACAAACAAAACCAACAGGGGCCAATCCAAGTTACAGTTGCACACGAATTTCAAAAAGAGCAGACAGACCTACAACTTCTCCTAGTGGTCAGATGGATGTTTCACTACTCAAATGTAACGAGACACATTTTGCACTTGAATTACATCTAGCAGCACAACAGAAAGACATTTAAGGAATCCAACCAACTAAATCGTTAACATTCACAGTTACTGATTTGTTACAAATCCACTCCACCGTGGCTTACCACCCTGAACATACCTGTTTGCCAGAGGTCTGTCATATCCCAAGATGAAGCAAACATGCTGAAATAACCCTAACGAAACTCTCAATGCAGTGGAAAATCTCCCGTGGCTAGCATGTATCCATCAATATGCAGGGCAGAAACTGCCTAGGTAAGCAAGTTCAGTACTAGCATGTCTTCCTGGATAGTTTTTTGTTGGCTAAGACATTTCTTTTATAACCTGAGTGCACTGAAGGGAAAATGGGAATAACAAAGTGCAGTCACAACGGCCCATGCCTTTCTATTCTAAATACTATATCAAAATCCTCCAATCCTGAAAGAATCTCTGCACACACTGAACTTCACATCATGCAAGGAAGGCCTCAAAAATCAGCCCAGGCACAACCTACACAATCATGTTAGTCCATTCAACCAAGAAAGAGTCAGCTAGGAACAGCACAATTAGCTATTTCAATGGAATTGCATTTTAAAAGAAGACTTATTCCATGCAGCACGACACAGATACTCGATCTCACTTCTGAATAAGTCACAGCACAAAGCATCATTTGGACAGCAATGGTATGTTGTAAAATTGCACCAACTTCATAGCAGTTAACTTCCATTTAGCAGTGTGTCCTCAGTTTGTGTATTTGCCTTATAGGCTCCTGCCCAATGACATAAGAAAACTGAATTTACATGTACAGTTAGAGTATGAAGTGGATGGTAAAAAGAAATTAACAAACAAACAAAATGAAACCTGGGGTAAAATTTAACACTCCCAGTATATTCTGCAACAAAACACATTTGAAGCAAAATGGAGAAGCCTTCAGTTCAGATACGTTACAATTTCTAACTAGTAAAAACTGAAAAATCTTTGGAGTACATGAACAAATTAAGTCAGCAGGTCATCTTTCCAAGTACAGATACATTCATTGACCTACAAAGACCTTCCCCTGGAAGATGTACTCTCCAAAACCTTTTGTTCACATTTTAGTCACATCGTTTTCAGTCTTACAGATGATTTTTTTTTTTTTTAACAGGTCTCTGTAAGAAAAAATACAAATCTACCTCTCAATACATTCTCAACTTTAAAAAACCCTAGTCAGTATAATTATTTTAGTGCTTTTTACAAATGCCACACCAGTTGATTATACTTTGCAAAAGATTTCTGCTTCAAGGCCGTAACATCTGTAAGTACAGCCTGCTTCTAGTTTAACAAACTACTCTTGTATTACATATGATTTCACATTTTTCAGGCAATTATTAGCCTAGTGTCCTGAAGACTAAGAAATAACGAAGTTTAAGACAGTCAAAGCAAATGCCAAAATACAAACTTGTTGCATGTACAGTTACAGAGGACTTGAACTGCCATTATATGCTGTCACTTGTGAATGCATCTTAATGGAAACTTCTCACAATAATCTGAGATGTTATTTTCATTTCAGAATATGGTACCCTCCAAAGGAAACTTGCTATATCAAGCTCATTTCAATCATTCTAGCTGAATTAATCACACTAGATTAGACTAATTTTTAACTGTACTGAATAGTCTACCAAGTTTGGCGACTTAAAAAAAGAGTCCTGCTGTTTTTTCTGTTTGCTACTGGTACTGGATTCTTCCTTCTCTTCATATCTGCATCAGCCACAGTAGAGTACATGTACCATCAGGCTATCAAAATAGCTGAGAGAAGAATCATGTGGGTTCCTACATATATCCCTGAAGCTCTACCTCATGCATCCTAGCTTTCTTGGCTTACCTCAAATTCTGTCCCAAACTGGCATACGTAAGCATAATCTAATTAGAGGACAGCCTAGACAGATAGCAATAACCTTAATTTCTCCTTCAAGGTGATCAAGTGTTCTTTTATTTTATTTACTTATTTATTTTTATATAGTTTAAATTATGAAGGGAAGGACTTCTACTTTTTGGATGCAATTTTCAAGGAGTCCATAACCTGTCACGTTCTATCATCTCCTTTATTTCTGATATAATTTCATATAATCTTTTTTGCCTGCTGGCAAATAATTACTTTTATGTACTTAAAGCACAACCAAGAGACTGTTACAGGTACCTGACTAAAGGTGGCTGCATTTTCATCCAAACTCAATTATTTCCTGGTGATCTGCAGAGCTCTGCCAGCTGCTATTTAAATTAGCCCATCAGGCAGCCTCAGAACCACCTGATTTTTTGCTGCTTTGAATATTTCAAGGGGA
>VXAB01013000.1:45119-56109 GCA_013399175.1 Odontophorus gujanensis
GAAATATTATTGGAAAAAAAAAAAAAAGGGGGGGGGGGGGGGGGCAGAGGGGAATGGGCAGGTGGGAAGGAGATAATTATTAGGGATAAACAGAACAGCACTGTGAAAACAACAGCGTGACTTGATTCAGGAAATAAGTGTACCCTACCTATCTAAAACAGATCTACTAAAGCTTTCTCCCAAATCTATCTTTTCTCCAACATGAGAGGCCTGCTACTTTTCTTTTAAGTGCACATGAAATCTGAGCTACAGCCTTTTTCCCTTTGTAATATTAAGAAGGGTAAGAAAATTGAGAGAGAGAAAAAATAATGAACTTCTATTTCCAAACTGCTGGAGAGCACATCTTAATCAACTTGATCGTACAAAAAATGAACATGTCCAAGTCCAGTTCTGAATTAAAATCTGCATCACTGACCTAGAGACCCCTTAAATCTCTAGCCACAGACTCCTGTCATGTCCATCAGACTACTTGCCTGCCAATATGAACCTAAGTATCTTAAAATATACAGTTTTATGTATTTATGTTTTAATTTTGTTTATAATGAGTACAATGCATTTTATTTCATGAGAAATAATAGGGTTCTGTACGACATTTAAAGGAACACTCACACAGAACCAGACTCTCAATCTTTGCTTAAAAACATATTGGTCCTGTTTTTCTCTGTCCAATTTTTTTTGTTTGTTTGTTTGTTTTTGTGAAAGATAAAGCTATTTCTCAAATAACAGTACCATCAGGGGAAAAAAAAAATGTAGCTTTTAAATGCTTTTAAAGCTCGAACATTTTGAGCAACTGGGAAACATTCCTCTTAAGGTCAGTTTTCTCTAACCTTCCTGAGTGCAGAGTTCATGCAGGGCTCTAGCAACAGCACTATGTCAAATAATGGGAGGTGCAAAATGAAAAGTTGAAGCCTCCTTGCATAAATGACTGCCAGCTTCTACAGGATTTTATTTTTACTTCTAGTGGGTTTATGGGTTGTCTGAGACACAGAACAAGTAACACACAAACTTCGTTATGCCCAAGTCATCCCAGAGAAGCCTAGAAGAAGAGAGCAGAATCAATGCAGGAGAATGGCAACTTTGAAACCACAAGGTTTCTCTGTGCTTGTTTAGATACAATCTGACAACTAAGTTATCAAAGAAAAGAAAACAAGTCACTATGACAAGTACCATCATGACTTCTATGGCTCTTTGAAACGAAATTAACTCCATTTAGCATACCTCTTCAGATTGCCATTATGGAAAATATAACTTACCTGATATCTACACACAGTAGCCATTTCTAACTAACTAATAAGGGAGATGTGTTTGAAAGAGAAGAAATAAAAAAAGACTTTTCATACCAAGTTCAGTCTGATGTCAATGGAAGGCAACGGAAAAAACCCCATGTCAACAGTTTACGGGCAGGTTCGGCCCGGTTCCGTGACGATTGGTGCGGGGCACCCACGGACCCACGNCATTGACCATCACTCCTTAACTTTCTAGGTGTCCATATTCAATTCAGAGCTAGGAGGACAGTTTCATTTCTGGAATATGGATCCTGAGAAATCCTGAGTTTAGAGTCAGACAAATCCTAATCTCCTCACTCAGCAACCCTGGGGATTTTGACTACCAAATTTAAACAATTTTAGAAGTTGTTTACCCTTTCTGTTATAATCTGAGAATCACTAAACAATAAACATTAACATAAAGTTAGATGCAGTCCACTGGAGAGCATCTCCATAGCAGTGAATTGGAATCCCTTACAAAGCAACGGTGGATTTGGTACTATCCACACATACATATGAAAGAAAGCATATTGCAGTTAAAAATTCTATCAATTGTGTAAAATTAACATGGAGATTTGAACAAGATGACAAGGTAAGACTTAGCAAAAAGTCAAACACTGCATCAAGACACCAAGGCATCAAAGTCCAGGGAGCTATGCAAAATCTCACACCATTTCTCTCCCATTTAGCCCTCTCCAACAGGCAGACCCATAATGCTGGGTGGTGTCAACTTGTAAATTTATGTTATCAAGTCCAACTACTTCCACATACAAGCCAAAAGTGGATATGTAAAGCCTAAGGATGCCAGTGAAACAAATGTAGATAATCACATACTAAAGAAATATTAATGAAGATCTACTATGTATGAAAAGTATTTGCAATTCATCCAAGATAAGAGATGGCACTTGGAATAAGTAGCTGCTTATAAAAGGCTTCTGATCCATGCCACATTCATAGCATTAGTACGTTACCCAGTAGTGAGATAAATCAGCATGTTGGAGGTTTTAAAATGTGCAGCCCTGGTAATTTGAGTGGCTCTCTCCTTTAGCACAGCTTCAGCTGAGGGTGAATCATAGTCAAGAATTAAGAATGAAAACACTTGAATGTCAAGGTCTATATTTCCAGTTATTATGACTATACCAACTAAAATTAAAACAAAGAAACAAACAACCCTGTCCTTCACTTTTTAAAACACTATTTTACCACTGATTTATTAATTCTTACTTCCCCCAAAAGGCAAAAATTAAATAGTAATGAAGTCACAGTTCATCATTCTCCCTTCACAGTTCTCCTTCCCCAACGGAAACCCTAAGCCTTAAAGTTTTCCTTTATTTTCCTCAAATGTACAGCACAACCTTAACTCTAAACAGCTATTAGAACCAAATTAGATTTTAAAAGGTAATGACACATTATGACTGAAGAATAGGTTGATCCAAGTTCAAATTTTCTCTATTTGCTATTAATTTATAGAAACAAAGTAAACTTCTGCTCAAGATCCCAATTGAACATGCTAAAAGTAAGTACAGCAACAAGCAAGTCCTCAAGTGCTGAACTTTCTTGTGCTTTGAGAGGGCATGAGGCTCTCCCTTGAGATCACACACATATCAATTTCAATTAAGTTAGATAATACACTGAATTTATCTTGACATGGGGGATTGGGTGGGGGTAGGGGGGAGGAATTGATCTCAGAGGTAGCTGTTTGACTTCAACATCTTTATTTATGGATCAATTTGGTATTTAACTGCATGAATATTTCCTACTAAAACTAAAAATTAATCTCATCTAATTACACAGACTGATTTTGCTTGAAGTGCAGTTTCCACAAATTAAGAAGACAACTCACACCAAGTTCTTCATACAGTACTCAGTACTCTGGCACCAAATGGAATATACATCATTAGCCATCAAGGTGCAGACCTTACCTGCTTTTACCACCAGATATTTCTACAGCAATTTTCTTTGAAACAAATGCACTCCAGTTTCCTACTGTCAGAACTTCTTAAAATAGCAGCTCATCAGATTCAACTAGTGCTAAATCTGAATGATGGAACAAATGTATTCAAATCTATTTTAAATGGTGCAAATCTCTTTAAATAGAACCTTATTTTAAAAGAGCCCAGCTGTACTTTTTTTTCTACATAAAAGGTTTTATTTTTTACCCTCCATACAGCAAACACTATTAATGTTTCAGTTTCTCCAGAGAATGTATGGATTAGACCAAATGGAAAGTTGCTATGACAACACCACCGTTATTTTAGGTATGAGGAATTCATGCCAAGTTAGACAAAGGGCACGCATGGTCAAGAACAACAGTTTTATAACTGTTCTGACAGCCAACAAGAAGCCCGTTTTTCAAGTTTTAGAATAATAGAATGTTAAGCCTTATAATTAAAATTCTACTGAAGATCAAGATTACAGTAACAGGACAGTATCTTTAGCTCTCCATTCTGATGGTAACTTCTGACATTTGTCACAGTCAGAATGAAAAGACAGTCGAATTAGAGTCACTTTTACACCATGCCCAGAAGACTGAGCACCACATCCCACTTTCAGAAGTTAAAAGGCTGAACTGTTGGGGACAAGAGAGGTGAGCAATGGCTGCTCCCAAATTTAAGCCCCTGCATCAAAATGCGAAAACCTATAAGCTACAAGTTAGCAACCTTCACATCCTTGTTGCAGGTATACCAGAATAACAGTACACATTAGACAGTGATCTATATAGCTAACACTAGATATTCAAAGAACAACGTAAGTATAAATTTTAAATAAAAAGATTTTAAAGTTTAGGTGCAGGTCACAGACCCCAAAAGTAATTGAATAACCTACCTGATTACAGTTCAATTACCCCTTCTAAAAGGGCTCTAAATATTTATGAAGGCTCGTTCTTTGCAAATTGGACACATTTTCTGTGTTTTTTAATTTAAAGAGTTCTAAAACATAAGATAGAATCCTAAATTGCCTAATGGGTTCTTCAAAACTGAGTTTCTAAGCAAAATTGTCTATGCTTTCAATAAGTAAGTGAAAAAGTTAGAGAATCAAGTGGTTTAATTTACATTCTGAAAGCTTGAAACTCTGCTAAAATACTTGTCAGTAAGTCAAAAACCAGTGGCATTTTTTTTTTTCAACTTGCTGCTCAACCATGAAGACATAGAACTGAAAGTTGCTTTTTCCCTGAGACACTGGTGTGTTCTTAAGATTTTCTTTACAACAGAAACACACTGCATCCATCATCTAAAAACAAACCCTTCTGAGCAGAAACTAAGAGCATTACTGATTTCATTTATTTGCTGTTATTGAAAAAGGATGCCTACCTTGACTCTGATAATAGACTTCCGGTGATAAAAGCAGCAAAGTGCTGCAACCAGCATTTGAAAAACGTTATAATCCTTCGGCATGTTCAGTTCTTCTGTTTGTGTGTCCTCAAGACTGAAGATGAATGATCACTACTACTAGTTTCAGAGGTTCAGCAAGCTCTTCAGTATGACCACTGTGCCTGCCAGAGTTGACACACCCCTCCACTCACATATCAGACAAGGGCACTTTCCACAGTTGAAGCTAATACTATCAATGCAGCAACCGCTGGCATCCTTGATTTCAGTATGCCATATAGAGTACGCCAGAGTCCTCATGTGATCTGCTCCACTCACCAGTGAAATCCTAGCTCCTCTATCTTTGTATCCCCTGAGTCAGAGCTGCACGTAAGCCACCAGTTCAAGACAAACTTCTCCTGATGAGATACAGTACCCAACTGTCTCCCTGCACTGATAAGAGTTTCAACAGTTGCTTCAGCACAGTCCTGCAACATCAATAATATCTTCCAAAATAGAGAAGATAAAACCAAAGATGAAAAGCAGTTGACCAGTGCTTGATGACTGTTGCTTATTGCATGTTAACAAGATTTATTTCTTTAGAGCTTATTTATAAAAGAGAAATGATGAATCTCTTGATTTTTAATTAGGAAGCTTTTGGTGATCAGTCCTCGTTAATATATATATATATACACACACAAACACACATATATTTACACACACAACTACTAGTGTGTATATATATATACTACCAAACCAACACTGCCAGTGTGGTCAGTGTTAGGGATGTAAACAAGATATGATCAGCATTTAAACTATCACTAGATAGCTCTAGCTTAATGATCACCCCATGGAATAGTGCAAGTTGCAAGAGAAAGAAAAGTTGCAATTTAAAAACCTGTGGTTTGACAAAATAAAAATTTATAACAAACAAATTACATTTTTACACCTATGACTCTATCTTCTTGGATGCCACAGTCACACGCAGACATCATCATCAAGATTGTGATAACTAGAATAGTTTATCTGCTCTTTTCAATCTCTCTGTGCTGTGGAAAAGAGAACTAAAAAGTACCTAACAGTTTCTTCTACACCATGCTTTTAATCTTCCTTCATGTATTCTGCATTCCAGTTTAATCTATGCATCATAATATCATACTCTAAGGATACAACTACATCACAAATTGTCTAGAAAATGAGATTGGCACATTTTTTCATTATCGGCTTATACAGCAGACTCTTCAACCAGGTGAAAACTAAATCATTCAGTTGTGGCTCGGATTTTTTATTATGATGCAGGTTGCAGAGACTATAGCTCAAGTATAATCTGGGAAGTTGTTCTATAGCTGCAAAGAGTTTTAGTTCTCTTGTTATAATTTAATGTACGGCCTGCTGTCTGAAGACAACTCATTCAGAGGATTTTAAGTAGCTAAAAAGTATTTTAAGTAGTTAAAAAAGTATCATGCTCTACTTTTTCCACTTCAACTAGAACGTGAAAGACAATGCTGGACACTAATTTCAGTAAGTTTAGGAAGTTTCATTTCCATCGAAATTAACTAATGATTCAATAAAATTTGCCTCAGGACTGCACAGTGCAGTGTGAAATGACAGGAGAAATCAGAGAAGTAAAGTTAGATCAATACAGCACTGATTCTCACAACTTTGCACTCACTCTACCTCTTACACTTTAATAAAGATGTTAAGCACACTTATTCTGATGTGACTTCACCTGGGAAAGAGATAAGTTATCCAGTTTCTGCAGTCAAAGCAGTTTGTATTTTAATTAAAAATATATATTTTTTTGCCATGAAACATGCTAGAAGAATGATGTTTTCTTGTTTTGGAAGGTAGCTTCTACTAACAAAAGAAAGGAGAAGAAGAGTGAAAAGAACAGAAACCCCCCACAAGAGGACAGGGAAGAGTTAAAGAGTTTACAAATTCCCACATTACGCAGACAGTGAAACGCTCACTGACTGGTAAACCACTGATCAGCAAAACATCTGCCCTACACACCTCAATGCTCCTCAAGAACTAAGGCTAAAAAGGGCAAATACCTTGCTTAATCATATCAGCTGTTAGGGACCAGACCTCATCTCCATAGCAGCCTGACTAAGAGACTTAGTAAAAGGAAACAAAACACACTGGATTGAGGACTGCAAAGAAGCCTGTAACACAAAAAATCAGAAACTTTGAAGAGATTTATAGCTTGGATGGTACTAAAAAGTCCAGAAGTTACAGATAATTCAGACCTGGAATTATGAATCAGTTAGCTCCAAGGAGTGTTTAAAAGGAAGAGCTACTTGTCTTTTTTGTCAGCGATACATTCCATAATTATGAGGATGCATACATTAAATGTTTGTAGATGTCCTCAGATAATACTTGCAAAGCAATACTTCCTGCCTAATAATAGAGTACCTCCTTTCCACCTTGAATAATTGAACAAGGTGAAATGCCCTCAGAGTTGGAATCAAGCAATGGGACTCAGCACATAAGCTAAACAGCAGCACTGGGCAAAGAAAAGCACACAGTACACTATGGTTTCATTTGGTATATCACAAACATATCAAGACAAGAACTCAAAACTGCACCAGGTGACAAGAAGGGCTACAAGGATGATTAAACTATTTTGCCAACAGAAACCAACTGGTTTAGCAATGCAAAATAAAGTGAGACACTTCTGTTCCAAAAAGTATCAGAAATAAGTTTAGAAAAGGAGAAATGCTCTCCAAGGCAGAGGGGGAAAGGGACAAAATATTTGAAGATCAAACAATGAATAAAAATACACTGGAATTTAGACAAAGGTTCTCAGTCATAAGACTTTCCCAACAATTGACAGCTGGAACAGCAGTTCTAACAAATTCAGCATTAAGCACTTCATTACTTTGTTTCATGATCTGGTTTAAATGACACTTATTCAGCACCGCAGATTGGGACTGTCCTGGTACACCTGAACTTTTTTCAGCTCCACTCACAGCACATTGCATACGCAAGAACTTCAAGTGTTCACAGTGAATAGTGTGAACCTGTGCTGGGGAAATCCTTGTAGGCTGCTTTAATCTTTCTGATTTATTTTAATCTTTCTGTCTTTCTTGCAAGACAGTATGTTGGAATAATTTCTCTTGGGGTTGAGGGTTCCTTTTTCTCTCATTACAAAAAGAAAACAAACAAATAACAACAGCAAAGAGATTTCTTTAGCTTCAAGGATGCAAATGGCTCAAGTCAGGCAACCAAACTGTCAAAATAGAAACTTCTGAAAACTCTCAAGCAGTCTGAAGTTATCAAAGTCTGCAGAGCTTAAAAGGGAAAAAAAAAAAAAAAAAAAAAAGCTATTTTGAACTAAACAGCACTCGTGTTCACAGGAGTGCTTATAATTCACACAAGGAATTATGATTATCAATTTCATATTAAAAATTTCAAGCCAAAGATGAGTTGTAATTCTTATTTGGTTCTACATCAACAAATCAGTTAAGCATTTAAATCAGCTTAAGAACATTCAAAGGAACACGCGATGCTACAGTAGATTTCTTTCCACTAAATGAAAGTAAACAATCCACCCAGAAAGCCAACCATAAACAATAGAAGACATAGTGTCCTGTACAAGGGTCAGCAGTCTATACCTGGTACAGCACACAGCCGATGCAGAGCACACTGCTCACTGTTACTAGACCAGGAACACCACAGAGAGTACAGAACCTCATGATTGCACAGTGCAAATGCACAGTCTAACCCGGGTTGTGACCATCTATTGCCATGAAATGGCATCTGTAAGGTTGTAGAAAAGTACAATAAGAAAAAAAAATCACAGCATTTAACTTTTAAGCTTGGAGCATTATTCTTTTTATATGTATGTCTTTTTTCTACAGCAAATTATTTGTGGTTCTGATGTGAGAAGAAGTCAGAAAACAGAGGACAGCAGCTGATAAATTATTTGTTCACAGAAACAGCACTGTCAAAACTACCACTTAAACATCAGTACTCAGCCCTTTGGACAAAGCCCAGTGCTTCTAACCAAAGTTCTGTGAGGGATGCCTCCAAACACTGGTACTGACCAACTGTTTACAGTTGAACAGTTTTTAAACTGTAGAAAACATGGAGGAAAGGGGATGACAACACTGAAAATGCTACTTACTTTTATCTGTCCTTGACTCAACTGACCATGGGCACATAATGTCCCACTACCTAGATCATGTCATACCATTCCTGTGTCAGTTCTTACTAGAACTGACTCTTTCATATACTAACCTCACTTCCTGCTCACTCTTGTTGGTGCAGCTCCTGATCATAAATCAATAGATACAGCTGTAGCTGTCATTACACTTGTTTGCATTGCAGGGGTGTGGTATTGGGTGAGGTCAGCCAAACTCCTTCCTTCTCTCTATAGCTGTTCCATTAGGAAAAGTCAAGAAAAACTCTGTAGTTATTGTACAGGAACAGTAAGAAAACAGAGATCCCATTTATTTCATGTTCAGTGTTGCACAAATAAATTCTTTGAAATCAGAGTCATCTAAAAAAAAATAGATTGGAATCTGCAAAAATAGATGCCTAACCTTCATAAGAGCTTTCTACTGGGTAATAAGTAATGGGAACTTCAAGACTTCTAAATGCCTTAAAAAGTCTGCTCTTTTATAACTAAAACACTCAAACCTCATAGACATCTGGCAATAGGTGCAGTTTTTCTTATAGTCATTTATTAAGAAGCTACCAGACACTACTACTGATCCTAACAAAAACTAGGTGAAACAAAAAACAAAAATTACGTATGCTTGAGCTCCACCTACTGTCTACCACTTTGCCAATAAACATTAAACTATTTTGTAAGGTCACACCTGCCTTTCTTTCAGTTTATTCCTTGTACTGCAGAAAATAAAGAAGTGAAAAAGCATATTTCTTTCCTTCTTCCATTTTCTTCTTTCTTTTTCTTTCTTTCTTTCAAGAGTTGGTTCAAGATTCTGGCTCATATTTTCTTCCCTTTCCTGTTGATTTAACTGTCATTAGTCTAACTTCAATCTTGCTGAACACTGTACAGGAATTCTCTCTTCATAAGAAGGATCCACTAATACAATTAATAACTGCAGATTTCTGCTTTCGAAAGTCTCCCAACTGCTACAAAAGTAAAGTGTTTGTCTGAGATTTACTCCAACTTCAGCTATAGCCCAAGGATGAAAGAATTATTTTACCTCACCAAGGTTAACTGAAGGAACCGCAAAATCAACCATTTATCAGAACTCCTGAATACCCTAAAATACTTGACTTTTATAGAAGGAGAAATTTTGGATGTATAATAATTGAAAATTAAAGCTCACAGTCAAAGGGTTCTTCTGGAGCTCAGTTTTTCATAGCCTTCAGCATGAGTTTGAGAAAGCCTGTTTCTCCCCCCACATTTCTGCATGATACACTTTCATGAAATTGACAAAGCAAATGCAGCAAGCTTACCTCAACTCTCAAACCTCCCCCTTTACTAACTGAAAGATTTGAGGCCAAGGAGGGAAATGATCGCAGGGTATTCTATACAGTCACTAAAATTATACCCCCTCAATTGTGTATGTGCTTAGTTTCCGATAGTATTAGACATATAAAACCCTCAATTAGCAAATACTACTCCTTTGAGAGTATAAATTTATAGATGATATCCCAACTGAAATGTATTTTCAATGCTCCTTCTTCTGCCCTCTCTGCAGGCCAACTTGTATCCAAACTCTGTGTTTCCAAAAATAGGAATACACACAATATACTAGTTTTACCTTCATTAGACTTCATCTCCACATACTTTGTCACTAAGAATACCCAAAATGTTTATTAATAATTTGACTTCCACAAGCCATATATACACTCCCTCTTGCAGTTTATGCATTTGTATGTGTTTGAAAATTAACTTCAGTAAGGAAGTTACAGCAACGTACTTTTGAGTTTTCAACTCAAATCTTACTGCAATCTTGGTGCAAGTAGTAGCTTTTGGTGACTCCACACCAGAAATCATTTAAGAGATAACAAGAAATAATATTTGAGATCTAGGACATGTATATCAACAGGTTCAAATTTGTAACAACAGGGTAGATATAAGATTGATCCTTAGCATAAAATCAGAGAGAAAACAGTGCTTGAAGTATCAACATTTTGGATTTACTGAAGCCTAATAAACATTATTAAAGCTGTTTCACATGCAAAACACCACAAACTCTACTTCAGTGTCAGGGAAGGGGAATGCAAGAGCTACTGCTTGAAGACTTTATAATAAGTGCCAGATTAATTAGAAAGCTGTTATCCACTTGATTGGATTCATATGAGGATTATCATTCACATAGAAAAAAACCTCTGCTCACAGTATACTTAAAAAAAAAAAAAAAAAAAAAAAAAAAAAAAAAAAAACCAAAAAAAAAAAAAACCCCCAGAATTTTAAAGCTCACCCAAACCGCGCAA
>VXAB01013000.1:56351-74083 GCA_013399175.1 Odontophorus gujanensis
CCCCCTCCCACAAAAAATATAAAAAAAAAAAAAAAAAAAACCAAAGACAAAAGAAACCACAAAAAACACAAGATCTCCAGATCTTTAATGCTCATCAAATCGTGCAAGAATGGGGTGTTAGGAGAAAACAAAAAGCTCCAAACAGTTACAGGCTAACCTGGGACCTTCCTTTCCAGGAAACACGAACTAGGACAGTGGACTGAAAAGTGCATTGTCTTGCAGAGCAGTAGAGTCACAGCTACTGCATATTTACTGGAAATATCAGTTTAAATTCTATTCATCACTTTACACCCCAAAGACTATAGAATTGCTGACTCAGTCATCATCCCACAGAGTAGCCTGTCAGTCAGCCAAACAAATCTCAGCATTGCTAAGAACTGAAAGGGTGGTCAGGCAGGCACTGGAGTGGGCTGCCCAGGGAGGTGGCTGAGTCACTGTCCCTGGAGGTGCTCAAGGAACGCTTACATGTTGTACTAAGGGAGATGGTTTACAGAGGAAATACTGTCAGTAGGTGGACAGCTGGACTAGATGATCTTGGAGGTCTTTTCCAGCCATGATAATTCTATGAACTCCTTAAGTCTTGAAATTTTCCTTGGCTCCTGAACAAACTAGAACATCTATCCTAACAGTGTCAGTAATACCCTAAGAAAGAACTTCTAAAAAACTTGTATGATATAAGAGGAAGAGTTGATGGGGAAAATCTTTCATCCCTATTCCATACCTCTGAAGAGAAAAAAAAAAAAAAAAAGAATTTACTATGAAGGTTATAATGAAATTACTATGAAAAATTTTATTTTTAATAGACATGACAATTAAAAAAATCCACAGTAACAATGTTTTTCTCCAGCAGAGGGCAATGTATAACTATCAGCTACTCAGCAAGTCTCAGAAGAATTTGTTTAAATTATGAAATGGATAAATGTATGCATTTTACATTGGATTAGATCTGGCAGGGTCTTATCTTTATGAATAACACAAAATTTATACTGAAGAGGCAACTGCTGTGGGGTAATGCTTGTGACACTAAAGATCCTACTAATTAGAGAAACATAGAAAACTGTAAGTATCTCTTAGTGAAACATCACTTAGATCAATGCCCAGGTCAAGCCAACAACCTTCAAGTTGGATATCAATTCCATAATGAGAAAAAGATAGGTAAAATGAAATTCAGCTATATGGGCATACTCCTTATTAAAACATATCCTGACACTTCAGCCTTCTGTGATGCTGCTGCCCCTGTTGCAGTTGCAAAAAGGAAAAAAATAAAGAAAAAGAAGTCAAAAGGAATCCCCTGATCACTTGGTGCCTTAGTATTGAGCACTCCTTTGAACACAAATACTTCATGTGTAACACAAAAATCCAACAAACCTTCCATTCACAAGTCACAACTTGAGTCTCAAGAGACAAGTCTGCACAGGAGAATGATACACAGTGGTTCATAAACAGGAAAACACTGTACTGCCAACTTTTCCAGTGGGATGGGGATTTCTCTAATATATTTCCACATCTAAAAAAGTCTCCTTGCAATGAAATTTCAGGGTCATCAGGAAAAACTCTTTCCCAAACTGCTGCTACATGTTATGCTGACAAATATTTTCTTCTAAATGACACCTAATATACACACCTAGGAACTAGCTTCCATTTTAACATTACTCTTCCCAAATTATCTTCTTGGAACAGCCATTAGAGTGATGAACACCCATGCATGTGATTGGTGTCAACAAGAAGATGAATGTTTTCAACAGATCACACAAGCTGTACATAAATAAACCTCACCTCTGAATCAAAGTACCCCAAAGCTGAGAAGTTAGACATGAACAACACCTCAGAACATCATCAAAATTTTATTTTCCAGTCGTATTCACAAGAGCTGTCATAAATGACAACAATAACTATGACATCCTGTTCTCTAACAAAATCAAAGAATAATAAAATTAGGGAGAAAATGAACACCGTGGGGCCGAGAAAAACAAGTATGCTTCAGGAAAACATCACACTGGAGTAATATTTTTCTGCAGCTCTAACTTCCTTAAACCAGTAACTTTTTTTTTTTCCAAGTCTGAATCTAAATATAAATATTCCTTGTGATCACACTCAGCAGACAATCAGTCAAACTCTGTAATTCTTCCACTAATGAATTAAAATACATCTCAAAAATCTCAGCCTATAGAACTACTCTGATGAGCATTTTTGTCATTATTAGCACTTTTTCCAAGGGAAATGCTTGAAAGATTTCTATCAAACAGAGAAATCTATTTCTTTTTCTTTCCACACCAATAGAGCTCTAATGATCACAATATAACTACTATTGAAAGATCCCAAAGTATTTACAATGCATAGGAATGAAGCAGAAAGCTGTCTCTAGTTCACACGAATCTGATGGAAACGACTCTCAAGTTCTCTAGCATGCTCCAAAGTTGCCAGCTCTTGATCCTTTTCTCTCCTGCAGGAGTCTGTCCCCTAGAAGTGCAGACTCTGGGTGTGGGAACAACCTGCCAAGACTATGGTTCTATTATTTGACTTGTAAAACTTGTAAAAATCTCACAGAATGCACAACGTGCCATTGTGTTCGTAAATCTCTTTCATGACTTAGTTAGCAGCCTGTCTCAAAGCAGTCTGGCCTGTTTTTGCTACTGCCATAAAAGGATTTTTTTGAACAAGCCATTTAACTGTGACCATGGTTTCAGAAACGCTGAGTAGACAAAGGAAGGGCTGAAGTCATACAGACACTTCAGTACTCAGACTCCATCAAATCAGTGCATGTTTTTCCCTCAGAATGAGCTTGTGCATAATTAGCTCTCTTTGTATACTGAATGAACAAATACATCAATATTCAAGATGCATAAAACCGCCACTTGTGAGCTGTAGTTCAGATTTAAGCAGTAGAAACCACGGTGCACCACCTATAGAGAGCAGACTACAAAATAACATCTTCAGACAACTAATTTGATAATTGTGTACTGTCTTGCATTATCTCAAAAATTAAAAAAAAAAAAAGAGAAGAAAAAAATAATGTATTTTGTATGTCCCCAAAGTATTTTTAAATATGAACAATTATTCATATTACTTCTTGTTACCGGATTCTAGCAAGGAAAGAATTATATAAACAGAAATTGATGGAAGTGGCTTCTAAGTTTACCATCAGTCTCTGTTCTTTGTACCAGTGCCTGTGGGTAGTCACTACTGCATGATAAACTGTACAAGATTATCTGCACTGTGAAACTGAGCATGATGAATCAAAAGATATTTTTCCTTATTCCTGAATGAATTCTCCCCATCCCGTTTAATGGAGATACTGATCACCTTCCAGTAAGAGCACATTCTCAACAAGCATTGATTATGTAGCTTATGGGACCCACAAAGTCAAGTAGCATGTTTGCATTACTTAAAGAAACTGATAATTTGCAACTGTGAAATTGTAAAATCAGCTCTGTGCTCAGCTTCCCTTTTTAAGAAATCTCTTAAGTCTAGCAAGTTTAAAACCAGCAGCCGTGGATTAAGTATGCCCATACAGCCTTTCACAGTGCATCAGACATGAGGATGGCACACATTTGATTGGTTCTGATAGCAGATCTTTCAACACAGTCTACTACGATTGGTATGTTATGGAGCAGTTCTCCGAGGTAAGGTGAGCTGAGAGCTCCAGCGTGGGAAACAAGCTCACCAGCAAAGTGCAGTCCCACAGCACCAAGCAAGCTGAGGAGGGTGATGATCACACTGACATGTACTGTCACAAACCAGTGAGCCTCAGGCAAGATAGGATAAGAGCCAAGTCTAAGGTCCACCTAGGGCTTCTTGCACAGCAATTCAGGAATGGGGCTTAGGGGCAGGCACACCAAAGACAATTCAGGAATGGCCTGAAGCTACCAGTCCCAGCTTCAGCAGAGTTTCTGCTCACCGGATGTGGGTAGGGGCCCTGAGTGAGGCCAATTAGTGCCCTTAGGGCCCAGAAATAGTACACGTCATTAAGGACTGTTAACTTGGTAGAGACCAGGAGTCTGACTGCCCGAATACAAATAGATACGTGCAAATGCAGATTTGCTACATGCAGAGTGAGACACTACAAAAACCTGTTTTAAAGCTTTGTAACTTGAATACCTAACTTTTCAGCAGTTTATACCTGACTTCATACAGCCTTCACCATTTATTCAATGAGCTGAAAATTCTATAAATTTAGAAAGCATTTTCTTGAAGTTGTACCTTAAGATTTCTTCTCCAGAATTCTTATTTTAAAACCACTGAACTGTGAACCAAGTTTACAGTTCATTAAACCTAGATATACAGTCAGGAAAAAAACTACTGAAAGGGAGTTGAAGAAGAGGGTAGCCCTTGTCTTCTTCCTTATAAGCTTCTTTTCCCCAGGCTTTTCAACACAACATCAAAGTTTTCTTAGGTTTAGCACCATGGCTACTGACAAGAGTCCAATGCTAGCTTCTACTAGAAAAGTGAAAATATGAGAAACCACATTTATAATATGTAAAACAAGACAACAAGACAAGACATACATACTGATGAACTGGCACATGATACCTCTGCCTTTTACTTGATTATAACAACATACACTGCCCAGAACAGCGCAAGATATACAGCAAATTAAATAACAAAATTAACGTGTTCACCACTTTGTTGCCTTTGGCATCCACTCTTTTACAGTGCACTTCAGACAGCTCTTGGCCCTGTCTGTCAAAGAACACTACATTATCATATCTCAGCATTAGTCTGTGACTAAGGCCAGTGACCTTGCAACACTGAACTAATTGATGCTTAGTGTAGAATTCTAGCCGCAGTCCTGTGAGTCCTTTGGCAGCTCCTTTCCCATTGTTCTTTCCTTCCCATTATCTTCATCTTCTTTCCTTACTCTAAACCATAACTCTAGCATTCACTCCAACCCTCAGCTGACAGTCTAGAAGAGGACTCCTCTCCACATCGCAGTTCCTCCTGGTTTAGTTCTTCTATCAACCTGGGTCCTATCCCAGCAATCTCTCAATTTTCCTTGACTATCAACACCCAACAAAGGGAACTCTCACATCATAAGACAACTGACTTTGGAATTTCCTCTTCAATCTGCCACTATTGGCCCTCCTCAGTCTCTTTGTCACTTGAATTCTAACCTAAAGCAGAAATTCAACCGTCTGAGAAATTCAGACTGTCCACATGAACAGTACAGAAATATCCTATAGTCATGGATAACCTGCACTTCTCAAATACTTTGCAGAACATTATAATCTCCCAGAAGAAGAGAAAAGAAGCACAATGATTAAATAACATCTTATCTGAGAGAAATGACTTATAAATCAGTTCTTTCAAGGTTCTAAAAAAGAATATTAACTCTAATTAACCATTAAGAAATTCAGTGGAAATTACATACAGACAGCACTGCAAGAGGCTCCTACTACAGAATCACATCCCTATGGTTTCTTACAGAGTTTCTATACTGCCATGTCAGGACTGATTTCTGAATAAGATTTACGAATGCTTCAGAATGCTTGTGATTTACACTAACACAACTTATTTTTCAGCTCTCTGATATGTACAAAAGGAAAACAGAACATAAAACTTTGACAAGATTCCAGTTGCTTTTCAGATCAGAAGTGAACTTTGAACTGTAGCGTCAAGTAAATATATTGCTAAAACCTGACTTCTTTTTTTTGCAAATATGTTTCTTCATTTCCCCAGAAATCAATTAAGCAAGAACATGGATTCTTTTAAGCTGTTAACAAAGACAAGATCATGGGTAGTCATCACGGAAACAAAAAGAAGTGCCAGTATCAAACTGAAACACTGTACCCAAAAGTGTATCACTGAAGCACACAGAAAATGGTCTGATATTTATTATTAGTTTCTCTGTAGCAAAAGATAGAAAGGAGCATTGTTTGGCTACAAAAGACTGGAAATACTCATGCAGTGGTAGTTACACACTGAATGAAATATTTGTAGGATAAGAACTGGTACCTTACCTTAACATACTCCAAAGTAGGATCTGGAATACTCTGATCTCTAGAACAGAATAGGGCGAGAGAAAGGAAAAGGAAACAAACAAACAAAAACAAAAAATTGGTGAGTCCAAATATTTATTGTAGTGAATAGATCACATTAAAATTCTTGATAAAAATTGCTTTTGTAAAGCCAGATGGTCTACTCAATCATTTAACAAACATATCAAACCAACTCCTAGAGAAGTCAGCAGAAGAGCTACTATTATTTAATTTTGGAAATAAACATCCTTGTACAGTTTTAAGTGAACTAAAATCAATTTTATGACAAAGTAATTTCAACAGATAGTTGAAAATAATTGTTACCTAAAATATTTAAAGTAAATTAAAGAGAGAACTCTCAAGCTTTTAAATTTCTCTTTCTTGTATGTTTTCCCATTTTAGTTACTGATAATGACAGCATGACAGCAGTCACTGCTAACATAACAGAAAGTAAAACATTCATTTGTGATATCATCAGAGCAAAGAATTAATGAGTTTGCAGAAATAGAATGCTTTATTTTACATTAAAAAAAAATGGTTCTTGTATTGTTTTACAAACTTCACAAAATTATCATAACTTCAACATTACATTTCTTGGGAAGTCAAGCCATCAAGCCCTATCTTAAAAATAAAATCTGTTTTTGCAGGTTGTCTATACATACACATGACAAATATTCCCAAAGATATAGAAGTCTAAGTGAAGAGCCATGCGATTGATTATAACTCTGGTAATAAATAAGAATAAAAATATATATTGGACTAGATGATTTCCAGAGGTCACTTCCAACCCCTACAATTCTGTGATACTTGTTTTTGTTTTGGAACAAGAAGGCTACTAGAATTTGCAATATAGGCTTGGATGATTTCTACAGAATCTGAGATGATATGCATGGTGCTAATTTAAACACAAACAAACATGCAACAGACATAATAAAAATCTTACAGTCTCATAAAGCCATCAGGAGCCTATTATGGTAATCTAGTTTCCACAACTGCCAATACATGCCCTATGAATTTAGAAAGGGACTTCTGTTCAAGTGGAAGTTGCTATGATGTAAAACTGGGAATTTCAGCAGGTTCAGACAGGTAGAAAATGTTACATCGGAATCACCCAACTCAAAATATAGCGTCACACTTCACATTCATTTGGAATGTAATTGTGTATCATCAGAAATTAAGTTATTGATTAATACTCTGTTTTAGGTCTGATTCCCTCGCAGCTTTTAATCTAGAAGTAAAACAGAGCCCTCCTGCTTCTAAGCCCTGCCTCTAAGGAATTCTGCAAGGTGCTCAGCTGTCTAGGCTGGATCACATGTTGCTGTTTCTCATTATCCCAATACTTATCAACAGTAAAATTCCATTCCCAGGTACGTTTAAAAATAAAAATAAAAACATCAAGGATGGTAAATTCAGTAGAAGTAGAATTTGATCTGTTTGAAGTATTTTCCTAGACAATATCCAAAACAAGAGACATTCGAGCAACCATACGCACATAAAATATGTGTAAACATATCAGAGAAAACAGGTGAAGCAGAGAGAAATAAGAAAAAAGAAGCTAGTGTAGAGAAAAAAAAAATCATTCACAACAGTTTGGAATCTAACTGGGAAAAAAAATAAATCCCATTCTTAACCTGTTCAACCAAGCTCATACTCCCGGCTAAACTCTTCTCATATCCAAATAATCTGTTAAAACCTGTGACAATACTGAATACTGTGAAAAAAGAAATAAGCAATTTATTTTGCAATTTACTTATCACTTGTCTGTGAAATCTTTCGGAAAAAGGATCTGACAGCACTGTATTTGTAATGTACTCCTAAACAGCAAACCTGAGCAATAAAACTAACTAAGATCACTTGCTTCTTTAGCAGTGAGAATGTTTTCTTCTGGTATTCACAAACTCTACTCCTGTACACTGGTCTTGCTATGGACTCTACTGTTCCCACTGTCAAATGCAAAGCAAAAGATCTTTAGGACAGATTAAACCAAAGGAAAAAAAGAAATGAAAGAGGTAGGAACGTTGTAAGACAAAGTAAGCAGCCTTTACTGCCATATAAAGCAAAGAAACCAGGACAGAAAGAGAGAAAGCGACCTACTTTTCTTTCACTGTACTTATTCACCATCCACATGACAAAAGTGCTTTGAAAATTTTGGCCTTGGAAACAAGACGCTGTAGCAAATCTCTACGAGAGCACTATATTTAATCTGATGAACTGGTACACAATAAAACGTAGCAAATGCTACAATACCCCACTAGTGCAGCTTATACAAGTGGATGCTTATGCTGCAAGCTCTCCTCATCTCAGCCACGTTTCTCCTAATAGATCTACCATCCTCTCTCCCTACCTTATCCTGTCTGAGTCTTTATTTCTGTGCAATTGCAATTTTTTGAGTTTATTTTCAAGGAATGCTAACTTTCATTGGTGTGCAATAACTAATAGTAAATACTAATTGTTTCATTTTTATTTAATTCAATTCCAACATAATGCTGCCACACTAAGTATCCAGCCAAAACAACTAGGAACTGAGCACAACACTAACTCCTGAACCTCAGCTCCCAGTTAGCAGTGATGTAGTGCTTCTTTATTCCATACGCTGCCAGCAAATGAAACCTATCCTGTCAAGACCCTCAAGAAAAATAAAAGCTACTTTTGTTGTTGTTGTTGTAAGTCATCTGAATAAAAATGGTGAATTCACAACCTCAATTTTTGTACTGGAGAATCTTCAAGAAAGAAAACCTACAACATTTTAAGATAAGTACTTGCAGGCTCTGCTACATCTCAGAATCAATTCAAATGAAGGTTTATTTCAATATTTCTCTTCATAATGAGCATGACTTCACAGCTTTGTTCATTTGCAAGTTTACCTACAATATGTATAAATTAGAGTCTGCACATAAGTCAACCATTACTGTGTGAAGTGTGGGTTCAGAGGTTAGGCGTCATTTCATATTTTGGCTTCCTAATAATCAGATAAGCCCAATTCCAATTCAGACAAAAAGCCTATTACATGTAGAAAGATGCCATCTGAAATAATTTCAGAACACCTCAAAGGCACAAGGTAAGGCCACACAATATTGGCTTTATGTTCTTCTCATCCTCAGTTTGTCACAAAAAATAAAAATAAAAAAAAATTAAGAAAGGGATGTGAATATACTCCCCACATCTATTTTAGGTGTTCACATACATGCTATCTCATTTCAGGAGCTAAAAGACAAAATCTCTCTCCAGAGTGTTTCTGTTAACCCTTCACCACATGTACAAGAATTGCACATGTACATATGTACAAGTTAAACTCCTCCACATGTCTGTGTGGAAACTGCAGGAGAAAAAAATACTACTCCAGTAACAATTCACCAGTAAAAGAAAGCAGTTAATCATCACAGTCTTAACCTCCACCATTCTAAAGCTGCCCTGGCCAGAAGCACATTTTTTCTTGGGCTTCCCTTGTTACATTTGAAAATACCTGCTGAAAATTCTTGCTGCTGGAGCACAAAACCAATTCTGATCATTCAGCTCAATGGATGCAGACCTTCCAGAATTTTCAAGAAGCTTTTCTTTTTCTGCAGACTCTGAGGTTTGTTAAACATTCTGTAGCACTACATCAATAAAGAATCTTTAAGTAGATGTTTTGCTGCTAATTTTAAGAAAACTCCCATCTTTCTATGATTGTATGTTACCTCCCAATCTCTCTATTGCTGTGAAGAACCCTGCAACAAACAGACCTGCAAAGACTAAGCCATATTAAGCACCTGCTTTCTCCAGGCCCTTGTCGTCCTCACAGCCATAGTTACCAAGCAACTGTGGTAACTTAAAACAATTTAAGTGTAGACATAACAGCATTATCAAAGATGTCCAAATTCTCATCATCATACAAGTAGGTAACTCTTACATTTATGAAAACTGCTGACAGTCACTGAAGCAAATTTGTGACATTAAGCATTTTATAATATTCTTGTGGGGAAAAATATTAGGACACATTTCTACAAGAAAGCACGTTTCTTTGTTTTACAGTAACTGTTGCTAGTGACATTTTTTAAAGCAGCTCTTTTCTATTACATTGAAAAAGCAATGCTGAGAAGAACAATTTTCTCAACAGTGTCAAGGCTGCTGCCTGAAAAAATCAGAGTGAAGACACTGCAGGTTCAAAGGAGCCTGAGAAACTGAAAGATGTATCAAGCTGTTGCATGGCTGCTTAGAGAGAACTGCTACAGAGACCAGACAGGATCAAAAGCCTTCTTCAATTTGTCTTCAAAATCTTTCCATCTACATAGATTTAAGAAATACAGAACTACTTAATTGTGAAAGTACAAGTCTGAACACGTTAGACATACTGTATTTAAGCATATGTACTGCAGATCAATGTTATTTGAACTGTAAAAGACCTGGAGATTTTATCCTTGAGTAGCTTCTGCATCACACACACTCCTACTACATTCCTAACTTCATTCCACTCCTCTGTCTACAGCTGCCCAACACTATGGACATGACTCATGCAAACACCAGTGGAAACAAGTGCAAACTTCTATGACTAACCACATAATGACCTGCAGCTCACACAAGAACAGCGGGGACTCTTCATTAATTAAGACTCAGGTAAAGATAAGACATCCTTTTCTCTGGAATTAAATTAAATCTTCACTCATTCATATTTGTTCAGAATACCCCTGCAGAACTAATATTATAGCCGTTTACTTTCACCACTTCCATCTTCTGCAATCCCTTCACTTGTTCCATTCTACCTATCACAGCAGAATATCTATCCTATTTTTATTTCCTTTTTCAAGTCAACTTGTACTTTTGAACCATACACAGAACTGTTCTCTCTACAATCTGACCAAAAGCCCGAAGCAGGAGCTTCCATTATTCTGTTTTCCCTAACATTTAGGAGTCCAAGAGCTAAAGCTTGCTCTTTAAGGCTGTTCTTACACATTCTTTTTCCAGCACAGTCACAATGCTGTGAAGGCAGCAGAATTATGGCTTACCAAAAACAGTTGCTGCTTTTACAAGCTTCTCTGCATACGTGCTGTCATCTGTTGATTTATGCCTTCGGCTGGCAACTCTTTACAGTTAGTGCTTTATTTGCTGTAATTTCTCAGAATCGAGTTATTTGGAAATTTTAAAAAACTTATAATTACTTAAATTAAAAAAAGAAGCGCACAAAGTAGTATCACAGAGTCTACAGTCTATCTGAAGCCCACGTAAATCTAGGTAGAAAAATTACTCACAAAGGATGATTATCACCTGGCTGATGTGTTCTAAGAACAAGTTTTTGACCTGAAACAAAGGGAAGTTAATCCTTTGTTTTAGTACTAAGAAGACAGTAGGAGGAAAAGCTGTCCTACCAGATTGCTTCCTTATCCCAGTTTAAGAAGCTCACTGCATCAGGCACCGCTCTATAATGGATGTTGTAAGTGAGCGAGACAAATATACTACATAATCCTCTATGTGACATTTAACTCTCCTGTGTATATTTCACTCAATTTCATTGATTTCCTTGTCACTAACAGATCAGAAATCTATAACCCTACATAACACTTACTGCTCATCTCCCGTCTTCACACCATCCAACTAGGATGTGCTTCAGGAAGTTGGTACTAGTGAGTTGCACAGCACAAAGCTCCAAGAATATGCAGTCTTATCATTACATAATAAACTGTGGCTTCTACAGTACTTGCAGAAGCCAGTAAGTATCTCTCAATCTATAATAAAAACACCTATCAGACTACAACATAAGAAAAATCACAATGCAGTTTATCTTCTGCTAACAAACATCTTTTGCTAGAGAGCAGAAGTACAGACACACATCACAGTTTCAGCCAGGGTGTGACAGACTGGCAGGTTCATGGCAGGATATAAATGGTCAATACAAAATGGTCAATCATAATAATAATAGTAAGCATAAGTGTGGTTGCCCTAATACAATATTGGCATGTTCTCACTTGATTTATCATGTTTCTAAAAAGAACGTCCATAAAATGGTTGCTACCTGAATTCGGAAAATATATTTGTATATATATATAATTAAAGTAAGCACCTAATCATAGTTGGGGCTAAAAATTAAGCTGAATAGCAAAAAGGCAACTATACTTTATACCTCTCCTCCTTCAGGGACTGAAAAGAAATCATCAGGTTTATCTGCATGATTGGTGATTCTTAACAGCAGGAGCTAATGTACTGTTGTTATGCTCTGCAGTAGTGAAGGAAAATAGAACTTTATTTACAGCATAAAAGTAGTGGAAAGCAAAATAAACAGCAATATGCACAGGATATGAGATGGCAAACCAGAAAGTACTGTTACAAGATAGAACACATTACCCAGAGGAGCATAAGGTTATACAGTCTCTCTAAAGAGACCATGAGACATCAGCTCTAAGAGGGAAACTTTAGGGTAATGGAAAAAGAAATTTAAGTAACATTCCACTCCATACAGTGTGCTTTACCCAAAGAAGAAACAGCCTGAAGCAGTAGCTTCCTGAAGAGTTTTTAAAAAGCAAGTAACTCCAGCTTTGATTGGGGCCCTGAGGAATTTGGACTCAAGTTTACCTAGCAAGATAATTAACAATTAAGAATAAGGTCCTAATCCCACAATTTCAAAAAAATAAGTTAAATTGATACATGTGCCCATATGGCACTTCAATTCATCTGCTCAGAAGCTGAAGGACTGGGATTTAACTGAACTCCAATACCAATTTCACTCCCCAGGTTAGCATGTGGGCAGGTTTTAGATACCTGTACATCCTGTATTCCACCTATAGCCAGGGCTTCCAGGTATAAAATGCAAGAGGCAAAGTTTTGGTTCTTTGTCAAGGAAACAACGGCAGTAGAAGCAAGCAGGAGCAAAGAGATGATGAGCTGAGTGGAACTTCACAACAGAAGAATGTGATCCCAGCAACAGCAGGGATGGGATGTCCCTCCAAGGACACAGTTCAGCAGGGAACAGTGAATCTCCTCAACCTTCTGCTGATAAAGTTGACCTACTGATGTCAGTGGTACCAGTTGGTTTAAAATTGAACATATTTTTTCCTGGACAGTTATTTAAGAGGCTATTACATATTTGAGAGAAGTCTTATCTATCTAAACATGAATAGACTTGAAAACAAAAAAATTTTAAAGAGTACAGAACATCCTAAATTAACAGATAAACTAATCTACTCTGAAAAAATTCTAAGCAGCATAATTAGGAAGTTCAATGCTAGGTGACAGCACTTAATCTGAAATTATGGAGAAAGAACTGACAGAGAAAAGTAACAAACAAGCCTGCTGATTTATTTAGCCTGAAGTCTGGTTAAATACGAACCTGGAAATATCTATCATGCTTTCAAAACTACAAATACTAAGTGCTTGTATATAGATACTTTGAGTTTGTTTACAGAATATTACATTTCAGTTTACAGGTTTATCTGCCACATTTTGATCCTTAGCAACAGGATTTAGTGGAACTAAAAGATATTAGAGCTTACTTGCTCACTTATTTCCACAGAGAAAGAGTCAAGCTAACTTCACCCTGCCCTTCTATTTCCCCACATATTTTAAGTTACTATTTTTTTTTAATCTACTAACAGATATGCATTTAAACAATTTTCACTTTAAGGCATCATAAAACAAAGCCAAGATAATTAAAAAAAGGATGATCCATGGATCAAACGTCAAAAGAAAATTCCAGCTGTGTATTTAGGTTTAATTGTCAACATTAAATAATATTACACGTGGTCTTACTGATTTACAAGCTAAAACCAGAGTTCCCTCTTGAAAGAGAAGAGCTTTCAAGAGCTCAGCTGCTTCTAACTTTAGCCACTTAATTACTTACAAGAGACTCTAAAAATCAGATACACACTTTCTCAAGAAGCACATTTTCCCCTTGAACTAACTAGTACAGTTGTATATTCCCAAACCAAACATAAGAGAACACAATCTAACTTTATTGAACATTGACAAAATAGTATTTCCAAGATTCCAGAAGTAACAGACAAGTTTTTGCGTCTTCATCATCTTTTTGTGTGACTTTTTTCTCCTGCAATATTTGCATGAATTAGTTACTGCAACAGTAGAACACTGCTTTTGTACATCAATATTTTCTACGCTAATTCCTAACTAAAAACTCCAAAAAGACATGCTTTTTCATAAAAATATTTTAAAAATCATCTGAAACATAATCCCACAAATGACTATACATAAACACAGCTGCAAACTGAAAGAACTCAGTAGTTGTAAGAAAAGAGAGAAGTTTCTTGAAATCAGAACATTCTATTAGATAATGAAACAGTCCGTTACCTTTTTATCTTGCTTAGGCCTATTTATTTATTTTTCTGTCCCCCAAAAATTAAGTATTTATATAATAAAATTATATTAATCATTTTGAATGATTTAAAATGTTTTCAAGATTGTTTTTAAAATAAGAAGTTATCAAGCTTAAAGCTATGACATGTCTGAATCTCAATTCAGTATAAGCATATCCATGTATGCATGAAACACTGTAATTTGAAAAATGGTTAGTTGTGGTCCACTGACTTCAAATAGAGCACTAGAGTTGAACAACACATCATGAAGTTTGACTAAAACATTCACACTTCTAACTTTTGTGAACAGCAGTATAGCAATTAAAGACTGCTTTACTCCTAGTGATAATAAACATTACACATTTCTATAACAGAATCAAAATACTACAAGGGTATTTTGATAAAACACAGGTAAGGTAATGTGGACTTTCCTATACTACTAGTATAAATAATACAACTAAATAACCAACTAATTTGAATGTGAGCCTAAGCATTAGAATATACCTTAGCCTATATGGCAGAATTTGCTTTCTCAATTTTCTTTTAAAAATACAAGTGAAAGGTGCAGTCTCATCACAAGAAGACTCAAGAAGCAGAAACCTGACAGGAAATACGACAGTGTCTCCTGCTCCAATACAACTGGGTTGCCAAGTAATGGAGCAGACTACATGAAGGCCTATTTTTAAAGTTAAAGAAAGCAAATTCAGAAATTGCTACTACCACAGCATTGTGTGTATTTTAGTAAAGCCATTGGAAGATCAAACAGAGAGAGTACTTGCTGTTATGATTCAAAAGATGTAGATTTTATTAACTGACATTACTGCAAAAGGAAAATTATGTTGAAATCTGAAATGTTTAGTAAGTCAAAAAAAAAAAAAAAAAAAAAAATTCTCAAAATTCCTGAAATCTATCTATCAGATTCCATCCTACCTCAAATACTGCAAATTTCACACTGTTTTTTGTTTGGCTTCTCTCATCAACAAGTAAACCAAGTACTAGAGAGCACATCAACTTCCACTAACACATAAACTTATAACAGCAGCACCTGTAACTAGACATTTAGAGGCCTAGAAAAACATCAAACAATTCCTATGCAGCAGGTATATCTAAATTAAGATTTTATAATTACCTGGCATGGAGTTTGCTGTTCTTCCCACTCCATAGAGGGTACTCTTCTATGACATCCTGTACAAAAGATGGCTGTTGCCTTTGTGTCCTGGTGGATGGGAACATTCCCACGTGGCTAAACACATCACAAGCCCTAACTTGAACTGTTCCTTTCTTCTTCCTGGGGAGAGTGCCATGGATAGAGATGTCTTGAAAGGAGTCTGAGCGATGCTCAGTCAGTGAAGGTTTGGTGGTCAAAAGGTCCATGGATGACGCTAATGAGAACTGATGGTTCACTGGGACATTTCTGGGAAGACTTGCAAATTTTCCTGCAGCTATCATTCTTGATTCTGGGGAAGGGGGAAAAAAGAAGCCAGCATTAATCAAAGCCCCATTTTCATGGAAATTAAATATCATAATTAACAAAAAGCACACTTTTTGAACTGAATTTCACTTTGCTTTAATGGAGTCAGCTTCAAGGTGTAGTCTGTATTATAATCAAGTCACATTTTGCTCAACCGCATGTGTCAAGCACATAAGTTTATTAACTTTTACACATTCCACTTCTTTGCACAAAGTTTTTTGGTTTTTGTTTTTTTAACTTCTTTACATCCTCTGAGGATTCAGATATCAAAATAATTAACAAAAAGCAAAGTTTAAAGGCATTATAAAAAAAAAAAATGAGGGACACTCAGTAGCTTGGTTTAGAAGAGTACATTTATAAAGCCAGTGTATGGTACAATGTGAAGAAAAATCTTTCTGGGGAGTATTGCTCAAGTAATAAATCTAGCACAGAACTGGTCACACATTTCTAACTGGCTGAAAACTGAAGGGCTCTACCCTGGAGATATGGGCAGAAGCAGAGTACTTGAATCCTCTCCTGCAGCACGTGCAGCCTGTTGGCTCAAGTCACTGTTGACAATATGGATTTACATAGCTGTCAGTCTCTTGTTCAATCAATTAAAGCCTACTGTACAGTACATGTTTTTCTGTTACCATGAGCAAAAAACCTCGTGAGACAAATGCTTCAGACACAGTAACAGATCTCTCTTCATCAAAAGGAAAAACAAAAAAAAACCATAAAAACAAAGCAAAAAAACCCACCTACCTCATGCTCACTTCATAGCTTTATATTACAGAAATCAAGCTGCCTTATCCTATCCAGATATATTAGCCTACAAAAGCCATTCTTATGGAACAAACTACACAAGGTCAACCAACCCCACACTATTTGACTCAGGTGGTAGCCAGCCAGGTGTCTCCTACACAAACTGGAAAAACCACAAGTGCAGCACAGACTGATGATCAGAAGGCAGGAAAGATTTTCTGAAGTAGCTGACTGAGAGAATCTGTTCTGACTTGGTCGAGTTTGGTATCAGGGAAAAAAAAAAGGAAAGAAAAAAAAGGAGTAGTATCTCAAAGGCCTAGCAGCCTGGAAGACAGTTGCTTGCAGCCACATGAGAATTTCTCTGGCTTTGGGAAATGCACAGGTGCTGCACCAAAAGCATAGCTAGGTCTGTAGGCCTGCTCTCTTCCCCAGCCTGAACATCACAGGTACTAAGAAAGGAAGGCTGAATTGATACTATTGTTACTTCTGCTCAGAGATTAGTAACACTGAAACTGATCTCAAATTTATTAAGGAATTTTGCTATTTTCTTCCAGCTGCATTGGAGAGTTTCATAGGTTTCCAGAATTCCATCTCAAACCTCTCCCATGTTGAAGGTCCTAAAATAAACACTCAGTTACGAGAAATAATATTTAGACCATGGTTTCTTGATCTTTAATTTGCCAGGGCTTCCAGCACAGCTGCTATATAAACTAGCAGAAGAGCTTAAGGAAATAGCTCTGAGCAGACAAAGTATCTGTTTGACTCTGGTCAGGTTTCTTGTTGGAAAGACAAGAGAAGAGCTGAGAAGTTGAAATGAAATGATATTGTTAGTTAATAGATCCAAGTAATACCCAAGACTTGAAAGAAAATAAGCCACATACTCACAGAAGTCCTTAATAAATTACCAAAAGGGCCCTTAGTGTGAAATACTGTCACTTCTTCATTTATCAAGTGCCTTGAGGACGCAGTTTATGCTGCCTAGTATTAATAACATCACATGATCATTTTCAAAATAAAACGAAGTGTTTCAAGGCCTTTGTAATAAATAGAATATTTGTAATAGAAATATTTGTAAGCAAAACAACTGGACCAGAGATAGGAAGCTCTAAAATGCAAATGTTTATCACAAAGCTACAGTTCCCTAGCTAGAACAAACTGACAGAGCTCCTTTCCAGTAAATTCAGCTTAATTATCAGAGAGGAATAACAACACTGACCTTAAGCAATGTGGGGGTAAAAACAAAACAAACCAAACAGACAAAAAAAA
>VXAB01013000.1:74104-131570 GCA_013399175.1 Odontophorus gujanensis
AAAAAAAAAAAAAAAAAAAAACTTCTTAGAAGTCACACAATCATTTGAAAGCTTCAACCTTTGCATACTTAATGTAAGGAAGCAAACATAACCTATAAAGGACTTAAAAACGGGGACTGCCTTGCTCATATTGTAAAACACATTGCTATTCTCCTTTATGGTTTGAGATTCTGTACTCGATAAATATATTTACTTATTGGTTTACTAAAAAAAAGCACTTTCAAAACTCTGAATTCTGACTATGTAAGTATAGATCATTTAGTCGGAAGGAATTAGCTTAGACTTTCCTGCAAGATCCCACTACACTGAAATGAAACATGGTATTTCGCACAGTTTGGTAGCAAAATTGAGCAGGTATAAATGTAACCAAAGGAAGCTGCTGTTTAATAGTTAATACCAGGTGAGTCCATGACTAGGCTTACAATGGCAGTACACTCCCAACAACTTTTATGGATCCTGTGTGAGGATTCATAAAGAAAGATAACTGTTCCCTCTCCTAACCCTACCTTAGGAAAATGATAGCAATCTAACAGGCTTCCAATTCAGCGCCAGTTTTCACCAAATAAACGACGACCCTCTGAAGTACATTCTCCTTTTAATTTCCCAATAAACACTTCTCAAAATAGAAAAACCAACTAAATTTCCCCCAGTTACATCCTAACCATTGCACCTTTCAACACCCTTCCTCATTAAATCCTACATTACACATATTCAATGCCTAATTCTCAAATCAGCATTCTTTAATTTTTTTTGAGTAATCAAAATAAGGTTCCTACTTAATATATACCTAACATTTAAGAACTTGTAGGACACATAGCCACAATTATGTGTGCAAAGAAGTATACTGTAAAAATAAATAAATAAATAAAAAGCCTAGATGACTTTGTATTTTAATGGAGAATGGGATTTCCCTTTCTTCAGTCCACAACTAAGGAAAGAATAAGGGGATAAAACTGTCAGAAGTCAGATTCTGAACTCAGAAAATTGGAGGGTGTGAAATGTTTCCAGCTAACTTCGAAGTTATCTTGTCTTTTGGTTATGAGTGGGGGAAGAGGGAATACAAATTAAGTTATCTTTCAAATCAACACGGCCTTTAAGAAACCTCATGAGATCATACACAGAATGTAATATGTATCAGGTGGGCAAGATCAAACATGAACAAAGCTCTAACCCAATGGGATGGGTACCTCCTCACATCATTGCCCAAAACCAAAAGAAGACATATGAACAATGAAACAAACTTTGCTTCCTCCAAAATAGTACACAAAAATCCTTCTATTCATGCCCTCTGGGCTTTGGAATGCAAATATGTATGTTGCTCTGAAAGTAATGCCTCCTATTTATCTCCAAAGTAACTTCAACAGACACGAAAAGCACAATAACACTATCCAAAAAAGAAAATTCTCAGCAACAAAACACTGTTTTTCAACACAGACACTACCACTAGCTATGCATTTTTGTCAGTGGTGAACAAGAACCTGCACGCCACGCTCATAAAAATCTGCACCAGTGGAAATGACCCATTGTTGCTGTTGTCCCTGCTGAAATGCACCACCCACCGCCTCACCGCGTTCACATTCACTGTGTGGTCTCCATAAACGTTCAGCAAGAGGCAGTGAATGCCAATGAGTGCCATCTTTTTCCTCATTGAGGAATATAGTGACACACCTTTGCTTCATATGTATTTCCATGTCAGATCCCATTCTCCCAGACTGTCCCTTCTGCTGCACAGCAACAACATGTAATGATATATTGGTGGGAAGCTTCAACCTCTACTGCTATAGCACTATCACCCACTGCTGACATTGTAGGTGTACACAATAAAATAGAATGCACTGTTGTCAGAGTAGCCCTCATACAAGCTTTCTGGTTCAGACCTCACAAAAAATTTTGGATGCAGTTCACAGTCTGAAGTTTCACTCAGGTTTGGGACAGGTGCAAAAGTAAGCAACCTTTCCGTCTCAAAAGGAAACACAACCAGTGCTGTCGGCTGCTATCTTGTTCTCATACTGAAGAGGAGGGGAAGTGAAGGAAATCTCTGGTTTGGTGTCAAAGATTTGTGAATCGCATAACGAGCAGTCCAAGGCTGTATAGTGACATGAAGTCTCATAAAAGGAAACAGAAAATCAATTTCAGAGCTCTGAATCAGTCTCTCAAGCTATTTCAAAACTGTGAATTATATCTAAACCAGTTTTGGATGTTAGAAAATTCACACTTCTCTCAGAATTTCTCTTAGGAAGAACTACCAAGACTTCAGACACTCTGAAGTCTAGACTTGGTGTTATCACATTGCCATCAATGTCACACTTAACCACTCCTTTGTCATTATATACACTATGAAGCTAAGAGGGTTTGAAAGTGGTTTAGTATACCTGATCAAAAGAACAACTGCCTTACCTTCTCAAGTCTTAATGGGATAGAATTAACTTTTATAAGAACCCCACTTACTTTTGACACATCAAATTTCCATACAACCATCTTCCACCTTCCCTCCAACCCTACAAAGCAGTAACAGTAAATAGAGAGGGATATAGAACTCCAATCTTACTGTTGAGTTATTTGGTATGTTTGCACATGATACACAGATCTTGTGTTAATTATTTTCTGAGAAGCAATATAGAGTCTTCTTCATAAGTATAAAAAGAAAAAAGAAAAGATTTTTTTCTACTCTCCAAATGGCTACAACCTGTATTTTATGGGTTTTCATTTGTTTGTTCAACAAAATAAACTTACACAGTAGCTGCAAGGGGTCACAGGTCTTTGAGAAGAATATTAAGGCTCAAGAACTTATGATAAGCAAAAATAGATTGAGAAAACATACACAATAGTTCAAAGGCTTTAAGCTGCTATCTGAAAACACGTGAGTCTGTCAAACATCAGAAACTCCCCACAGGATTAAAGACAGGTCAGTGCTTCCAAAGGATCTTGGGAGTTAACAAACTGCTCTTGTTCTCTCCCTGTGTGCACACAACTTCCCCCATAGATCCCTGCACTGTAATCTGACAATCTTTTTAAGATGCACTTTATAACCAGCATTCTGAAGCAACTGAAAGCACGTAGGCCAGGACACATTATCTTTGAAATTGCTCTGTTTTGAGATGAAACAAACAGATAAAACCCATGCTTCTCTTACTGAGTTTTCACACTTTAAATGCTCTTACGTCTATTAAAAAGTCATGAAAAAACAATCAGTGAAGAGGGCTCAACAAACAAGTAGATCTCATCATATGTTATAATCTCACAGACTTTGGGACCCAACTGGTTAGCTCTGTATTGCTGAAGCCTTAACTTGGAGTGAATGTTCTATCTCCATTTTGCAGTGGCGTTCGTTACAGTTACAGTTCAATCCAAGCGTTTCTCAGTCAATGCTTCAAAATACAACTTTTGTTCCTCCTCTAATACAGGAAGTAATCTATCATTTTCCTGCTGTTGTGTTGCCACAATTTTTGTAAAAGAAAATCCTACACTAACTGCAAACTAAATATTTCAAACAATTTTTTCAGCAGCAAGTACGCACTTTATGATTTGGAACAATGAGCTTATCTACACTGCAAATTTGGACAGAAAGTAGCGCTTTCACACAAGCTCCTCTTTAACCGATCAAAAAAGACGGCGGCAACATTTCCCTTCTCCCTATAGAAGCACCTCGGTGCCCCCAGCTCATCGATTTGTACACCTGCGAGCACTCGCTGCATTTCCGCGGGCGCCGTTCCCGCAGGCTGCCGGCTCACGCACGGCAACGGCCCGAGGTACCCGCAGCGCTCCGCCTGCCCACGCGGCCGGGCTGGGGAGCGCCCCGCTCCTCCGGGAGCTCGGGGGCACGGTCGCACATCTGCCCTCGCACAAACCCGACTCGTCGTTCTCCGCCCCAGAGGAAAACGCCGTCCCAGCAGCTCCCAGTCTGATCACTCCTGCTCTGCTCTGGCTCGGCTTCCCGGAGGCTGGCTGCAGCTCCGCTCCCGGCAGCGCGGTCTCCCTCCGGGTGGCCGGGGCGCCAGCAGTAACGGCCCGGGGCGTCCTCGAAGGGCCCGGGGTTTCGCCCTGCCGCGGTGGAAGCCGGAGCGAACACTCGTACCAGCTTGCCCCGAAGAAGAGCGGAACGCGATAACGAAAGGTGACTCAATCTCAGCCTTCTGAGCGCCTTATCGCTCAACTCGTCGGCAAGTACAGACGGTGCCTTACAGCCCGGCCGCGGACCTTGGTTCCTGGGTTCCGTGACCGCAGCCCTCACCCCAGCGCACAGCCCGGTTGGTGGAACAGAACCCCGCGGAGCTGCGCGGCGCTGCCCGAGCCCGGCAGTGCGCGGCGTGCGGGAGTCCGGCAGCGCAGCGGCCGCGGGCGCCGTGAGCAGCGCGGGCGGTGATTTACGACGCCCCGCCCCTTACAGAGCTGCTGGTGCACACACCCGTGTACACATGGTGACCTCTCGCTGCTCCTTTTTCTTGATTTTAAGAACTTGGTTTCCCTAATTACTTCTCCCAAATTAGCACTGCAAAGCTAGAATTAACAGTTTCCCAAATCCACCCCGCTCACGGACAATTCAGAGTACATTGCTTACATGCCATTCACCAATTCCTTACATCAGCAGATTTTCCCCTCAACCCACCACATTACTAGCAGTTATCTGGGCAACAGGTTGGTGGAACAGAACAAAGTCATGTTTCTGTGTAAGGGATGGGGCACTAACAGACCAGCTGAAGGCAGCAAACTCGCCGCCCTCTCCTTCCTCAAAACCAGAAATGCTGAGCTAGTTCCCTCTCCTCTACTGAGAACAGCACAGACTGACACAGCATCCAGCCAGCCATCCCACTCCCCCCTACATTTTTAACATTGCCTCTGAGATACACACTCAAGCCTTCCATCTCCTTTCCTCAGATAATCCCGTTTACTGCTTGTTTCAGTCCAGCCAGGCCTGTGCACATCTGGCACACTACTGCTCCCTATGACAAAATGTATTGCTCCTTGGAGCCCAAATGAAGTGCCTGATACAGAAGCTGGACTATCACACAGACTACTTTGCCTTGCTATCCATCACTGCGAGTCAGCCAGCAGGAGTTACCCTCAGCTGCCAAGACCTTTCATTTATGCAATTGGTTGAGCTCTTTACTTTAAAGCCAGAGGCCTTATAATGACTGGTTATAAGGGAATTCACCTCTCCCCAGATTACAGAATGCTCTAACATTATACAGACACTGAACTTAACCTTGAAGTTATGATCTGACAGCACTCTGCAATGCTAACTTCTGTCATTGCCAGGTGTGCAAAAATCAGGTGAGAGCCTGAGAACAGATCAAGAGACGTATTGTAAATGTTTCCAAAACAATCAGTTTCCAGAATACCATGCCACAAAGAATAATCTATGGAGATTTTTCATACAATATTTCAGCATGATCTTTCTTCAAAACAAAACTGCAGAAGCGGGGAGAAGGTGCAGGGGAAAGTAAATTAATCAAAACAAAAAGACTATAACCCCATTCTGGACAACAAAATGTCTTGCTATGGCCTGTTCAAGAAAATCAAAATTATGTCGAAAAACAAAAAGTGAAGTTGAGGCATTGGGATTACACTTCCACTATTGTGAGCCACGCACTTTCTGTATGACCTATACTTTAATTTCTGTGACACATCACAGTGCCATTTTCACAGGAAAGACCATACAATACTTCATCAGTTCAACAAGAGGAAGACTACATAAATGCACATCAGTATTTTCCTCAGTGCATAAAGGAAAAGGCCTTACTTCTACTACACGTTCCATGGTTCAGTGAAAAATATCTAAAGGCACACACACAATTCAGATCACTTATTATACAAGATGTCTCCATTGACAACAATAAAAACTTCAGGAAATTTTCAGGCACTGTCATTACATAGAAACTAATGTCATGGTTCATTGTCATGTTTTATGAATAAGACTTAGAAAAGAAGTAGCAATTTCCTTAGTAACATGACTGAGTGCTCAGTAATGGGACTGGTAGCTGGGCAGCCCTGAATAAACTGTGATTACTCTAGCATGAGTCATTACACCCTTTTCCTAAGAGCTGACTTTGCCTTCACATCAAGCTGAAAACTGGTCTTATCCTTCACATACAACACTTTATACAACATGTCCTTGTACACATTTTACAGATGATTTTTACAGGTTTGCAACATATAAGAACGAAGAGTACATAGGACTGCCTATGCTAGCTGCATTATGTCACTGTGAGTTACTGCAATAAGCTACTGAAAGTTAATTTGAATCAACCCAGATTAGAGACCTTGTTGCCATTTTTGGTGTTTTCACACTGTATTAAATCTACTCCATAAATGGGTTTATTCAGATGTCATCTGAAGTCTGAAAGCACTAGTGCCCTGAAACAACTGCAGCTCCTCTGCCAAGCCTTCCCTATCAGTATTCTGACCTATCGTAGCCCTTACTCATCTGTTTGTCTACACAGCATCATGTTGTCTGCTTATCACCCTGCTGCAAAACTTTTAGCAGTGAATCATTGTACTTCACAATATATCAGATAGGGGAGTACTGAGAAAACAGTGGTGTGCAGAGCACTGGTGGCCACACATCACACACAGCTGTGGCCACATACAGTCACCCTCAACTTCTGCATTCTGAAGGAAAGGAGTATGTACGGCTGTATAGTTTCACTTAATGCAAAGACATCAATATGAATACAAACAGGTAAGTGAGGAGGAATATAACTAACACCTACAACAGTCCCAAGAACAGTGCTGATGTAGGTTGCTTACCTTAACTGTGCTAGGAGTTGAGTACTTGCTGGTTCACATAAGATCATTTTCAAAATGTACTTGGCTCACAGATAGAAAGATAAATGATGCAATGAAACAAGCAGATTCACTGGAACTTTTCAGTTTGACCTTAAACATTAAAACTATAGTACTAAAATAACAGGGAAGAACTCTACTCTAAAAGCACTGCTGTTCAGCTGTAAAGATAGAAGTAACTGTACAAGATGAGTACAGAGGATGCGCAGATTGCTCACACAGCAGTTCTTGTAGATTTCTTAATAAATAAAAGCTAAAGGTCCTACTCTAGACTTGCCTTAGAAGAGAAACAATCCAAACAAGCAAAATGTTACATGCACTCAGTTCCCACAGACGTCACATGGAAAAAAATAACACTCAGCATAACTGCTGGTTAGGAAATCAAGTTAATTTGCTGGTGATTTTTAAATTCTGAAAGCCAAACTACTGCAACAGTGCTTTCAAAGATTTGCCCTGGTTGCCAGCTGAAATGGATGATTTTAGCCAGCAGCTCTGCAGACCTCCATGAGAAAGTTACCAACATCCAATTTTGCTGCCTGGTCTGTCTTAGGTCTGGAGATGTGGTATCTTTATGAATCTTCAGAGAGCTATCTGTTACAAGTTGGAGACAAGAAGCCTTGAAATCTCTAGCCTTAAAACATTGCAATCTACCAGCCTCACAACTGATCACTCTGGAAATAATGCCGTAGCAAAAGCAGGAGAGTTTGATGAGTTACAAAAATCTGAGCTCATTCAGTGACAAACTGGAGCATGAACATGCTCTGGCTTGTCAGGAGTTCCTTGCTACAGCACATTTAATTTTTGCAGACCTAGAAGAATGCAAACTGGGTTCATGTAATGCCAGATGTCTGATTCTCATTCACCACTGGATAAAAGTTTCAGTTCCGATACATCAGTATTTTCCAGTAGGAACTGGTTTACTGCTGGACACTTCTAATCCACAGTTTGAGAAAGTGTCTTAAGTCAGAAAGAAGTTGAAATTTTTGGAAAGATTTTCACTGTAGCTATCAGAAGTTTTCATAGCCGCCTGCTGCTGAATTCCACTTGCCATGAGTCAGCTGATATCAGCCACTCTTAGAAGCAAAAAAGAAAAATAAAATACACCCCTTCTCAGAGAAAATAAAAATTGAAAGATTATCATTTTAACAACTACCAATTAGGAAATCCATTCTACACTACAAAAATGCATTATTGCATGCATTCTGTGACAATAACATGTTCAGCAGCGCCACCTCTAACCTTTAATTTGGTATTGAAAGTCACGTCAAACAACTTGTGTTGGTATAGATTAGACAGACCTGTTTCAGAAGTCTGAAGTATACAGTTTAAATTGCACTTAAACCATTTGTTGTTGACTACTTCTAGCAAATGACATATTAAGCTGTAAGACAGTATCAGAAAAAAGTGATATAAGGTACTATGAGTTCCTTTTTGCCAGGGGTTCTATTTTTCTTTTTCCTTCTGGCAGTGAAAAAGCTATTACTGTGGAGCTAAGACTTCCTCATGTGATTTATTTTTTTTCATGTTTCTGTAAAAAGTCTTGAATGCAAGAGAGTTAATAACATCTCTACATGTGACAAATGTTGAATTGTGAGGTTTTTGTTTGTTTGATGTGTTTTTTGTTTTTCCCATTTAGAACATAACTGATGTAGAAACCAAGAATACATAGAAAGCTAGAAAGCAAGCATAAAATTTGGAACTTTCAGTGGATTAAATAAATAATATTGTCAGAGGTTTATAACTTTGTAATAGCTTCCACATTTCTGAGCTCCTTAAACAGAAATGGCAAAAACTTGCAAACCTCTCAGTGAGAGGTTTCTCAGTGAGAGAAAAATAGACCACACAGGTAGCAATACCACCTCTATTACACAGATGAAAGTTTTCAAAGCAGCCTCCTCTCCGTCTATTGGCAGAGCTACCAAAATACTTTAGCACTAGTCTGGAATTTGCCAGGTTGACACCACATACCACTCCTCCAAAGCACTCTGGTTGCATTTGCACTGCTTCAAATAGAAGTACAAAAGACAGAATGAGCAAAAGGGTTTTATCTGAGTGACCAAAGGCAAGATATCTGTAAATCAGTTATGGCTTTAATCTAATTATTTTGCCCTTCTGATAAAAACACTGAGAGACTCTCAGTTATTTTATGATGTTTTTTAAGATGTACTGCTCTCTATTTATACTGTCCCTAGCACAAGTAAGAATCTGCACTGCTACTTGTCTATTTTCTTAACAGTACGCACCCTAGCTCTCTCTCTCATTCATGATACCTAAGGTCCATGTGGCAAGAAATCACATCATATTTAACTTTACACAATTGCAGCAGGGCAAGAAGTATTATATACACAAAAACAGTGATTTAAAAATCTAAACGAAAAATATCTTTCCCCCACCAACAAATTGGAAGTTACTGTAAGTTGCATTTATTCTAATTTACATCTTGCATATTATTTTATACTCACCCACAGTAAATTATGACAATATCTATATTTTATTTAAATGCACTGACAAATAAAATTAAAGTTCTAAACACATTCCTATTAAAAGTGCCATCTGTTTGTAGAAGAAAATCAATGTAAGTATAAGACAAAAAGGAAACACTTTTATACCATTAGCCTCTCAAAGGAAAACCTTCTAAGATGTTAATGAAGTCATACTGAGCCATAAGATTCTATTAATGAGAATCCAGATCAGTAAGGAGAGATACTGGGGAAAAATACCAACAAAGTTCCAGCTCTCTTAGAATGCTTTGTAAAAAAACTTCTTTTTTAATATATATTTCCACTTGCAACACAACCAATGTACAGAAACATACACCATGAATATTTATAAATGACATTTTAAAAGTAAAAAATAACGAAAAAAAATTAAAACCCCACAAAAAAAGCAAAACAAAACAAAAAGTAATTCTGTATTTAAAGTCACAGAGATGGAGGGACCAAGAAATACTTCCCATGCCTGGCAAAAACCAAGGAGTTTTTTGACCAATCTATTTCCAGAACAGGATTTGTAATTTCCTGACTTACTTACTAATGCTAAGCAAACTACAGAAACATGCCAGATGACAACTGAGAACATTGTTATAAGCACAGACAAAAACATAGTCTACAGTTTGTAATATCTGGGAGTGCTACCCAAATTTTGGGTACTTCTTGATTCTATACTGGGACAAGCCATGGCAAACAGCAGGCCCCACACTCTGACTCTACAATTTCTCTGAAACAGAAGACAAATGTACATCTCAAAAGAGTAACAATCTGCTATGAACACACAAATACATGCCAACCTAGATGGCAGGACACCACTGTCCAGAACATGCTGTAGAGCACATCAAAACATAAGTCAAAACAAAGACAGAAATCCTGTGGAAAGAACATCTGTGGCTCTCAGTACTCATACTTTGTTACTTCATTTTTGTTATGTGCTCAGAAAGTATTCTAGAAAAGCATCATTATGGGTCCATGCGCTCTCCTCTGTGTTTCATTTTCTACTTTGCTACCATCAGATACAGGAAACTGTACTTTCGTATAACTATCAGTTTGACTCGGTTTGCAAGTCATTTTCGTAATCTTCCATAGATGTAACAGCATTAGAAATTAGGTATGTAACTAGTAACATTTTAGGAAGAAAGTCTGCAGAAACTGGAAGAATCTTTCCACTTGTGTACTTCAGTTGTTGAGCAAATAAATTACGGTGTAAGCCCCAAGCAAAGATTTGAGATCATCATGATTTAGAAAAGAGGAAATGCTTCCTTGGCATTTGGAAGGCTGTACTTAAAAGAAGAGATTTTATCTTCCAGGACAACTGCAGAGGTAGCTCTACAATCAACAAAAATGATACAGACATCTACCTGAGGTAATTCATATTCAGAGCAGACAGAATTCTTGCTTGAATTTGTCTGTCTCTAATATCTAGAGGAACCATAGGGTGACTCATCTCCCACTGCAATGCCCTTGGCTGTGCTTTCACTGTAAGAAGTAGGGCTGTTTCAGCAACCAGTGCTCAGCTCTCCTTTTTCTTCCTTGGCCATCCACATTTGTATGAGTGTTCTTGCAGCTGAATGATGAATTGGAATGGTAACTTGATCTGGACGAATGAAGTGGAAAAAAAGTTTTTTCCTGTCAGACAAATTTCTTAATTGGGTTCACCATACAGCTGCAGCACAGTTTTACTGACAACTAAATGAATGACAGAAATGGGAAAAAGCAGTTGAAGAAAAGCTGAAGAGGGCACTAACTGCTTAGTTTGGCATTTTGGAATCCCAGCTTCAGTCAAGGTCAGGAATCAATGTCAGAGCAGCCTTTCAGCTTCACAGATAAACAATACCACAGCCCAAGTACTAAAAGTACTGACGCACTGTAAAATTCATTCTGGATTGAAGTGGTTTAACAGCATTGAATGGTTATTTTTATACTAATTAGCTAATGCCATTCATGTCAAATCAGTTATTCTAATCAATTCTCTCCCATTGGCTGGTATAAAGACAGCATTAAAGCCTAAAGGTAGTGAACTTTGTATTGTGTACTCAGTTTAATTCAACAGATACATGATCACATGCACATATCTGATTGAGGTCAAATGTGCTGCTGGGAATTATGCCAGTGTAAAGATTAATTACTGATATTAATTACCATGGAACCAAAGCACGAGTACCTAAAGTTAGGCGAGATGAATCCAAATCTCAGTGTACTGAAAAAGGTTCTGTTAAAAACAGTTTCAGGACTAGATTTCAGAATACAGAAAGTGCTTTAGCAAGATTTTCCAAAAGTTAATTTCACTGCACAAAGAAATGCTTAGTCCTATAAAACTAATCTTGTGAAAGTGCTTGCATATTGAAGTGAGTTATCACATCAAGCACTATCTGGAAACTGTTGAACCAGCAACAAATAACTATGCCATTGTTTGAAGCTCAAATTAACAGCAAATAGAATATGAATATCTTTTCCTGTGCACTAGTTTAACTTCTAATAAGACATTAATATTTATTTAACAGAAGATTACTTTAAAAATGAATTTACTCATGCCTGACTTCAGTTCAGTGCTGAAAAACAAGCATTGCAGTGTAACTGATTAGGCACTCTGCTCCTAGACACAATACTCTGTCAAAAGACAGACACAAAACAAAAACATGCCATAGTAGGCTAGAGACTAGATAACAAGTATTAGTCCCTATTGTGAAAACAAAGCAGTCTGCAGTTAAGTTTGACTGACTGAACTGTTCTGTGGCCTTCCCATAATTCTTTAACATAATAGGCAAAGCCATCTAGGATGTAAATATCCTGGTGTAAACATAAGTCAGAGATTAACCTGGCACAATTTTTCAAGCACATAACTCAATTATTCACTTGTTTCAGTAGCCAAAATCAAAGACTGAATGAAAACACTGATCCCCAAAATATATTTAAGTGCCCAGAAAAACATGAAACAGCATTATTTAAGTGGAAAGTTAGCTTAAAGAACTGTACATTTATTTGTGCTTAACTGCAAATAAATGTACAGCATCAAGCTATCACCTTGCAAGATACATGCCCAGCAATCACAACATATACTCTGTATTTTGGAGATTGATTTGATTCAAATACAAATTCACCAAGATTACCAGCAATACAGTAGCACTAGATCTATCTCAACATATCTACCTGAAGCTGCACAATCAGAACTTATAGTTATACTAGTGTAATTGGGAACATTCTAGTCAGTTGATTAAGCTGTTACATAGCTATCTATAAATCAATTTGTCAGGTCTGTTCAAGTTTGTCAGGACTGTTCAAATCGTCATTCATCTGAAAAATGTTCCATTCAGAGTTGTAAAGTCCTCATTCCAAATCCTGAAAAAACTACAAAATGCAGTCCCTAAACCAAGTGAAAATGTTAAAACTGAAATATGTCTAGTTTCACTGCAGTAATCAACGTGAATCATTTCCTAATCTGTTCACAGTAGCAGTTACAAAAGTCATATTTATATTCATATTTTAATGAAGTTCAACCAATGCATTGTAGAAGCTCATTAAACCAATTTTGAACTCCTCAGAAAAGACTGAGAGAACACACTGATCTACTTGAACACCAATAGCTCAAGATTCTTCTGAAAATTTGCAGTTTAAACCATTTTATGAATATTTAGTTTTTACATAGGCTTCAAAAGTCGTTACTTTGACAGAGAGAGGGGAATAGCAGGAATGTTAGCTAAGTAAATCACAATCTTAGATTAAATTTGTAAAAGCTTCAGGCATTGATCTTTAGAATCATTAGCCAGGCTGCACAATAATTGCATCTTGCTAACTATTTCCCAAATATCCTGTACAGCGAGTCATAGTTGAATAGCATCTTACCACATTCTTTCACTCGGAATGTAACACCCTACAGGGCTTGTTCCAACTCTTACGAAACCAAGCTGAATTTTGATATTGAACTGATAAAAGCATCATAAAAGCAACAAAAGACAGTGATCAAGTCTTAATTCATGACAAAGTCCAAAATGGAAAAGGAGGGCAAGTGTCACCTACACAAGAACTCTTGTACTCCGTTCAAAAGACGCACGAGATGGCACATACACAAAATTACTTGGTCTTGAACTTTGGCTATGATCTTTCCAAGTGAGGAAGGCAGATTCATGACACAGACATTTGACAGTTATGGTCTGTTAATATTACAATATCTTGTTAAATCGGAAACAGAAAGCAATAGAAAATGAAGAGAAAATTGAGCTAAGTTCTAAATGACAAGATGGAGAGTTGACTGTCAACCTTACTTTGGTACCTGATAAAATTATGTAGAAGATTGTTCTGTGAATTACTGAAAAACAGATGAAAAACAACACAGCCCTTTGTCATAACCAACACAGTTCACAAGAGGAAAGTTCTCTTTAATTAACATAATTTCCCTTATGGAAACTCACACAGTTGACCAAAAAAAGACAGTTGATGTAAATGTTACGGATTTCAGCACAGCATCTTACAGTATCCTTCTGGACAAAGTGTCTAGCATAGAGCTGGACAAAACCATAACGTGATGGGTGAACAACTGGCTGATGGGTTGGGCTCTAAGGGTTATAGTAAAGGAGGTAACAAGGCTGGTGGCCAGTCACTACTAGGGTTCCATAGGGCTCATGGAGTTTAACAAGAGCAAGTGTGAGATTCTGCACCTCAGCTCAGGGCAACCCTGGATATACGTACAGACTGGGGAATGAGAGGCTGGTGAGCAGCCCTATAGAATGGGATCTGGGGTTTCTGGCTGATGCAAGTTGAACATAAGACAGTAGTGCGTGCTGGCAGTCAATAGGGTTAATTGTACCCTGGTATGCATGAGGCCCAACACAGCCACTGGGCAAGGGGAGGAGCTGTCCCACTCTGCTCTGAGCTGTGTGGCCTCCCCTTGGGAACTGTGTGAAAGTTTGTGTGCCACAGTACAAGAAGGATTATTAGAAAGAATCCAAAAGAATGTTACAAAGATGTTAAGGGTCTAGAGGGGAAGGCAGAGGAGGAGCAGCTGAGGTCCCTTGGTTTGCTTGGTCCAGAGAAAAGGAAACTGAGGGGAAGTCTCATGTCAGCCTACAGCTCCTCATAGGGAATGGAGGGGCAGCTCTGTTCTCTGGTGCCAGTGACAGGACTTGAGGGAACAGCATGGAGCTGTATCAGGTGCGGGCCAGGTTGGGGAACAGGAAAATGTTCTTCACCAGTGAGTGGTGGACACTTCCCCAGGGCAGTGGTCACATCACCAAGCTGGTGGAGTTCAAGGAGCAACTGGACAATGCTCTCAGACATCAGGTTTGATTTTTGGGCTGTCCTGTGCGCAGCCAGGAGTTGGACTCAACGATCCTTGTGGGTGCCTTCCAACTCAGGATATTCTATGATTCTATGAAGGCAGGAGACTGTTCTACATGCTGCATAATATTTCCACATATTATAATTACCTGCCACAAAAAACATGGCAAGTTCTTTAAAACTTATATATATATATACACATACACACACACGCATATAAAAAGCTCCCACTGTTACCCTGAGCTTATGTTATTTCTTATTGGAATTAATACCAAGACTTTTTGAGCTCCTCCTGAAAATCTTCTTGCTCAAGTTTGAATAGTAGGCATGTTGCATTTGCATTGTTTGCATGTGTTTTCTTAGAGGATGATTTTGTTGCTGAGTTCAATGAAGCACAGAATATCTGCATTGGGAGGCACCCACAAGGATCACTGAGTCCAACTCTCGTGTGGTATTCCAAACTAACATCAGGCAAATTGAAGTCACCTAGCAGAAGATCAGCTGATCTATAGGTATCTCTTACATTATTCTTCAAGCATAATACATTGGTGTCATTGTCCTGGCTGGGTCACTTACAATAGATTCCTGCAACAATATCTACTTTATTTACTGGCCCCTTAATTCTTACCCAGAGGTTCTCCAGCATGCCATAGCCAACTGCAAACTCTGGACAGTTCAGGCCCTTCTCATATAGCGCAACCTCAGTATGTTGCCTTGCCTTCCCTGCCTATCCTTTCTGAAGAGACTACAATTATCCATCATACCACATCAGTCACAGGTCTCTTCCCACCAGGTTTACTTATACCAATGATGGCACAGCTCCTCATGCTGCATGCACCAGTGTAGAAATATCTCAAAAGCGCCTCATTATACCTTGCAACTTGTGAAACATACTGAAGGATCCCATGAGCACACAGTCTCTTAGATCCTGGCTTACTGTCCCATAGCTTATCAGTGGCAAGCCTGATTTTATCCCTTTTTCTCTCTGAAGCCTTGAAGACTTCTTGCTTCATTCATCTGTCTAAAGAACTGGTTAGATGAAGAACTCCTGCATCTACAGCTATGAATGTACAACTTAGCTAAGAATAATTTAATTCAAGACAGTGTATCACTCTCCTCAGCAAAATGGATATGATCATCTTATTTTCTACTGCACAGATTAAAAAAAAAACAAATCAGAACAATGTAAATAGTTGTCAGTAATTATTTTTAAAGTTAGAAAACGTCAAAGCTTAGACTTTCAAGTACTTAGAAACTTAGATCAACATAGTTGCTAAGCACACACCTAACATTAGGCAGGTTAGTAAGTACGTGAAGTCAGGGTTAGTCAGGCATTTTGTGTAATTAAACTTTTAATTCAGGAAAATATTCACTTTGGCTGAGGAACTAAGAAATGATATAATGATTGTCCATGGAATGAAACCTATAGATATGGCAGATCTGAAATTCTGACTCATGGTCTTGAACTTAAAACAAGTCCATTGTATCCAAAGCAAGACACTAAGCCTATGTCTAACATAACAGCAGAAACTTTTTAAAGTCAGCTTTGAAGGCTTGGTTAGATATAAACTATTTTTGCTGTTACTTTTTTGTTGTTGTTTTGTTTTCAGTTTCTTCTTCAGTTTGTTGAACGTCAAAACAGCTTTCCCAAGGTTCTACATTAACATCTTCCATGTTACAAGGTGAGTCACATAAAAGCATCATGCAATGTGTTTATAAGTCTTACTGGCTGAAAACACACAAAAAAGTAGAAAACGCAGTTCTTCTCCTTGTTGCTACAAACTCTTTTTAAATCTATGACTCCAGTATACAAGGAGCACCAGTGTTACAAAAAAGCTAATTTTAATTAACTGAAAATTTGATTAGTGATCTCAAAAAACTTGATTGAAAACTTTTTGAGAAATTATTCTAAGGATACTTTGAGCTTAGGAGAATATTTAGTTAGACTTCTATATTTACTTTCTTAATTAGGAACATAGAGATCTAAAACATGTCAAGGTAGCATTTAATTGATGTGTCAATAAATGTGTACACTGATGATAAGAACTGAAATAACAGGATGGACAACAGAGAAAATTTTGATCAAGTAAGATCTGTGGGAAAACGGCTTCTAAAGAATTTCTAAATAAGCTTCTAAGGATCTTTAAGATGACTTCTGTAAGGCCCTATAAAAATGTGGTACTTGCTTAACAGTGAAGGTTATTTCTAAGCCATATAGAATCCATTCCTTTAAAAACAACTTCATATAAAAATTAACACATTTCTCAAAATTTCTAACTAGATAAAATATAAAGAAACTTTTTTGGTTCACTTCTGTAGAACAAAAATTATGTGTTCCTGCTCTGGTAAACACAGTCTGAGGGATCCACGACAAACACTGGACAAGCAGCTTTAAAAACAGGAGAACATTCATTTTGTCTACCTCATTTGTAAGTGACTCTGTTTCACTGTGAATGTTACACAAAAGATACTGGCTTCATTTTCCCCTTTCCTAAGACAAAAGAAAGCATTATCTGCCACTTGTTTCCTTCAACATCATAGGATGGAACACAGATCACTATAACTGAAATTTTCTCAAGGATTTTATTGAAAAATACAGTTCTTACCTCTACAAAATTGTACTGTTCAAAGAGCATGCAATATTCTGGAGAACCAAGGAGTGCCAGCCAGTTAGAAGTGAGTAATTGCTTCATTATCTATTCCTTCACCTGGCAATGTATTTGACTCTGGAAAACAAAAACAAAACCTCCATTACAATATCCATTGCTTTTGAATATTGAAACAAGTGAATAACACAGAAAGCTCTTGGTGGCATGCAAGTCCTATCCTGATGGTCAAAGAGATTAATACTTTCTTGGTCACAAAGTAATTGGAAGCAATATATATATATTATTTTTATGATACTGTGGAATGCGTTTGTCCAAGATAAAAACACAGTAAAAGTCGACAACTTACAGCATAACCAATTATGTCTCTGACAAAAGCATATGAGAGACTGCTAGAATGGGGTCTCTCGGATGTTGTATGTATTTAAGTCATCTATAAGTAAAAATTATTTTTGTTACTTTTTCTCCCAACTTCTAAAATGAAAAAATAGACAATAAAATAAAAGCATGACAGACGTAGGAAGAAAAAAGACAGATGCACAAAATATTATCCAAACTTCAGTGCTCTGTTTAAGCAGTTATGTAAGATCTACATAAACAAACACTTAAAATTCCAAAACCTGCTGAGTTTATGAAGAGATTTCTATTTTCAAGTTTGAACATATCCTAAATAAATTCAAAGATGCCCAGTTATAAATCTGTAACTTATGAACTAAACATTTCATATCAGAGCACTGATGCCAGAAGCAGAAACTGCTCATGTACAGACATGCTGTATCTTCAATCTTACATTTTTGATACCCCTTTGTATTTGAAGAATTTCCTCTCATTCATTGTTCAGGAAAAGAACTTGCTCATTAGATCTTTATAAACTGGAAGGATGACTTTCCAGCAACTAACCACTTGTTCTAACACATTTATCTGCTCTGAACACATGAGAAAGAGCTGCCTGATGGCTGACGTGTTACAGTCAAAAGAGTCTGCATTGCTTTCTGTCAGACAGTGAAGATGTTTAGCATTTTTGTAAGTCCTGGAACACTGGAAATATGTTTAAGCTGTTTGTTTAAAAATATAAACTATAAAGCCCCAAATACTTGTCTTGCAGAAAGGTGAGACATAACAGAGGTTTTATCTGCATTAAGATACATACCTAGAAATATTTTAAAAGCATTACATTATGCTTAAAAGCATAATTGAAATAACTGTTGCTAAGTCCCGAACATTATTTGGAAGCCACTATGAATTTCAGCTCAGTGGTCAACCCAGAAAACATGTCAAAACTCTGGAAAAAGTTAAATAGACACGCACCATTTCACTGCAAAAATTGTTATCTTGGAATTAACCCACTTTGCAGTCTGTTACAAAACAAACTGGCTAACTCAGATCCTGTTGTGGAATCCCTCAGACTCCACTGGAATACTCCATTACATTGTTTGCTTTATTGTAGGCTGTTTTTTTAATTATCAAAATACTACAGACTACAAGTATGCCAGTATCAAAGTGCATCTCGTGCAGTAACATCGATCAGAAAATCCCAGCATACAATGCGCACACCACAAAACCATTTCTTTCAGGAATTTTTGAATCAGAAAAAGCATTATTATGTGAGGGGGAGGAACTTTCTTAAGACACCAAAATCTTTCATTTACTGGTTTGCTTTAAACAGGTACTTTCAGATCACAAGACAGTACCCACAATGCTTTTTGAAAAACACAAAATTCAAAATACATTGTAATTTCTAGGAAATGCACTCAGTTTTTACCTAAATGCAAATGACAAACAGAAGTTTGCTTTCACGCTCCCCAAACTGCATTTCACATTTATATTGATACCATTTAGCAGTAAGTAAAACAATCCAGGCATATATATCTGAACTTCACAGATCTTTCACTTCATAATTGTAATTACATATTTTCCATAAATATTTTAAGTAACTAAAGCACAGGTCAGATATTCTTACAGTGTAAGCATATGATGACAACTCCTCCTAGTGGAGGCACATCTGTTACAGCAAAATTCAGCAAAATGTATATTTCCTGTGTGTAATATCAGGTTTCTACTGGTACTGGTTTTCTCTACATTTTTGCCTTACCCTTGTTACTGATTTAAACTAGACTCATGCAGCTTCTCAGTACTAAGGGCCTTAAAGATTAAAATGAAAATCACTTTCAAGTGTTGTTAGGTTTTAACATTATTAAACATTATTTATTTACACATATGAATAAAAATCAGGCTTCAAATGAATTTAAATTAATCTTTCACTGTAAAACTGTTTCACCACTACCTCCTAACATTTTGGGCCAGACTGATCTGACGTAAAGTAACTTACACGTATTGTGAATAATGAAGCTCTGCAGATTTACTCTTGCAATCAGTGCAGCCCTCTGTGCCTCCTTTTAGTTTCCTCTAACTCATGCTTTGTATCAACTGTGCCAGGAATGATTTCCATGTGAATGAATCCCCTGCATTTGTCTGAATAGACTGCTCTGTTCAGCCAGTTCCATCTCAAAGAGCTCGAACCGTCACAGACGGCCAAGTTTAGCTTGAACCCAGAGTAGAGGGTTGTTGTTTTTTTTTTTTTTTTTAAACAATGATAGTTCAGAGCAGACAATAGGTGTATGCACTACACTCATTCACTTATTTTAAACCCGTACTTGCTTTGTGTTTCCTTGTTCAAATTATTGCTTTAAGCTTTCAGAATCAAAATATTTTTGGTAAAATTTTGACCAATTGTTGTGAAGGAACTAAGGATATGAATTCTCTGAAAACAAACAAACAAACAACCAACAACAACAAAAATCAGTATAAATACTGTTGACAGCCTAGCTCCAAAGTGACACCTTACAACCTGAATTTTTAGTTCACTCTGAATTTAGCAGCTCTATTACAGACTATGCTGAAACAAACATAAAACATTACTCAGTTTGCATTATTCTGGCCAACGTTTATGTAGAGTCCACAAAATACCAGCTGGGACTTAAAAACATACTGACTCAGCAACCACACAGCAAATTAAGATTATCATCCATAACTAATTAAACTGTATGTCTTAAACATTTACTCAGTTTATGTTGTCAGAATAATTATATAGAATATATGTATTTGGTTTTCTTCTGGTGATACAGTTCTGTTTTCTAGACATTTCACAAATAATACCACAAGGACTGAGTTAGTTGCATCAGATTTCAAAACAGGTATTTTCCATTGAAGCCAATACCTATCACCAACAGCACACACAGAATCACAGAATTGTAGGGGTTGGAAGGGTAGACAAGAAACAACTTTTCAGTTAGATAGTGCTTCATCATTTTGACTGTAATGCTCATGGAATACACAAAATATCCTTTCCTCATTTAAATTCCTTACAATATAGAAGTGCAACTTTCTCTATAACAACTGTTTTTTTGCTAAGCAGAAGTCCTAAACCAGAAGCAGCAGTATTGCACACAACTCATGTTCAGTGAGGGAGTACAATGCCACAGGTGTTTTGGGTAGCAAAAGTACAAATAAGCCGAAAAAGATATGTACAGGGGAAATATACTATTTCAAATGGAGACACAGAAGCAACAAGAATCTCTGAAAATCCTCAAGCACTGGATTACTGGGATAATAAGCATATACACGTATGTATGTACACATATGCTCTTACATCATTTTTATAAGCACAGGTTTGTACTGTGAAGATACTGATACACTTTGGCCTAATCCCACACAGATGCTCTGGCATTTAAGCTCAATTGTAGCCCTACTCAGCTAGAGCAAATTAGTTCAAAGAACTCTGATAATGTCACTTTGCTCTTGCAGAATTTAATCAGCTGATTGAACTATCATATCAGTAATTCCCTAACTCTGTGACTTGAGTAATTGTTTTTTCCATCCTCCCATGACTTACCTCATTTTAACAAGAATGCTGAACTGCATATGCTTGTTGGTGGACAGAAATGGTAGGTGTTTATGCAGATCAGATTTGCCCTGGCAGGTGATGACAGCAATCACATGACCAAGTACTAATGAACCTAACATCTCACCAGAAAAGACTAGTCCAATTTTCCAAATTCATTCTGTATGTGCATCTTAGCACATAGTTCAAAGACTAGGGAAAACTGTACTAGTATTTACGTGATGCAGATTCCAGTTAAATAAATATAATAGAACTAAAACCATCAAGCTCTTCAACAGAAAGTGTTAATCACTGCAGCCTAGTTTGTCTTTCCTCTTTATGTCCATCTGTGCAGTCCTTTGATTGATGAGAATTCATTCCACCTGTGCCTGCAGCCAACTGAAAAAGCAGCCTGAGCTGGTAGTGCCATACTGAACCTGAGCCAGCATACACTAACGAAAAGACTGCACAGCTGTTTCTCAGCTTGAGCAGTCTGTAACACACCTAACAGTTAACAGTCTGTAAATGCATGTATCACAATGAGAAATCTGGTTAAAGCTGGCATGCTAAACTCAGTGGAGAGGGGATCAAGAGAAAAAATGAAATAATGGTTGTGATTCCAAGCAACAATTTCACTGTAGATTAATCCAATTTACAGTGTTCCAGCCCTTCTCTTTTCAATTCCTCAACTCTATCAGCTCAGAAGTTATTCATCTCCATTGTGCCAAGCCAGTGTTTGATCTGTTGAACTGTAAAACTGGGTATGTGAAATGGCTCTCTCTAGAAAATAAAAAAAACAGCTCCCCCTCCAGAGTGCTTGTTTTCAAATGTGTAGATTCAGGGCCACTTAAATAGTTAAAGAAAAAAATAGATAATGTTTAATAACAGTAAACATACCCTTTTTATCTCCCTTCTGGATTTCAACTTTTTATGGTATACTTAGATCTTTTAAGTAGCCAAAAATAGGTTACATTTCTTGTTGAAGTCAGAAGTTATCATCTGATGAATTAACTCTAGGAATTGAGTGCTATCTAATCTGACAAATTAGACTTGTGATAAAAACCAAACTGACAGCACTATAATTAATGAAATAGAGCACGGGTGCTTTTTTGCTGAATTATGGCCACTGGCCAAATATATACACTTTTTTACAAGGTGCCAATCATTATGTTCCTATGTAGCTTTCTACTGCAGCGTAACAGAAGAAAACTGTGCTGGCAATCCTCACACTCCTGTGCTAAATCAACTATTGTAGCGTAAGCTGCTGCTAAATGGGCTAAATTACTCACATAGATTACAACTGTTCCACTTATGTACTAAAGCTCATAAAATCAACAGAATCTCAGTGACAAAATATACTTTGTGGTAAGACCTAAAAAACGTAAAACAGAAGTTTCTATGGAGCCATGGTGCTTTCACTTTCATATAAAAGGCTTATTTTGTAACTTTGTGTCACAGTAACACAATACAAAAAATTCTCAGCAACAGTTTTTCAACACAGACACTACTGCTAGCTATGCATTTTTGTCAGCGACAAACAAGAATCTGCACGCTATGCTCATAAAAATCTACACCAGTGGAGATGACCCACTGTTGCTGTCGTCCCTGCTGAAATGCACCACTCACCACCTCACCGTGTTCACATTCACTGTGTGGTCTCCATAAACGTTCAGCAAAAGGCAGTGAATGCCAATGAGTGCCATTTTTTTTCCTCATTGAGGAATATAGTAACACACCTTTGCTTCATATGCATTTCCTTGTCAGATCCCATTCTCCCAGTCTGTCCCTTCTGTCAGGCATTCCTTACCTTCTGACTTCTGTACTGTGGCATACTCCATAACAAGCTTCCACCACTCCAGTGCTGTACATTCAGCTCCTTCATCAGAAGTCTCTCCAGCTTTGCCTCAGTGTACTATGCTATACCGTACTATCGGCTGCAGTAACACCCAGAGATAGAATGATCCCTATTGCTGCAGTATAGGACATCATCAAGCAGAACTTCAGTGAAGCGTAACTTAAAGAAAATCAGGAGTGAACAAAGTTTACTGCTTCAGCCAAGCTCTGTCCTTGCCCCCATATATGAATACCTGTTGAGTGGCACAAGTGTACTCTTAGATTTCATTAACCTTGATGCATTTCAGGTGCAGCACTGGGCTTCTACCACCTGTACTTGATTATACAATGCCTGTAATCTCGCAGTTACTGGATAAAGTCCTCATCAGAAATTTTATGCTATATTAAGTAAAAACTAAAGGGCTTTTTATCTTGTTCTTTTTCATTTGTCATGTTACAGGGTCATGGACTCCTTCACTTATAAAATCTGACTAGAAAACTTTCTAGAAGTGTTTTAAAAGAGTAGGATAAAACACCATAGAACAAAGAAAGGCGTAGAGAAATGTCAGATATGGAAAGAGGAAGAGAAAGAGAAGCTAACAGAAGATGGAAAAGGAATCAAGAACTTTTTAAGCTGAAGGTGATAAAGAGAGTCAATAGAGAACAGGAACCTAGCACAGACCAAAAAAAAAATATCTCTAAGCTGGTAGTAACACATGATTACAGGAGAAAGTGACACAGCAGAATGATTATAATTTTCCTCCTTATTTTTTTCCTTCTTATTTTCCCCAAGCACAACAGCACTAGTGCAGTTTAACACAAGAAAAAGTCTGTACATTCTTGGCTAAATAGTAATTTTCCATTTTTTCTTTTGAACAAACATATTTTGTCTCCATTCTTAAAAACAAAACAACAAAAACAAAACCAAACTCGCTCTGTGCTTCGAGTAGATCGAGTTGACTGAATCACCGTGAAGTGATACCTTCCTCAAGGCAGTTTTAAAATTTAATTTTGTTAGGTCTCCATAGACAGTTAACAGCAGAGTTGTGGTGTTTTTTATTTTGTTTTTTTTTTTTTTGTTTTTTTTTTTTTTAGTTTATTTATTTATTTTGTTTTAAAAATCATTAACTTTCTGTTAACTAATGTTAATAACAGTTGTGATGCTGGGTGAGAAAAAGACTTGAAATTAAACAGCTATAATGCAATGTTCTGGGTTCAGACAAGTAAATGGATCATCAGTTTCAAAGTAACAGATCAGTGTCTCAATCCATTCTTAACAGTGAAATTCAGGATTAAAAATCTCCGCATTTTAAATCTTTAACTGCTTAATTAAACATCCAAGTTTCTGCCACTTTTCCCAGATTATGTTACATCCACGGTGCCACAAAACTTCCAGTGGATCTTCACCAACAATCTCAGACAGGATTTCTGAAGAAGAAATCAGAGACATCAGTCTTCAAGTACGAGGGTATATAACACCACTAAAGGAAAAGCATCAAATGGAGATGCCAATGGAAATTAAGTGAATCCAGAGTAAAGATGGATATTTCTAAAAGCTATTTTGTTATTCCTATTTAACTTCTACTTTACAAATGTTCAAAATTCTGGATGTCGCATTCTTGAGATAAGAGGTACTTTTATAGAGACCAACATGGAAAGTTTCTGCTAGAATGGAATAGTGTTTGAGTCACCACCCTAAAGTGAGTTTAAAATCCATTTGGATGTGGTGCTCAGGGACATGATTTAGTGGTGGGTTGTTAAAGTTAGGGTAGGTTGCAGTTAGACTCAATGACCTTGAAGGCCTTTTCCAACCTGAGCAATTCTATGATTCAGTTACCACTTTAGCGAACCAGTGCAGCTATCCCATGGTCAGTGTTACAGTTCATTAATGACAACAGCTCTCCCCACAGGTATATGGCAAGCTTTCCACACATTCTTCTGTGCCTGCTTCACTGATGCTCCTTCTCTGTGCTCAGTGGGATACAATTACTCCAGCTATCAGTCAATGATGTGAAGTATAGATATGCTCAAGCCAGCTTATACATTTACCAGGATGATGGTGGAACTTCAATGCTAAAAGCCTTTATGGTAAATAATAATAATTTTTCTTTAAAATTACAAGTAATAATTTACTTTAATACAATCAATTATGTTGTAATAATGTTATACAGATTATTTCCTTGCTATTTTTTGGATAATTCATTCAAGAAAGATAATTTGTAAAAGGGTTTTTTTTTTTGTTCTCCCAAAAACTGTCTGCACAGTGCATTCTGTAAGTGCATTCACTAGAACAGGGTTATTTTACTTTCTCAGCAAGCTATCCAATTCCAACAAGTGATTAATAAATACAAGGCAATTCTATGAGATAATCCAGTCACAAATAATTGCACAAAAGATCACTCTTCTCTATAAAAGAAATCACATGTATTCCCACTAAAAAATATTTGAAATTGAGATTGCTCTTCACTCTGTTAAACAAAACGTGCATCAATTAGGTTTTCACATGTACTTCTGGATCAGCAAATTAGTTTCACATGCAAATCGAAATACACATATTGTAAATATACACTTAAAACCAGAATCTCTGCGTAATTTCAGTGTTCTTACTAGAATCACCCTCTCTTGGCTCTAATTACAAATTCAAATGAATTATTTTAATGGAAAGACTTTTAATAATTATGTGTAAACTCTTATCAATGCCCTGTGTGTAGTGAACAAAAAACATGGTCACACATTTGGAAATCAAGAAGCTTCATATGGGAGAAAAGTATTTTTCTTTTTAAAAAGTATCTGCCTGCTTAAGAGAAAATCCAATAAAAAAAGAAATAAAAAGAAGGAACAAAACCCACTCCTCAGTCTCCTATACCATATATCAGTGTTAAAATAATGTTTCAGATAGCCCTAATTTCAACTGTGTAAGACAAGGAAAGTACAAAAAGAGACCAACCAAACTAAAAAAGAACTGCACTGAAGAAACGAAATGCAGTGTTTCTTCTTGTTCTAAGATACAAAATACCGCTGATGACAGCTTCAAAATCACAGCTATACAATACTCTGTAAATGTTGGCTATTGCTCAAAACCATTCAACTTCTACTGACTCTCTGAAAACACTGCTAGCTCAGCTATAGTCAAAAAAATATTCATGCAACAGGGAGCTCCTGTAGCAATAATGAGCGGATTAGAATGGAAAGTGAGAGCACTGAACTTTCTATTCTGGCAAAATAGTTCAAATCCCAAGCGAGATAGCAGGATAAATGTGCCAGAGGGGCTTCATTCATTCACCATCAAACAACACACCACAAAGGATCCATACATTTTGCCAGGAAAATACTGGCATAAAGACTAAGCAGCCTTGGAAACAGAAATTCTTGACTCAAAGTCAGGTTGAAGGTCACTACACTCAATGCGGAAAAGTTCAGCTGATTTGCATTTCATATATTGATATTTAAATCATTTTCTGAGTTACTATCTTTTATTTCCTGCAGATGATCCACAGATAGAGGTAAATATTAATCTTTTTTATTTCATAAGCAGATGAAAGAGGACAGCAAGAAATGCTTTACATTATTGAAGAAGCTACAGAAAATGTCATCAAACTTCGTTCCAATTTCTGTTAACTGAACAGCACTAAATTAAAAACATGCCTGTATAAAGGAAGACAGTCAGACTCAAAAGTTTGCAGTTTCCACACCAATTGTTCCCTATAAATAAATAAGCTCATATCCAATTTGCTACGTCTGATCCTGTTTAACGGCTTCAAAAAATTACTGTTAACAAACATAATGACAATGAACTCATGTATATTGATTTGCTAAAATAAACAAATAAAAATGATTTCAAAACAAATCTATGCTGATTTTTTCATTTCATGATGCTTGAGTCAAATGAGATTAGATGCAGTTCAGAAAGCAGCACTAATCTGAGGATACTATTTCAACAAATGAAGTGACAGGCCTATTATTAAAAATATAGAGAAGTCCCCAGCAGTGATTACATTATTTTCTTCCTTTACAGAAACCTTTTTATATGACATAGAGAGCTCTTAGCAACACATCTAATTATAATTCCAATCAAACAATCCATTGCAAAGGATTATACAATCTTTGCACAATTTGGAGCTCTAACTTCCTGCAGGAACTAATGCTGCACTTAAATACCTATCTTCAGCACAAGTCAGATAGGTTAGCATCCAAGCATTAAGACTTTTGATTGCAATGGTGCAGAAAGAAAAAATATTGGCCTTAAATTAATGGTTGCTTTTAAGAATTTTAGTCTTTGCAGTTTTTTATTTGAACTCAGTTTAATAATGAGTGTGGCTATACAGGAAGACACAAAGAAGCATTTGCTTCTTTGCAAGCACTTGATCAAATGCATTTGCACACAGGGGACATTGACTAATCCACCCTGGCAATACAGTGATTATAATCTGATGAACAATTTTATGTCACTCAAGTCTGTCTAATACCGTGTGAGAGTATCCTTTAGCCAAAGATTTGTAAATTCCTATGGCTGACCTAGAACTAAAACCAACTTTAGAAATACACTGCAGTTTTTCAACAGTAAAGACAATAAGGTATGGTATTTTTCACCTTTGTAAGAAAAAAACAGTAAGAAAGAATATGTATGTAATTCAAAGCATCTTAAATCTTTTGCTATTCAAGGGACAAAGGCTCATCCATCTCCTTAAGTCAAATTTCTAGACCCTCAAAATGCAAATGCCTCTGTCAATAGTACTCGCACTTTAGTTCTCCTTGTTCAAAGCACGCTAACTGCAAGACTCTGAAGAAATGAGAACAGAGGAATACAGGTGGATCTGACAGTCATCACAAAAATAAGAGAGTTATAAAATTAATTGCACTATGAGGTCTTACTAAGAACAACAGAAGCATTTCAAAGTTATTATTACTAACTACTTTTGCTGATAAGCATGGCATGTAGGTAGAAACAGAAATCCCAGCTTCTGACCCCCCATCCCTCCTAACTGAAGGCAGAACAAGCAAGGCAAGGACATGACATGAATTGCAGCTGTAGCTAACTGAAGTTTATCTGCATACTTGAAAATTTGTCTTTGATGGTGCCAGCTGCTGGTGAGAAGAATGCTTTGCTATCATTACACAAAAATCTAGGGCCAGGAGCACTCTGGTACTGCACCATAACAATGGTGAACACACAAACAAGAAAATGCTGGGAGGATCAAAACAGGAATATTTAGAAAAGGTACATTATGTACATAACACTACCAGGAATTTTTCAAGATTGCATTGCCCTTTGGCACCCTCTGGCACTGACTGGTGCTGGGAATTAAAATTCAGAGAAAAAAAAAATCCACTTAGTAACATCACTGACTGCTGAGATGCTCCAGATGTTCATAAAGAATAGGATTCTATTATTCTAAAGCACCAAGTTGTTGCTGCAAATCAAAGAAATACAGAAAGACTAGTAGTCAACCCATCTATTATCTGAGAAAATCTTTGTAATTTTGAAAGGCTGGTGAAAGTTACTTCTTAGCACTTGTCTCTGCTTAAAACTAATTATTTACCATTTTGTTTTGTTTACAGTAAGTTATATATTTGCTAAGAAAATACAATCATTACTGCTGTAACCTTAAGATGAAAAACTGTTTACTGTGGCTGCCTATATCATCCCTCACCTGGAAACAGATGCCTGTGCCATGTCTGCAGCATTTTTCCAAGAGCAGAAACAAGTACAGTCATGCAAAATGAGCTCTAAGCAATACTGCTATCAAAGTGGGAAAAACAGACAATACACTGACATATTCCTATATTTTCTTCAAGCTTCTCCCTTCTTTTTCAAAACCAGCTATAAAGACACGTTAATATAAGATTATCTTCCACGTAATTTAGATTGATAAATTGATCAAAAATATTAAAATTCAGGTGTCTTATAAAGATGAAATAAGAATATATATATATAAATAATATTTATTATATATTTAAAATGTAATAGATATAATATACAATATTATATCTATATCCATGTGTGCATAAATATAAAAAGGAAATAAAATTGCCATGAACATCATCCAGCTCAAGAAGGAAGCCTGTTTCTCCATTACTCAGCTTGTGAGTTGTTAACACATGCATATTTTTGGGCGCATAATAAATGCATATCCCATGCAATCTTACTACAAACTTTCCTCTCTCAAAATATTATGCTATAGCAAAGAGGACTTAAATTGTGGCTATTTGTATTTTTTTGTTTGTGGATTTTAGAAGAGCTCTCATCCACATTTCCCCAGGTTTTACTAGAACTATCACTATTAGTCTCTCTATGTCCTGTCTTTATGGTTGTCCTTCATCCTTTTGTTCATCAGATTCTGCCACTGTATTCTCGTACCTTCCTGAACACCCCGAGCCAAGGCTCTCAGTGTATTTTACCCTGGTGTGAGAATATTACTTGTCCATCCTGCCTAGAGACATTATTTCTGACACTTTCTGCAAATGGTGTCTGACTGTTTTCTCACTCTGAAGAGTAACTAGCTACATCTTACAGCTCTCTAGAAGATAACAAAAAACTGTCAGTCAAAAGACTCAAGTTCTCCATATTATGATGCAATTAATACTAAATATAAAAAATGACCCCTTCCAAACTACCTTTGTCATCAGAGCACTTAAAAATTTTGTAGCATTCACAATAATCTTCAAATAAAATCCATGTATATGAAAAAACTGACAGAACCACCGCTGAGCAGCTGTCTCAGTATAAATGTCTACCCAAGCCTCTGTGCAACTTCAGACAGGCTGTGATGGCATTTCTTTCAGGGCTTTTTCAATTTATTCCTCTGGATTTCATAACTTAGTGGTTGCAAATTGAAATACGTATACCAAAGACACCAGAACTGCTTATTTTAATTTCCTCCAGTAATGGTTGGTACACATTACTAACTCAAACAAACGAAGATGAATGTACATATAAGTAGATACAACTTCCACAAAAAAGGGAGACCTTTGAGTTAATGAAAGACTACATGGGCAAATTCCAGACTTTTTTTTGGTAAGTTATTAAGTCAGTACTTGCAGCCTGACAGTATTTTTGGAAATAAAATTAAAGCTCCACAAAAGAACAAATGGACATTATTGTACTGCAACACTAGAATTGAGGAAAATTCAGTACTGATTTAGAGTGGCAGAGCTAACTGTGCACATTCACCACAAAAAAGTCTTTGTGTCTGCACTATCTGCACAGAAGAGCCTTTGATTAACAGCATTTTGTCTCCTCATACTGTAACTTCTGCAGGGCAGTAAGTTGTATTAACTTCAGTGACTGGTTTTATGAGATAAAAATTGGCAGGAATAAAGAAAATCAATCAACAATTAATCAAGGTTTAGCTATAAATATCATTTGCTAGTTTAACATTCTTCCACTGTGGCTGTTAAAGCAGAGAAATAAGTCCTAATAGAAAGAAGTACAGAATATATTTTAAAAAAAAAGCCATTCTCCAAAACTTCATAACAAATAAACACATTTTACCAAATATGTGACTTTTTCCCCAATCAACACAGAAAATAGCTAGCTGTAATACAATTAGAAAGTATAACAAAATATGACAAGGTGGTAGACAATCGTTGATAAAAGTTGAGTGTTATACTCCAGCAGAAACCTTAACCAACATTAACCACGTTAACCAGTACGGTGCATATCACACCCCATGTCACCCTCAAACACCTTCACTCCCATGTATTCTTCTTCCAAAGCACCAGAAAGTACTTTTTCATCTCACTATCATCCCATCAGTCTGCACAGATGCACTTCTGCTTCACACCATTTGTCACCTTCCCATCCAATTTATACATAACCTTCAGGGACAGTTTTTGCCCAACTGACATAGGATTCAGTCTATTCCTGTGTTTTTTCTTTAACTGAATCTTGAACATGAATGATATTAAAATAAATAAATCAGAAGACTTCGCTGGCTGCTTGCTAAAAATTAATATCAGATTTCTACCTGCATAAAAGAGGTATTCTCTCACAAGAAGTGAAAAGTTTCTGTAACTGCTGCAAAACGAGGGCAAGCTTTGTTTGCCCTTTGGCAGAGCACATGCAGCAATGCTGGATGCCTAAGGGGTTACCAGTGGTATCCCTCCAGCAACGCCTTTTCATCTGAAGGAGCTGCAGCATCCACAGGTAAGTCCTTTATAATACTTGAGCTTTGTCATCTTCCCTGCTGTTTTCTTTGGGGGACGGGACATGTGTGTGTGCACAGCATAAGCTGCCGAGCACCTCCTCTGCCTGCACTGAGCCAGGTGCTCAGCAGCATGCTTCATCACAGCCTGCCAGGCGGGGTGAAAGAGTGAGAAGAACATCCACGCAGAGCTAGAAGGCTGCAGGCACTGACTGGGGAGTCAGCCAATTCCACAGACAAACTGTAAGCTACAGCTCCTGTGGAACTCTGAGCTGGACTCAGTCCTCACTCTAACTGTAAGTGAACATGAGCAGCTTTCCAAGCCACACCATCAGTGAAGGACAAGCACTAGTGTTCAAGAACTCCTGGCACCCTGTCCTAGGCCACTCCATTACCTTATATTGCACACTGTGAATTTAGCTACCAAAATTAAATTTATAAATCGTGATACAGTTCCATTAAGGGAAATTTCAAGGAGAAAAGCCTATTTACAAATAAACCTTCAGAATATCATTCACATTTGCTGGTGCCAAAAATCAACAGCAAGATAATTTTCTGACAGTTTCCAGTACAGTCAAACCAACACATATTTGAAACAGAACTAGTAAAAACTTGTTGAGGGAGAAAGAAGAGTATCTGTACACAGTTCTGGGCTAGATTCCCAGGCTGGATAATATTTGTAATTAAAGGACTGACAAATGGATATAATTCTTATATACCATTATTTCTGCAAATAGATCAGATTCAGCATTCACATATTATGCTGAGTCAGAGACTTATATTCACAACTGAGTGAAAAGCAAAATTTAATTAGAATAAAAGCTTTTCTTCATTTTAGAATGTGCCTGGTAAGTTTTTTCCAGCAGTAGTGCTGACTACACACAACCAACCTTAGGGACACACTTACCACCCAGTTGGCAGGACATACTGACCCAACTGCAGGTTTCGGTTGTCAAGATAAATAGTCTACATAACACTTGAGTGGGAAATGTACGAAATGCAGCAAATCTCACAATATTAGAAGTACTCTGTATCAAAGAAAACAAAGATTCTGCTGCACTTTCTCTTCCTACCTGTATTTAGTTGGGATCCAAATCACTGCAGTTTGAAAGCACTTTTCCCAGAAAGAATGGTAATAACAGAACTTAAAGTTTGTGTTTACTAACAAGGGACACCTCCAAAGAAAGGTTAGCAAAAATCACCTGAAGTGAACACTGTGCTGCTCTGTTGGCAACAACAAGAAAAGACACTACAGGCCAAATTTTACTATTATCAATGTAGTCCTGAAATAACTTCACTGAGCTGCTTTAGTTGGGTCATGTTCAAAGCGGTCCAGATGAAAACAGAAGTTAACCAGCATGTTTACCTAAAAACATTCCCATTATCAGCACTGCAGCACTGCTTAAATGCTGCACTTGTTTCATACATGCACATCATTCAAAGAGTACGCGAGTGAGGAAAGAGAATAAATAGTGCATTTAAACAGTGTGGTAGAAGGCAAGGACAGGTTTTGATTGTTTCAGAATCAGTATCTTTTAACTCTTATTTTCAAATTCTTGTTTTTAATCCTTTATGAACAAAATTTATATATTAAATACTTTGTAGTACTACAATAAGCACAGAAGCTAGAGAAACCATGTTCTACTTGAATATTCCTGATGTCTTGAGACTGAATTTGTACACTTGCTGTGGGTTTTCTATTTGTTTTTTTGTCATTCTTAATAAATGAAGAACCAAGTAACAGTTGAGGAAGCAATGGAATGAACAGGGAACGGGAGAACTTCGTCAACCAATAGCATTCAATGGCATCATACAAAGGAGAAGGGAAGCTGCTGAAAAACAGCTGAGCCCTCTGGATAGATTCCATCATTCATCTTTTGTCACTCAGGTTTGATATATGGAAACTGACAAATAAAATAAGGTATACACAGAAAGGCTTTTCCAGAGGCATGTTGAAGTTACCTCACAGATGACCAATTGCGCATGAGAGGAGCTGAACTACAGTGACATCTGTGAGAAGCTTTAGAGGAGCAACTGAATTCTGTAGGTATTTGTTAGCTTAAAAATAAAAATTTAAAACAAACAAACAAAAAAACCCAGATGGTTACATCTAAGTTGCAAAATGAAAAGCAAGAACACAATTTCGCACATCCAGCATTTTCTTTGTTGATTATTAACTCAGGCTTGTACTCTTCAGGACTGTTCCGCCCCTTTGGGTAAATCTGAGGATTCAATTGAGATAAGAATTTCTACTTCTCATCTCTTTGTTCATTCTGAAAATAATAAATAGCAAAAGAGAAGCAAGATAAAATCTCACAATACCAAAGAAATCAACTCAAGCCAAAGAAGAACAAATGCGCACTGAACAAAAAGGCGAATGAAATCTTAGGATTTCATTATTCAAAGCAAATAAACAAGCAAACCAAACAACGACAAAAACAAACAAACAACAACAACAACAAAAAACACAAGCTGACAAATACAGCAAAAAGTGGAACTAGAAATGGAGAGCTGCCACACAAACAGAAATCCCAAGATACAGAGGCCAAAGATCAGGAGGAGTTGGTATAGTTAAGAACATCCAGCGCTAGTGCCTCACAGCCAAGTACTTTGCTCAGTATGCAACTTGAGGAAAGTGCACAAAAGAACACTGAAAAGAGCTGCATGAGAAAGTTGGAGAAGTGACAAGCTTATTATAAAAGCTGAAATGTTAATACAGAGGGAAAGAACTCTGCATTCCCAGAATAATCTGGGCAGGCTCTCTATCCTTTTGCAACAGAAACACACGCAGAGTAATTCTCCTGAAATGGAGCACCAATATGAGTGAAATGCTGCAGGACTGTACAGCAACTCACTCACAGCTCTTTGTCACAGAGTTCAGCTATGTGAACAAGAACCAAAGAAATCAAAGCAGAAATTACCTATAAACCAAGCATGAAGTAATCCTACAAAGCAATTACCCACTGGAATATAGTGCTGAAGCCAAAGTTTTAGAAGGTCTCTTGAAGAATACTTCAAATTCATAACTAACATTTGGACTTCTTATTGTCAAAGGAAAAGTGCTATGCTTTGACCTGCCTTTGATCCACTTGCTGTCTTGTGTCAAAATATTACTACTGCAGTTTCTGCTCAATATTAAAATTAGCAGAATAGCACCCATCTTAGCTCAGCAAAAACTGTTCAAGTGCCAGTAACTAAAACCAGCTCTGCTGGACTCCTACAAACTCCTACTCCCTGAAACACAGCATAACTTTCAAGAGGAGCTAAGATGAAAGATAACTTACAAAAGAACTGAGCTTTAGCTGGCCACAGGTGAGCTTAAGTCTAAAGGACACATGCAAGTCAGCGAAATCTGTCGCTTTTGCGGAATATAACCCATTTCCTTAGCTCATGAGCTGTTTGTCATGCAGTAGCTCCATCTGCTGTCCAAAACGAAACGTTGACTTTGCACTGGGACTGCATTTGAAGGGAGGGGTCTACATCTAACCCCCGACCTACACTATCTGCAATCATTTAATGATATGCTGTCCAATGTTACCATCGTATCAAAGCACACGGGTGGTGTGTGGACACTCAGTTTGCCCCACAATAAATGCCAGAAGTTTCCAAACCATAGAATGTTCCTGGCAATTCTTAGTTACATACAAGGGAAAATCTTTTTTTACTGAAGCACTGTGTATTTTACTATGAATTTAGAACAGTTACAATTCAGTCACTGCGTCCTGGAATGGATTTAATGATTGACACTCACAGTATTTGGAACAATGACCCAAGTATATTTTTTCACTCTCACTGAAAATACTCTCAGACAGTGGAATATTATTTCCCTATTTTTTGTTGCCGTTCTTTCATTTTACAAGGCTTTTAAAGGCTCCAGCACGTTCTCAGCCACTTGCTTCCAGGTGCTCCCATATCTCACCACATCTCTCTACCTGCAGCGGCACCTGGCAGTGCATACACACCATTAGCTCTCACCTCTGTCCCAGCCCTCATATTCTGACAGTATTTTTGCCTCATGTTGCACTGGGCAGCCAGCAAGATGCTGCAGAACATGGGGATGTGCAGTGAAACAATCTGTGTTTTTCATGGTTCCTTTAATTCTTATGTTTTTGTTTGCAAAAGAACGCATATAGATGGTCTCTAACACCTACAAAGGTGAAAATCACCTACGTTAAAATAACTTCATGCGCATTATTTTACGGTCTATACAAGAAACACATTTAAAAGACACTGGAGGCTAACTCAGTGCAGCTTCTCTATCTTTGATGCACAGAAGGGCTTTTCAGTCTGAAATGGAATTGCTGAACAAAAATCAACCAATCAATCAATCAATCTGCCTTCCCAAGAAGCACACCAAGGTGGCTGCGGGCAGCACTCAGGCGGCGCGTGGAGGCTGCCTGGGGACTTGTTCACATAGCAGCTAGTACGACTGAGGCTGTTCACACTACTTATAAAAACCGTGTGAACAATAAAACACCCATCACTAACGCATGGAGTAGAACCCGCCCACCGCAGCGTGCCCGGCGCCGCGCGCAGGCTCCATAGGCGGTGCGCGCAGAATCCAACAGGTGGCTCCGTGGCGCAATGGATAGCGCATTGGACTTCTAGAGGGTTGAAGGGATTCAAAGGTTCCGGGTTCGAGTCCCGGCGGAGTCGTAGCTTCTCTTTTAACGCTTTGTCCCGCCCCCGCGCCCCTCCACCCCCAAACACACCTTTTCCTTTTGTATCTCAACTATTCACCTCGCTCGTCCGCCCGCCCCCCACCGCGCGGTAACCGGGCGAGCCTACCTGCCGCTGCACGGCGGCGACCTTTCCGGGGCCGGCCTGACGGAGCGGGGAAGGCTGGGAGCGGGAGGAGACGGCGGCGGCCGTCTCGACTCGACCCTCCGCCGACAAGGAGCGACGCGCTACGGCGCTTCACCGGCAGCAAACGGAGCGCGGCCGCCGGTCGCCTCCTCCCTCTCCTCTCGGCCGCTCCTCGGTGCGCGGGCACTAACGGTCGCCGGCGCGCGACGACGGAGGCGCGCGGGCACGAGCAGCGCCGATGCTGAGGAGCGGCAGCGCGCGCCCTTGGACGGCTCGTGCCAACAGCGGGTACTCATAACAACAAAGTAACACCACGGCAGCAAGCACACCTCCACAGCAGCAGCGTCTGTGGAAGTGTATCCGCACCCACACACGTGCTTACGCTGTCACGTTTCCAGAACAGCCCCCAGAAAACAGTCTGACATAGAAATCAAAGCGCTGCTCTCCCCGTGGCTCGGCAGAGGGATCTCAGCTCTATCTCCACGCTACAGCACAAGCCCACAGCACGCAGTGAACAGAAGGGAAACTTTAACCGAGTTCTGCCACTAACATACACGTACCTCTAACGAGAGATGCCACCAGCAGCAGCAGCAAACCAACCTTGACTGTATTCAACTGAAATAAATGTATCATTTATCCGTGACCCATGCAAACATTTGTGCTTGGATTCATAAATGGGTATATTTGAGAAAATAATATTTAAAATTCATTTTAATCCTGCATGTGTGCCTCTGGCCTCTTTTTCAAGCTGAAAAGCATGCTATTAATAACATTACTGATTTATGGCATAGAAACCCATCCCGGAATGCTCCCTAGCTACAAAATATATGCAGTCCTTTGCAGAAACATTCATTTTCACCAGAACCTGCAACAAACAGCCAACCCTGATCTCTTACACAAATCCCATACCAAGCAGCAGCACCAATAAGACAGCAAAGCCCTCCTCCCCGTTCAGTCACCACCAGCAATCCAGTTACCTCAACACCAGTCCTTTCTGCTTTTCTTATTTAAGGACAGGCTCATCCTACTTGCCAAATTCCCAGAAAAAAAAAAATGGAAGGCAGAGGCTTTTCCATATACACCCTTGCATACTGGAAGTGATATTTACATGACCAGTACATGACAAAAGCCTAAGTTAATAGACAGAATTGCATGCCAAAGAAGCAGGGAGCTCCTGGAGGTTAGCACACAGGCAGCACAGGGACATGATCTGTGAGATGTGTTTGCAAAGAGGGCTCTGAGGAATGCTAAGATAATACACTTTGTCTGACTGAATGCAGTAAGAGAATCAGCTGGAATATGACCAAGAATTGCAGCAAGAAATATAAACAGGACAGACCATTAGAAAGCCTCACTCCTAGGGAGCCTAAGTTGATACAGGAAGGTTATCCCAAAGAATGGAAAAGGAAGAAGTGTGAGCAATGAGCACATAACAAAGAAAAATGAGAAGTTTTACTTCTGTGCACAGACTAACCATATCCACTAGTGGTACCACACCAGTAACAACAGCTCTGCCACCCCAGCCAAAGCCCTTTGGGCCCCAGACATCCCCAGCTGCAGCACCCAGCAGACAGACTGAGCTAGCTGCAGCAACGTCGGCTGCTCTCTGCCCGAGGGCACAGAGAACACAGGCACAGGCAGGGGAGTGTGAAGGAGAAGGAATTCTATCCACACAGAACATCCCAGTGGCATCCAAAACAGCTCTAGTTGCATACATAAAGATTCCAATTGCTCTTTAACCCTTAGAGAGAATCATTGGTAACATTTTGTATCAATAAAACACGAGTATTTCTGACAGCAGTCACAAGCAAATACTTGTAAGCAAATAGTTTCTCAAACTATGCCAATGTCCCACTTTTTTTTTTAGTATTGACAGAGACATCTGATAATCTGATAAGTTTATGCATCTTTTTTCTCCCCAGCAACTTTAGATTTGTCACTTGTAAACAAGTTCAATTAAGGGTAGTCTGAAGCACTACGTTCCTACATTTTTATGAAGATCAGTAGCTGCTAGACAATACACCACCAAGTGCTCTCTGACAGAGGCTGAAGCGCAGGCTGGGCAACAGCTGACAGCAAGCAGGCAACCACCACGCACACTGGCCAGCACAACTCACCTCCTGCACGCAGAGAACACAGGCACATGCTGGGCACAGAGCGTGACACAACAGATGTTAGAACGTCTGAAGGAATGGGAAGGATATAGAACATAAAAATCCCTCACTAGCAATGCTGAACATATTTTGTTTTAAGATCTGCAGTAAGCTATTGAGCAGGCTGTGCAACAGACACGGGGTTGTCTCTTGCAGTGTAACACCAGAGCTCGCTTTTCTCTTGGAAGGTCTTTCAGAGCAGCACATTGCTTTCCTGAAGTTCAGGATGCAACAAAATGACAACTACTGTGGTGGCTTGTTTTCTTTCCTCTATGTTCAGTATTCCTTTTTTTCTTCTTCCATTCCCCACTCGGAGAACAAGACACCATAGTTGTTTTTATTGGTTTTATCATTTACAGGTTCAAGATTTTAGCATATATGATTGTATTGGAATAACTACATGTTACCTGAGACTTGGGGCCAGGTGGTTCTACTTCTTGTGTGTTTGACACTTCCAACAAATTCACTTCACTTTGTGCACCATTTATCTCCATTTTTCTATCTGTGTTTGGCAGCAAATTATTTATGATTAACTTCAGAGGAATACAAGAAAAACTGCATGATCGTGGGAAATTTTCTTTCAAGCTTCAGTTGGTGAACAACATATGCCATTTCATCTCTCTCCAGCACAAATTGCTGATCGTTAAAACAAACACCACCACCACCTCCAACTACTCACTCTGCAGAGTGAAACATTTCATGGTTGAACACTGCTACAGAACATCCTTCTTGAGTAAAATCTGCAACCTTTGTAATTCATTCTTCTTATAATAAAACAATAAACATCACTGGACTTCTGATAACCTTGTCTAAGTTTGCCTCAACTCAGTTCATTCAAGATAAACCAGAAGAGAGAAAACTGTCACTACATTCTGCTATCTAAGGACAGTAACTGAACTATACAAACTGAAACAGCAATACAATAACAAGGTCATTAAAAAGCAAACAAACAGCACCACACTTAATGGTCACAATTAGTTATGAACTGACACAGAAGACTAATGGAACTGACACCATCTTTAGTTCTACCAAACTCACCATGTTCATTTTCCTGAAGGACTATTCCAACAGCTGCCAGATCACAGTCTGCATGCTGCACCCTGCTAATGGACCCAACTGCTGAATTATTGTCATAAAACTCATAAAAGAAGCACACGGTAACACTTAAGCGAAGTAAGACTGGATATTAAAATTCTAGGTATTAAGACACATTATTTACTGCATATATTTATTAATTAATCAGTTATATATATCTATAATTTATATATGCATATGTATGTAAGTATAGATGTTTATACTGAATTCTGGGACATTCTCAACTCTATGTTCACTGTTGGAATAAGCTCTACAACCAAGCTAATGCTCAACACCCTGTTACAGACTTGGCCAGCAGCATTTCTGATAAGATGCATAAAGTTTTCTGTGATATATAATGATACACCTAACTTAAAACTAAATTTGCTAATTCATTCATAGTAAGACTGAAAACTGCTCAGGTTGTATAACCCATAAAGTTGGACGTTGTGCTGAGATTAAACAACATGCTTTCAAATCATCAACTTTTAAAATAAACATTAATCAGTCTTTCATATAAACATAATTTTAGATATCTGGTTGATCCAATAAAGCTTCTACTAAATTCCTACTGCAATAAATTCCCTAACTCTCCATCCGCATGGTCCTTAGTCTTAAAATTAAAATAAATAAATAAACAAAAATCACACCACAAATCAAAGCAATCTGATAGAAGCTTTATGACAAATAAGTTGCTCCAGCTTGTTATTTTTCTTCAAGTCTTAATTGTGAAATTTCTTCTTCTTCCGATTCCTCTTCCCTGCTGCATAAGCTGCTTTCTCACTCATGATCTCCTGATACTTCCTTTTATTATATCTGAACAAAATAGACAATTTACTTTTAAGCATGGTAAATCAAAGTTCAGGAAAAGATAATACGGACACTGATGCGTAGGTAAAAGGATACTGACACTGGGATTACAGATAAATGCAGGTGAATTTGTTTTGGACATAATCTGTTTGAAGACTCAGTAATTGTGGTTTAATCACTGGGCTCTTCATGGCATTTATCAATCACATTTTGGACAGTACACTAAAAAGCTGCTACAGTTCACAGTGGGAAGATTCATCAATTTTGACAAGCAGTGGAGAACAAACCCATTTCTCTCAGTGAACTTACTATCAACCTTACTCTACTCAAGACAGGAGACTGAGATTAATATTAAACAACGAACAGGATATATGTATTGTATATAGGCAGCTAGTTCCTCTAATAATAATTTTATGTACCCATCATAATGGATCACTGCACACTTAGCAGTGCTAAGACTTACTTGCAGGAGTAAACTCACAAATATTTGCACTAATGCTAAAATAGCTAGTTACAGCCCTGACTGGCATAACAGAAATGAACTGGTCAAATTTCAGACACATTCATTTTTTAACACTGCTCCTAATAAATACCTTACAAATCAGGTCAAGACATAAAACTAGAGTTAAGAATTAGCTATACTAACTTGTATTAAAAATGAAAGTACCAGCCTGATGATGGTAACCTTATTAGTCCAAACATATGTTATTTCCAAGGAAACGGGACGTTACGGTGAAAATGAGAAATGCACATTAACATCATGTAGTAACCAATATGCAAATGGACCAACTAAAGGATCTGTTTAAAAAATCTGGAGGTTAGGCAGACATTGATTCATCCAATCATACTGTGTAATTTTGATTCCTGTGACAGATGGCAGACTGACATGCTTATGAATGAAATCCTACCAACAACTTCCACAGAATTATAGCCAGAACTTTTCTATTGTTTATACCAAGAAAAATTAATCAGTCTTTAAACAAGCAACAAAAATGTTGATGCATATGCATAAAGCACTCATTCAGGTTTTTGGCACATGCCTGAATGGACTTAATTTATAAGTAAACCAGAGCAGGTCTGAGTGTTTTCTTTTCAATGCTGATGCCATTTTAAGAGTGACTGTCAAAAGCCATGACCCCTGAGTTGGATAAAACCCTTTTAAGATGATAGAAAATATGCTGTCACAGTCCAATTATCTCCTGTCCCCTACAGCTTCTCAACTGCTAAAACAGACTAAACTTTTTTATTTGAAATTAAAAATACATCTAAGCTGAATAGAAATGATAGGAGAGTTACATGGTTTAAAATACACCTCTCTTATATACAGTATTAGAATTATAAAACTGATTTTAAATACCTTCTAAACTCAGAATCTGCAAGCAGCTCTTCAACAATAGTTTTCTTCCTCTGCTTCTTAGGAATTCGACTGTGGTAAAAGTCTATGGGAGAATCAACCACAGTTCCAACCTAGGAAATAAAAAAAGTGCAAAATACCAGAAAACAAAAGCAACATTTGGCATGCAAAATCACTTTTGGTCTCATGTTTACTGCACAAAGGAGAGTTTGAGCTTTAGAACTACACGGTTTTCAACACTGACTACTGCATCAACTCTTATATTCATTAAAAAAATTCAGGTCTTAACTTCAAACACCTTCCCAAGGAGGAAACCCCTGTGAGCAGTGGTTCTCTGGTCAGTTACACAGCAGTTGATCCAGGTCTAGTAAGGGTTTCTGGCTGTAAAGCATCCCATTTCTTCCAACTGTCACATTAGCAAGTTCTTTTGTTATTTTAATGCCCATAATCTTATACACGCAATAAATTCATCCTTTAGCATGAAATGGAGATGCAAACAACTGTCTCAAGGATGCTAACTATTCAAACAGCCATGAGTACATAGAACCACCTCCACTTCTACAGTTTCTGTAGCAATTTTCTTTATTTCTTCTTGAGTGTTTTTTTCATGCAAAGCATTTCAAAAATGAAAGCTACAGTAGCAGAAATTCTAGCTGATCACAAAGCTAGTTGTCTCCATTCAAACTACATTAGCTAGGAAAAAATTAAATGCTAATTATCCATACACTTGTTCAAAAAAGCTAATACTTAAAAAACAGTGGATCTCTCGTCACTAAAGGCTCAAAATAGGGACTAAGTCATATGCTTGTTCAGTCCTATGAGATGAGCCAAAATAAAGAACAGCATATACACCTATATGATAGAGTTAAGCAGTTGTAAACTGCAATGAAGTACTCAAAACACTTAGGAATTTAGCTAAGGAAATTAAATCAACAAAAAATAGAGACTATCTACAAAATAGGTTGAGAGTAACAGATCAAAATGGCAAAAAGTAGTACAATGCCTTCTTTTGCTTCTTCCTTACCTGGAAGTATTTGGGCAGACCATCTCTATCGTTCTTCTTATAAAAATGCTTGGGGTCCAAAGAAGCTCTCATCTTCAACACTTTAAGATCATTTTTCAGATCACTTGTTATTTCTGGGGCTTTCATACCAAACCAGCCATCACCTGTTGTCTTCTCTCGCTCTGCCTGTACCAAGAAAAACAAAGAAGCATTCAGTTACCAGGACAGGACACAGCTGGGATCTCCCTCACTTCTACTTCTGAAGGATGAAAACAGCATTTGGAACTTAACTGTGCACCTTTATAAATATGACTCTTTTAATAAGAAGGTAATCAGCACTGTATTAACCACAGATTTGTATAATATGAGCATTCATTGTATTTCCCTTCACTGCCCCAGTTTCTGAAAACGTGAAAGGATGGCCATAAACAATGTGGTTCAAGGAATAAACAAGACTGCAGTTTATCACTCCACTTCCTCCAAGCCCAGTACGCGCACACAGTCGCAGTGTGGGGCTTCCTATTAAATATTTTCTTTTGTCATCTGAGGCATTGTAGCTCTTCACTTACTCTGCGCTGTTTCTTTAGCTGCCGAAGCGACTCCCTGAAGGGTGGGACACATTCCTTTCTTTCAAAATCCGGAGTTATTATACTCTTCTGCAAGAGCTGTAAGAGTTTTTTGAACATCAGTCAGAGATATCAGTTTTACCATACACCTGCATTTACAGACCCTACCAAAGGAATGATGCAGAATCTACACAATCCCTGTAATAAAATAGTACAGTTCAAACTCCTTCCTTAATCTCCACCAAAGGAAGCACAGACCTTCAAAACACAAAGGCAGAGCAGAACCCTGGCCAGTAACAGCTAATTCTGGAAGAAGCAAGACAACAAATGCTCCAGAATAAAGGTTACCGTGGATAAGCCTAAGAAAACAGTCCCAATGAAAATAATGGACTTCCTTTACTTCCAGGAGTATTTTGAAATAAAACTACTATCTCATACCAGGTATGGTACAGGCCTGTACTTGCTGAAATTCATTCTTGCTATGGACCCCAGATCTCATTAGCAGACCTTCAGCTCCTTCCATTAGGCAAAACCTCATGCACAATCAACTTCTTTTTATTTTACAAGACAATACTTTTGAATACAAGCTGGTTTTCAGTTTCTGAAGTGCCACATGTATTTGAACTCTTAACCATTGAAACCAAATGTAAACACACATGCTGGCCAAAAACATAGAGTTCTCAGCAAAGGAGAAAATAACTTCTATTATATAAATTATAATAAATAATAATAACAAATACTTCTTTAAATTAACAACTCCATATTAATGTAGTCATGGGTGACTGCATAATTAAAACACATTACCTGGTCCTTCTTTTTCTCCTTCAGTTGTTTCATTACACTTGAACTAGGTTTTTGTTTTTTTCCATCAAAGCTAATATATAAACCTCCAAGCTTCCTGATATTCAAACCAGGGTCTATGCTGCTGGAAAGATGCAAACTAAAAACAGAAACAGGAAATGATTAGAATATTGTAACAAATCTTACAATGCCCTGTGAGAGGAAAAAACAGAAAAAAATATCTGTCACCATCTTTTAACTTATGTTCAGTACTGCAGTGACTCTTAAGTCTCAGTATCCAGACAAAATACATAATTAAGCTGTGACAAGTTAAAGGGAAAAATTCACGCCATTATATGGAGTGAAGGTTTGATAAAGAACAATGCCAGTTGATTAACTTCCACAGATTCTTCACATTACTTCTAATTCTGTAAACTATTTTAGATATTTCTATACTCTATAAAATTTAGTTCTTAATTTGCTTAATCATACCAAAATAACTTATCACCAGCTTCCTTCTTCTATACCACTTAAAAGTTTGCTAGCTGAAGAGGAAAAAAAAAAAGACCCAAAATATTTTCAACTCTTAGTGAAAAAATATGAAGGTACTAGAATTCATCAGAGAAATGTCTGGAATGACAAGTAATTGCCTGTACAATAGTGCTAGGAACTAAGCTATTAAACAACATACAATGGCTGACTCAAAAAGAGCCTCCAAAAAACAAGAATGCATGACACCTATGAAGTACTATGGAAAAATATGACGATATCTAAACATGTATCAGATACTTATCACAGCTAGAATGCTTAAATAAATAGACAGACTTTCTTTTTAACTACAAACCAATCATCTATGATACCTTTACACAGAATTCCTAGCTAATGTTTTGGTAAGATTTCTAGCCTATCTAAAGGGTGCTTGAAAATGCAAGACTTATTTGTTAGACCTAAGCAGAGTATTTAAACATATAAATGATACAAAAGGGTTTCTAGCAGGGAGCTGGATGAGACAAGCTCAAAAGGTTCCACCTAACTTACATTATTCTATAATTTTATCCTGGGCTGGTTTCACCTGAAGTATTACCGTATCATGATCCACAATCTTCCTTAAGCCATATTTTAAAAGCAAGAATTGAAAACATAAGACCAGATGCAACTTTTCAGGATTAAAAAGGATCATCTAATTAAGCAACGTGCAAGTCGTTTACCAGATTTCCATGATTTACATCTGAACTAAAAATAATACAAAAAACAGAAGATTAGCAAGTAAGAAAACTTTGACCTGAATAAGCAATTACGTCAGCCTGACCAGTTTAAACCAGTTTCACATTTCATTTTTAAGCTGAATGCATAAAAGGCCTCAAGATGCTTAAGTTCTGCTATGTGTAAAACTGAAAAAAATAACTGAATTACAATTCTATTTGATAATCTGAACAACTCAATTTTCCACACCTGTGATGGCACTACTCCCTTTTATTCCCTATCACTTCACGTGTAATACGCCTGTCTTACACATATACCTCACGCAATGCACGTGTTTTCAGTTATTCCCAGAAAGATACTTACACATCAATTTTATTTTTCAACAAATCATCATCATCATCTTTCTCATCTTCATCTATTAGTTCCTCTTCAGCCTCTTCTAGATCTGAGGATTCTTCAACTTTTTCACTCGCTTCATGCTTACTTTCAATATCACTACCTTGGTCCACCTGATCCAGATAATACTTCTTGCTGGAACCCATCCCAGGCTCAGTATCAATTACAAAAAGCCCCTCAGCATGCAGTGAATTCTTTTCTAAAGATCTCTTCATGGAAGGAGTGCTCTCATCTGCCTCTGTGTAGCTCAGATTCTCTCCCGCTGTACCTGTGTCTGTCGCATCACTGTTTTCAGATTCATCACTTCCATCTTTGCTCAGAAACAATGCAAAGGGATCATTTCCATCATTGGATCTTTCACTGCTGCAGGATTCAAACTCAGCACGTTCTCTTGTTTGGTCTTTACCGCTGTCTACACTGATTCCAGCCATTCTACGAACTATGCTCCCAGTTGTTCGTGCAGCAGGCATGTCCTTCTCTGAGCTGCTCACTGCACTAGACTGTTCACCCTTTCTTAATTCACTGGCATGGGTGGAAGATCTCTGTACAGCTGCCTCAGCACCTACTCTTCTGTTTTCTGGAACACTATTATTTTCATTTGGCTTTATTTCCCCTGGGGATTCTAAAAACAGTTTGGGACTCATGCAGTCAATCAAACAAACACCCATATTCTTTAATTTCACCTCCCCTGGAACTTCACTGTACTCTTCCTGCATCTGGCCACTTTTTTCCTCGGAATCATCTACCCCAGCAAGCTGAGTATCTGTTACTGCTTTTTTTACTGGTGATTCAGTAGTACTCTTTCCTTCCATTTTTTTATGACTGCTGGATGTCATCTCATTTAAAACGCCTTGTTTCACATCTTCACTCGAGACTACATTAGCAGATTTTGGAGAATGTTTACTCTTAGGAGAACTAGGGTCTTTATTACCCTCAGTGACATAGGAAGCAACTTCTGTGTTAAATTCTGCAGCAGGGCTAGAATCAGAAACTAGGTCGGACTCAGATTTAATGGCATCCTCAATTACATTCTCTGTTTTTGAAACAATTCTGCTTACTTTCTCAGCACGCTGAGTATTTTCTGCTTGTAATTTCATTTGCACACTCCTAGTAGTCCCTTTGGTAGAAATGGATGGCTCTGTATGAAAACAGCATGATTCTGCATCAGAGATATCTTCACTCTGGACTTCACAAACTGGACCTGATTGCAACTTCTTTTTGCTTTGCCTGTTTCTTGTAGTTTTACTAACGCTAGGCATCCAGACATCAGAGACAGCAGAGGAGCAAGACTCAGCTTCAGAGACATCATCTTCATCTACAGTCCTGCTTAACTTGTTTGGAAAAGCAGTTCTGTTGTGCCTTTTTTTGGCAGGAGAACCTGGCTGATAAGGAACTACAATTTGTCGCCTTCTTGTTACTCTTATAAACAGAGGTGTCTGAAGACCAGACACAGCAGAGCAGTTTGATTCTGCCTCTGACACATCCCCATCAGCCTGTGGATCAGCAGGTGATTGTGCTGAATGAACAGCTGTAGTCTCATTTCTACTAATTTGCATTTCTATGCCATTGTTGACATCTGGTTTTGTTCCTGCATGGTCCAGCTCTTCCAACTGAGATTCCTGAATTACATCAGGTTTACAAATTGCTTTACTCCTTGAGGACATCCTTGTGGATACCGAAGTGTCAATTTCAGCAGACACTGTCTAGAAGAGAAAAACAAAGTTTGGTATTAAAGGATAAGATAATGGCATAAAAGGCAAGCAGCACAAATCACTGACAATCTTTCTTACACAAACCTTGTCACGCTGATAACATGTTACAGGTCTCCAATGAGTGCTGTCTATGTGGAAGAAGCCTTACTATATCATCCCTTATTTATTTGCTTACCATCTTGTGATCAAAACAGGAGAATAAAGGAAAGCATAACATCAAGAAACACAAATCGGTACTTTGCCTCATTCTAGAAAGTTCTGTTGAGGTGTCACAGGAAGCAGGTGCAGAAGGTGACGTTCTGGAACACACGCAAATCTGCTCAGCTATACAACGTGCAAGCCCAGACACAGGCAGGGCACGGCCTAAAAAGCTCATGGCCGTGTCAGCAGCTGTAGGGACAGATTGCTTCCACTGCAACTGCAATGCTGGACATACCCTGCTTCTCTAGGGCTTAGAAGTGACCCTGCAAAGCGGATCAAAATACCAGAAACGCTTCTTTTGTTGCAGAAAAAGCATTCTCCGATTGCAAGTTATCTGCCGACGCGGAATAACGCTGGATCAGCATAAAACACTCTACGCAGAGGCCGCATGTGCACGACCTGTCTCGTGAAAAGGCCACGGAACATCGCCAACGTAACCACCGTACAAAGGAAGAGCCCAAAGCCGGCCAGCCGAAGGCCAGCTCTCACCTCGAACGGCGCACGGCCTCAGGCCCCGCGGGGGCGGCACCGGCGGAGCGCGGCGGGACCCCGCTCCGACGCNGCCCGCCCCTTCCGCCCGCCGCTTCCGGCGGCGCTGCGCGGGCCGACTTCCGGCCCCGGGGGAACGGCGCCCGGTGCGGAGGAGCGGCGCGCAGCCCGCACTGTGCCGCCCCCGCGGCGCTCCGGGCGGAACGGGCTTCCCCGCGTTCGCGCTCCATTCAGCCGCAAGAAGGCAGCCCGTGAGAACCGAGCCCGGCCTAAAGGTGAAAGCAGAGGGGGGAAGGAACGTGAGCTCCGACGCTTCTTCAATAGCGATAATGCTCTTTATGTTTCCTCCCCCCATCCCAGCACGGAGGAAAGGACGACATACGCCTTTCTACGGGACGAGCTCCGTTTTAAATACACGTTTTATGGCAAAGGCTCCGAGAAGGTGGATAAGTAGGAGGAGGATGGTGAAAATTCATACAACAGCCTACAAGAACTTCAACTTTTAATTCAACTTCTCTATGAAAGGAAATCCCACCTCTTCACACAGAAACTAATATTGAAAAGCTGATAAATCGTTATGCTCTCAGTGACATCACAAAAACAAGACTCTTAAAGGCTGTTTTCCTAAAGCAAGAAAACTTGTAGCAGTTGATAGCCAGAAAGTAAATAATTACACCGTGAGGGCAAGCCATACTTTGTTCTCTTAGCATAGCTCTTTATGGAATTTCCACTCAAAGAACAGAACCCATGTGCACATCTAGCAATGGCAGCAGCCAAACAAGTCACAGTGGTTAATAAACAGCAGCACACAACTCAAAGCTGTACACAAGGTAAAAGTGAAACACCTTCTGCAAATCTGATGCACCCAACATAAAAAAAAAAATACAACTATATTTTGATTAGGAGGAAAGAAAACATTTTATTGATGCACTACTAGTTCAAGTTCTCTGGCTTTTGTTTATCAAAATAACTGAAGCAATAGTAGAAATGCACACGTTCCTAGGGTTTGCCATATACAGGTAAGATATGGAAGAACTCAAAGGTATCTCAATAAAGAATCACGTTGTAACTCAGTGGAATGGTTTACAGTGAGCTGGTATTTCCAGGCAGTGCCTACAAGCATTCAGATTCTACTCACTGCCTGCACAGCAGCATTTAAACTATGGTGAAAATTTGTTTCCTCACAGTTCAAAACTCAAAAAATAGGTACAAATAATTTAACTAGCACTAGTAAGAAGTACTAGCAACTCCCACCCGAAATCCAGAGGAAAATGAGCATTTGATTTTAGACACCTGGAACCCCTGCTGAACAACAGAGAGCTTTTTTTTTTTTTTTTTTTTGTCATCTATCGTGATTTAAACGCCAAGGAAATTAAAAGGCCTCTTCAATAGAGCACATTAAACCAGAAGCCTTGCCTTAGCTGCAGCCATCTCTCCCTAAGACTCCAAAGCCAGTGCGCTAAGCTACTGCCAAAGAAATATGTCTAAGTCCAAGATAATCTTTGTTGTATCATTTCTGAATGGCATCCCAGCAAGGAAGTTTCCTGGGCAATCCTCAGTTATCACTTCCCATGAGCACGCAGCCAGCAACCTTCACGTTTCCCACCACTTCTCACATGGCTGATTCAGACTGCGTGGCTCCTAAATGCTTAAAACACAGAGCTGAGGACAAGCCAAGTACTATTTGATTTCTGATTGACATATTTCTCATCATTTATTTCCAGTTCTTATTTTAAACTAACAATAAAACATTTTCCACTCTAAACTGTGAAGGCGCCATCACTTCTGAAGTACTAAAAGCACACTGAGGTACAAAAGACAGAAGGAATTCAAGTAGTAAAAAGTAAAGCAATTTGGAAGATGCATCTTCTAAATCAAGAGATTTTTTTTTAAAACATGATATTAAAAATAAATCAATTTTTCCCAGTCACACAAATTAAACAGCTAATCTGCCTATATACATACCAAGTAAAGATAGTTTACTTAGAATAATTTTTCATGAAAGATGGCAATTTTCTATAAAAAGCAGTCCTTGAATGTCTGAAATCTAGGTACCCACTCGATCAGTAAATATTAAAGAGAAATCAAATTAAAAAATGTGTTTCTCTCTACTACCTAGTGGCAGTTAAGATATGACAGCTTTTACAGTGAACTGGTCATAAAAAAGAAATATTTTAAGCTGTTTCTTTATAAATCATTTCAACAATAAAACCAAAACATTTTAATGAACTGGTCAATACATTAAAAATATATCATTAGAACACCACAGATGCTCCTTCTGACACCATACTCAATAATTACAACTTTTGGTCTTTGTTATAAATGATGTAAAAATCTCTCTATGAAAAAAAGGCATGTTCCTCCCATTCCCAAGAAATTAAAACAGTAGGCCATTTCAAAGAATAAAAAAAAAGATTAAGCATTTCAAGAGGCATTTCTTTTAGCTTGCATGATATAGCCTTTGGACTTGATAATTCCTCTGCTTTTAACAATGACCGAATACCGGAGAATCCATAAAGGAATCCACTCATGTGCTTTGATGTTCTGGATGCTTTCCCGAAGAACTTCTTGGAAACTTGCTTCACAAAGTAATTCTAAAGTTGAAAAGGAATATTCATGCTTTAAATAATACCAGATAAACAACTGCAAAAAGCAACACTTGGTAAGAGAATCTTTTGCCTACAGTGAAAGCCTTCAGCAGTGTCAGGTGCTCCACTCCTGAATGCATGCAAGGTAAATTCCATTCAACATCTCAGAAAAAACAGTCAGGACAGTTTTCCCCCTTTCAACCAACATTATTTCCCACAGAACTAATAGACAGAGAATTCCACCATATCCAATGGAGCTGATCAGCAGAGCTATCAGCAAGTAAAAGCAAAAATTAAAGTCGAGACACTAGCCAGACAAATTGAAGGACAGTAAAGCATAAGGCTGAAATCAGCAAAGTTCTCAGCATTCTCAATTCCTTTTGCAGTCGCAGGAAGCTCAGCCTTTATAGCAATTCCCATAATGGGACTTAATAGTACAAGCCCAGAAAGAATCAAGAAAAATAGAGATAATTGCTACAAAGCAGAAAAAGCAGGAAAATACAAACTCTCCTCATGTCCTCTGGAAAGTCAGTCACCACAACAATCTGTCTGATGAGGAGCATTCCCAAAAGACAGTGTCAATACTTTTCAGCAGTCCAAGACAGAAGAACAAAGCTTTGCAAACAGTGCATAAGAAAATGACTCTGCCTTGTTTGCAGTCAAAATTTTCTTCTTCATTTCATGACTCTTGATTGAAATTGGCTATTAAATTGCAGGCTGTGCTTTGGACACAGAACTTGCCACACTGAGCAGCAATTCCTCTTGTTGCCTGCTAGGCTGGTGCTGATACATGCTCAAGCACTGATGTAATCCATTAGTTATGACAGCGATACTATAAAATATTGTCCTTAAACAGCATTTCATACAGAGTTGTTTACAAAAAGAACTTAAGGGAGAAAGGAAAGAAAGAAAAATACAATCACCATGATTTGCTGATCGTGAAGAAAAGCACAGGGAAGCAGTGAACTAAGTACTGTTTAAGACTTCTGGCTTACAGTTCCAGCAAAATACTTAAGGAATCCTTACAGCAAAGATAATCTGATGAGTTTTGAGAGGAATGAATGCAGTATTCCAGAATATTCTAGTGAGATGATAGCTCAGAGTTCCAGAGACGACAAAGTCTCAAAAGTCCTTCAACTATTTAATAAACTGTACTACATAACTGAAGAATTTAAACTATAAAAAGTTCATGTAAAGTCATCACAAATGAAAGAATCCTTCATGAAGTGTAATAATTCTCTGTGTCTAACATTATCCAAAGATCAACTGACCATCAACATTCTCATGCAAGATATTCTGCAGAAAAAATCTGGGCAAGTGGACTTACATTGTGGTGAAGGATGGTCATTTACCAAACAAAATGAAAGTTTATGTGATTTTTTATGTGATTTATAGCAAGTTATTTTTGAACAAAGCACAGTAAAAAAAGCCTCAATACTTTGTTCTTATATTTATTTTCTCCAGTTAAAACTATTTGAAAAGACTAACCTATCCTGGAAGACTGTTGCTCCCTCTACACCCACTCTCCCTTCCTTTTCTGGAAGGGAAAGCAAGAACATAATATAAGTATTTTATAGAGGTGACATTTCTAAAATCCTTTGTTCAGAAACCAAACCTAATGAAGTTTGAAGGGCAGAGAAAGATCGTCCCTGATTCTGTGCTGACTGTGTGCATTTAGAAGCCTACAGTTAACATTACATGTCTGACCATTTCAGAACTGCTACGTTGTCTTGCATAGTCTTACCTTTTGGGTCATTGTGAGTTAGCAGCTGTATGTCAAACTGCTTTGCAAATGCTGTGAGATCAGGTGGCATCACACAACAGGAAGCTAGGTTCACCTGATTGCTACTTGGTTTCACCTGAAAGTAACAGAATGCTTTTGTAAGAAAAAACATTGTAGCTCTTCACTCCTGTGCCTGCTATTACAATAATGCCTTTAACAATCTTCCACTACTGTTGTGAGACCTGAGCAAGGACAGGACTTGCTGCAGCACAGGGCACAAAACAAGTATAGGATCTAAATTCAGGTACTATCCCAGAGAGGCACATTCTAACCCACTGTGGTTTCCTGTCTACTGTGCTCCCTAAATAGGACATTTCCACCCCCCTCTCTGGAGTAAAAAGATTATAAGCACATTACTTTGAAAAAGATCTCAAAATCCAGTTTTGTTAAGCATATTTGCAGTCTTTCATACATTCAAATAAAAAAATATCAAGTTAAAAGGGACTTTCCCACTGACTGCTCATCACAAACCACATCCATGATCACCATGCAGGTTGACAATTCCCTGAACTTTCTCTCAGTACACAACACAGTGAGGAGTATAAAACAGAACTCTTGTAGGACCTCTTATACAGCTGCAGTACGTTCACATATACCACAAAAGAAAAGCAAGAGTAGCATTCAAAGAACTGACACAGAAACACTAAATCCCTAAGCTTACACAAGCATGGCACAAGCATGGTCAGATGCTAGCACAGACCTCCAGCACTCAAGTATGACAAGGCAGTTTGTCACATTGGACAACCAAACACTGTGCTGCTTGATTCAGTCTCTCCTCTTCTTTTTATGTTTAACATTCAAGAAGCATTTTTCCAAAGGGAAGCCCCTCCATTCTTTGAGGTCGAAACAGCAGTAATCAAAATGTAACTGGAATAAACCTTTAGGTTTGAGAGTACTTTTTATGGTCATGTTCATAAAAGTATTCAAAACTAAGCCCTCCACTTCTTCAAAGTATCTGCTACTGAACAGAGCCACAGCCTAGTCCTTGGGAGCCTGGTTGGAAGAATACTAAACAAGTGACAATTGCACCTCGAGCATTCTCCACATAGAACAGCACTGTGACAGTCAATAAGATGCTGAAAATAACTGGAGCCAATTTATTTTTATTGTTATTTTTAATGTATATGTTTTGTTATAATAGTTTATGACAACATGGCAACCAACAAAACTATGCCTCAGAAATGCTGTAAGTAGGAAGTATGTTCTCACCTGTGCCCATACATACAGCTGCTCTAGAAGTGTTTTATCAAGGTCAGAGGTGCCTATGGCAACTATCTTTTTGTTTTCAACTAGAGTTTCAAGTTCTTGCCAATAAGGTTGCAAATACTCCAAGGAGAGGCTAGTCCCGTCTTCAATAGGAGGTGGGGCAATAATGACTGAATCTAACTGAGCAACTCCGAGGGAAGAACATGCTGAAGAAATAAAGACAGCAAATTTTTTGGTGAGGTAAGAACATAAGTAGCATCACATCTCATATTCAGCAGAAACAACACAGCTGCTGCTTCACTGCTTCCAGTTCACCATTTGAGAATTCTCTATCAGAAGCCGAGGACGGTAACACAATTTCTTGAGCCAAGAATCAAACTTACACATCTAAAATATCACAGCAGTGAAATCTGTAGTTTGTTAGTTCCCTTTTTTTAACTGGTAAAAACTTACTGTATCACTGCTATGAAAACACCACATGCTACTCTGTAATAAGCTCTGTGTGAAAGAATAAAATCTTGTTGCTGCCTGAAACAAGGAATCAGGCTGGAGTTTTGGATCCAAGATTACAGGGATGCACATTTAACAAGTTTACCAACTGAAATAATGTGTAAACTGTACTTGAACACTTAAGCCTCTCTTTAGAAGAAAAGAGCATATATATGTGACAGTCACTGAACAGATCTCTTGAATGCAAAAAAAGATGTCCTAATTTTAGTAATTTACTGAAGTAAGAAAAAAAGCCTTGAAGTCCAAGTTTCACACTTACCCATGTCAACAGCATCTCTGATCGATGAAGAGTATGATCCAACAATGAAAAGTTTTGCTGTTTTCAAAGAGAAATCAACAACTGAACAAACCAGCAATTACTAAATATGTAGTGCATATAGCAGAAGTAAATGGCTATTTCAAAGTTCTTGGTAAAGAGTTTTAAGAGAATTCATCAGTACAAAAATGGGAAAAAAAATTCTGGAAGGTGACTGCCCAAAGACAACTCTGTTCTCTTGAATCTGAGAGCTGTACAGAAATCATCCAATTAGGTGGTCTAGTAAGCTATAAATCTAGGACAGTAATAATTTGCTTCAGCATAGTCAAAGATCCAAATAACATTTTTTACATGTCCCAAGGGAATGGAAATTAAAACAGAAAAAATGCTGAGCTGATTTAAAACCTGAAACATGCTCAGGTCTTTCTCAGCCAACTGATGTGACAGAGCACTGATGACATTTGACTTTGCCATTACAAACCAGGAAGAAAAAAAAATCCATGTGAATTTCCTATTAAAAAACAGCATATGAAACCCTTTTATCCAACCAGATTTTTTTTTTTTTTTAATCTGTATTCTTACCCGATACTTTCAGTTCATCCCTTTCTTCTGGATTCATTTTTTCTACAGCTTGAGCTACAGTACATTCCAGAACATCTACTATTTCCTTTAGAAAGCACATGAGACAATTTGTCAATAGGTGACAGTAAGTTTCTGAAGAATATTTTTAATTAAAACACAATTGCACAACCAAAGCCTTCAGAAACAGGAGTAGCATAAGAACGCAGTTACACAAAATAAAAGTAACACAGCACTTCTTGACCTCTGTGAAGTCAGAGGAAAACAGAACTGTATGACAGGGCCTATGGGCTCCTAACAAAATATATAACTTACTGATACAAACTAGTGGAACAACATTTAGTAGTAATTTGCTTTTGTGATGTAAAGAGACCACTATGCCTTCCTAAAGAAAGCAAAAAAAAAAAAATCCAACAACTTACTTGGCTGAGAAATCTTATTTCCCCATCATCAGAACTCTCTACTTAAGCAAATCTCAAGAGGTTAAGAAATATCACGCATGACAACAAACAAACAAAAAAGCAACCAAAAACAGGGGGGTTGACAAATACTACTTTAAGACACCTAGAGCTGCAGACAGTTTTGTAAAAATTCAGTAGATTCATTTATATTTTGAAAGGTGCAACAAAGTACATATCTGTGTTCAAATGAAACATGCACAGTATCTCTCCTACCTGATTCTGATCTTGTCCGACCTTTGAGCTCCATTCAGTCAGAGTTTTCTGAATGGAGTCCCGCACCTAAAAAATATTTTGATTTTCAGATGTACTTATGTTTCAGTTGCATAGAAATACAATGATTCATAGGCACGTGGCACACAGCAGGTGAACTCATGACCCCATTTCTTCAACCACAGAAGGTTGTTCTTTCGTCGTTTCCATATGAAACTTGTCCAAACAAGCTAACTCCAGAAGAACTCCTCTCCCCTTTCAAGAAGAGTTTTAGTAGTAACAAAAGTACTGTACTTCATTTATGTCTCTGACCAATGCCATCCTAAAGGGAACTGTATGCAAGGAATAGAGGTCTGTGGCTTTTTTTTGTTATAAAATGCAGAAATTATTAAGTTGCAAAGTCAACAGATTCATGTTGGTACAGAACGTAAGGTATTAAGTGGTTAACTGTACTCATTATATTTATAACTTCTCTTTCTAAGGTGCAACTGACCCTTTTCCACCTTCCTATTCCATTGTGCCAAATCTACAGGGGGATCCTTCAGATCCTACCTTACAGTTGCATTTTTCCTGCTTCCATTGATGCAAAATAGATCCAATAACGATTCTGACCATGAATATGAATAGTTTTGCCTTGCTACGTATCAGTAAGATAGTTAAACTGTCACATTGGTGTTTCAGCTGCACCATACTCTCACTTCCCTCTAATGCACTACCCTGCTGACTAATGTTATGTACTGTCAGACTGCATCTGCCACAGAGAGGAGCACTTCACAACCCCCTATGTAGTGAACATAAATTTAGAGAGCCCATCATAGCACGCACCGAGGCCAATGCCAAACATGAACTGAGCATCACAAAGATGAAGGCATAATCCTGTAAGAACACTATGCAAGATACTTAAAATGTGAGGAATAATGCAACTGACTCAAAAGGCAAGAACTGACCTTCCTCCACTAAGCAGCTATCCATGATGCTAGAATTCCTTAACGTTATGTTTTCATCAACACAGGCTATATTTTCCTGTCTGAATAAAAGTCCAGGAGTGCTCAAGATGTATATCCCATTTCTACTACTTTGTCACTCCCTTTTGCTGCTATGCTGGATTAACAAAGCCCTGTCCCCAGGGCACAGGGCCACCTCCCAGCACACGTTAGACCGCAGTGCACCCAACAGCTCGGAGCAGCAAGTGATCACAGCTCACTATTACCACCCTACAGTTCATTCCCCACTACTTTCTAGTGTGTGTTCTTACACTAGGGACCACAGACACCACCATGCTAAACAGAATAGATAAAAAACAGTGGAGTGGGGGTTCTGTAGAGTACAGCGACCGGATCCCGCGGTTACACAGAATGATCGCAGGCGATGACACACGCTGCTGGAGGGACAGCTTTAAAGCACTAATCAAGAACGTATTTATTAAAAACAACGCACGGCTGCTGCAGTCTTTAAAGAACACATCACTGCCCTCTGCCTACACTCGTCACCACCACTGAAGCACTAAAATAGAAAGTGGGAAAGGAGAAACCTCACCGCGTGCAACAGCGGTTTGCATCACACCGTTCTCCCGACGAAGCGCGAGGAGCCCCTCACCTCACAGCACCGTAGCGCCGGGCTCCCCGGGACCAAGCGCACTCGGTTACATCGCAAATCCCCGACCGCGGCCGCTATCGCAGCCCCGGGGCCGCTCCGCCTGACGCGTCCTTCACGGCGCAGCCGCCGGGCTCCGGACGTGCGGGAGCGGCCCCGAGCCCGACTCGAGCGGCCGCCGCAACACCGCCGGCACTGCTCGCGGCGGCGGCGCGAGGGGCAGGGCCCGCCCGGCCCCGGTAACGGGCACCGGGGGAGAGACCCAACGCAGCCGGAGCGGCGCGGGCGGACGGGCTCCGGCGCTCCCTCAGACGCGGCCCCGATCCCTCCCGCGGGTGCGGTGTCCGTCCCGAAGGACGCCCGGAGCCGCCCGCTCACCTCCTCGCTGGGGGTGGAGGGGCACTTCTTGCGGCCGCAGCCCCAGCTCAGCAGGTTACCGGTCTGCAGGTTGAGGGTGCCCGCCCGCTCCAGCAGGGCGCGGGCGCCTTCCGTCCCCATAGCGAAGCGTCGCGGCTCGGCGGCCCCAGGCAGCGCCGTGACTCAGCACGCGGAGCGGCGCACGCTTTGTAACCGCCCGCGGTCACATGGACGCGAGGACAATGGGCGGCGGGGCGGGCCCAGCCCGGGATGCAGCGCACACCGAGCGCCGCTCGCTCCGCCGCCGCCGCCGCCTCAGAGCGCGCCCGCCACGCGCCTGCGCGACAGCGCCCTCCGTGCGCGGCCG
>VXAB01013000.1:132525-198957 GCA_013399175.1 Odontophorus gujanensis
TTCCGCGTGCAAAATGCACAAAACAACAAAACAGTCGTTACTGTAACGTTAACAGAGTCTAAAACAAGTGAAAAGAACCCGCGTCTCTATGCCCTAAAAGTTCAGCTATTGCTTTTCAAAGGGGTGAAAGTTTTTTGGATGTCACGCTCTGGCACAGTCTGTAGCTGCAGTGGGAGCGAGGTGGGTGCCTGCTCTCTGCCCTTCCCCTGCAGTGCTGGCCTCCCTGGTTTTTAGGAAAGATGCCCAACCTTGTCATCGCCTCCTGCATTTCTGCTGCTGTCCCGGAGTCCTGTGAGATGCAGGAGGAGGCATGTGGGTGATGCCCCTCTCAATGTCCTCACTGACCTGCAGGTTTGCTCTCCTGCTCCCACTGTACTGAGCTTCTTCACAACACCCATTACTCTAAAACATAGACGTTGCCATAAGCTAATGTTGAAGATGGAGAAACATGAGAAAGTGGAATGGTGTGTTCCACCTCACTGGGGAGAACAGGAGTGGCAGATCCTGCTCTTTGGAGTCTAATCAGTATCCTGTGTCTAAACAACCTAATCCAAATTGAGATGTCATGTGAATTTACATGTCAGCTTTGTGTGTCTTAGTCCTTTTCTCTGCACAGCCGGTAATGGGCAGAAGCAGATGTGCCTAAAATCATGCAATGTGTGTCTGAGCAGACCTGAGGTGTGGGAATTGTGGGATGTGGAAGGGGCAGTGTGGGGTGCTGCTGCCGATCACTTTCTGCACCATTCTCCCAACTTATCTGTTTTTTCTTACAAGTTCAAGATATCTTGGTACGCTGAATTGCACTTCCTTAACAAATATCCAGAACTAAGTTATCAAAGACAGAAAGTGAATGTTCCACCACTCCCAAGACATCATAAGGGGAAAAGAATTTTCTGTAGATACCACAAGTGGTAATATTCTCTATTTTGGATTAGTATGCAATTCTGTACTTGTCTCTGTACATCTCACAACCATTTGCCCCTTTTTGCTTCTCTGAAGTCCCTCCTTACAAGAATTATAGAGCACTTTGCAAACACCAAACTTGCTGTCTGACTTTTTTCTAATATGGTCGTTTAGCAGAGTTTTATCGGAGGGGGAATATTCCTGTTTTGGGGCATTTTATCAAGGCCAGTATATAAAGAATTTCATACTGAGTATGTGGGAAGGTCTTCTCCCTCATCCCTGAATGGACCTACAAAAAGATGGGTAAGAACATCAGACTGGCTGCTTTTGATCAGACACTGGCTCTTAGTTCTTTTATGAGAGTATTTCTCATTGCTGCTAAAGGTTTCAAAAGTAGGGAATGTTGTATTGACGTGACTTTTAAGAAGCCAGTAAAAGGTAGATGCAGCTTTGGAATCACCTGTAACTTCTTCCTTTGAATCGGCTGTGTTCAAAGTTAAGCACCAAGAACTATGAGCGACAACTAAATTAAGCCCAAATATGCTGGATCTAATGGCTGGGCACTATAAAGTCCAGACTGGCTGGGTGATTTGCCTCTACTTAAAGATGTCTGCATTATAACTGACAGATGGTCAGGTCCCCTGCACTCCTAGACCCATGTCTAGGAGTGCCTACATGCTTCTTGTTCTGCAGTAATGCTACAGTGTGTCTTGTTTGGGTGCTGGTATGTTTCTCATTTCATCTCACAGCTGTTTTATCACTAATAGCTCAAAGGAAGCATAGCAAGAACAGCTACAGTTCAGAGACATGTGCGTGCCTGAAAGTACCACATAATAGTGATCATTTGGAGAGATTCACTGCTCAGAATGTAGAGACCTATGATAGAGACTGGTATCTAGATAACTAATGTTCTCCAGGAGTGCTCATTTATCTAATTGATTAGAAAATAAGTCTCCCAACCTATTTGAGGTGTGTTTCAAATCTTATGGTATGACTTATCCTCAAAGTGCCAGCTTTTCTCCTTTTCCTACAAAGGGTTTATGTAAGATGCTCAGACTTAATATCTGGAGCACAGAGCTCTGAAGTTAGGCTGACGAATTCTATTTTTTTCTGTTTGACAGGTTTAGGTCTTCAAAAGCGTCATGCATAGAAAGAATAGAATGGTCCTCTGTCTTCCTAGAGGAAATATGTTTAAGCAAATAATGTAGAGAATCAGTGCTGCAAGAGCTTCAGTTGTCATTTTGCCTCCTTAGCTGGTTTGAGTGGGAAATGCCTTTGGTAAGCAGTACTAACCAAAAATGTTTTGGAGTCTTCATTCCCTGATGATAGACTGAGCTGGCATATGCAGTACTGCTAGAAGCAATAATGTACTGCTTCCCTCCTCCCTGCAGTCCTCGCTGGCATTTAAAGTTTCTCCCCTTCTGACTGTGATGAAAGCCTTCTGAATGCAGGGGGATGGCTGCTGCCTAGCCAGCATTGCTGGGATGTCGCAGCTCCTGTTACAAAGGCTTCTTCCACTCAGAGCTATGCTGTCTAAAGCCTCATCGAGTAGAGACGCCGTGAACAAGTGCCAAAAGCAGGACTGCAGAAGTTTTTAAGATTCTGTATACTCCAAGAGCTGCCTGAGCAAGACAAGGCCACGTGTGAGATGTCTGAAGAGTCATTTAAAGGGAGACTGCTGACAATTGCCCTGTCATTTGAAAATGTCATCTGCTTTCACAAGTAACACGTACAATTATCATCACAGGAAGAGTTAAGAACGTTGGAAAAAACATTCTCTCTTTCCCTTCCCTCATCATTTCTCCATATCCTTAACACTTTGTACAGCCAGTTGTGCTGCTTCATTTAAGAGATGGGCAGTCTGTTCTTTTCTAGGGAACTTAAGGGAGAAACTCAAAATTTTGTACAGGGAAATACGACAATAAAATGTTACTTGGCAGGGAGTACATGGAGCCGTTCAGGATTTGAAGGCTGCTTTTGAAATCAAGTCTCATTTTAGAGGAAAGAATGGACTTCTGCAGAGTATACTTTGAAAAGTAAATATGAGTACTGTGAGTTCAGCCATCAGTATAAGACCTCAAGGCTTTCCACACCTTCTGGTCTTATTACCTTCCCAAAAGACAGCAAACCCCATCTTGATACCTCTAGATTTAAATAAATAAATGAATAAAAAGGACAACCCCCCCACCCCCATTCAGTTTCTACAATTCCGTGTAGAAGAGTACCCTGGATTTACATTTTGACATTCACCTACCAAATAATTTGTGAAAAGTAGTAATGAAACTATAGATACTGAAGTTCAATATTGCGAATCACGGTGCTCATTCAAAGACATGACTGTGTTTTCACAGAGAATTTACAAGCCTACCCGAATGCTGTCATTGTGGGAAATAATCACTATGAACTAGAGCCCTGAGCTACAGATTAGACTCTTTCGCACGTGTACAAGGCTATGAAGTGCTGCTGAAAAACCTGGATATCTACTTAGTATTGCATCAAAGCTGGCTCACGTTCTCAGATAGAAGCACTCCAGTCTGCTTAGCAGCGACAGTGATACTCAGTGAATGATGTGAGTCTTCAGCATGACTGCGAAGCTGCCAGCATGCAGCTCTGTGTTAGTCAGTGCAAGAAAATACCCACTGAGTCAGAATTAACTGCTGCAGGTCACTTTCCATCTTGTGTATCCCCTTGAAAGATATAATGATAGCAAAAACTGGAAAGCTTTCATAGGCTTCCAGGAGTCAGAATTCACTGTAATAACCTCTAACACACAAACTTATATCAGCTGTTCCTTTCTGTTTTTTGTTTTGTTTTTTTGGAAAGGCAACAAAAATCCAGCCTCCCACTCCTAGGGAATAAACCTTTATTTTTCTTTCTGACTGTTGTTACAGGCTCTTTCAATCAGTTGTATAAATGGATTTCTCTTTCTGAAGGATGACCATGTGTGGTCCTACACCTGTTACCATTCACAGGTTCAAATCAGCAAAGCAAACTAAGCTTGCCATGCAGTTATGTTAGGCACCCAGCTCCAAGAGTGATTATGACAGTTTGGTTAAGTTATCCATCCAAGTTTACTTCACCTCTACCCCTTCACTGGGTTGTATACCAGAAAGCATCTGCTGCAGTGCAGTGATGAACAGAATGAGAATGGAAGGAAGCAATGCTTAGAGCAATCCAGAAAGACGGGGATTTAGGGTTTCTCCTTGGTAGAAGACTCCGTCTTTTTAATGGAAAACACTCCTGTCCTTTCCTGTCTGTACTTTTTGATCTCCTGAATCCTTTACTCCTTGGTGGTTCAGATTCTATAAGAGGAGTTTATAATGGCAGAAGACAGTCTAGAGCAGTTTTTCCACTTCTTGGCAGTATGTCTTATTGTTACACGTAAAGCATGAAGGACTGCATCACCTCCTTTGCAACATCTTAGTTTCATTCAGAAGTAATCTAAATGCTGTGCTTCGTGCTGACCTTGGAATGAAGATGCTTACTGGATCAAGGTTCTTAAGGATTTACATGCGAGCATGCCTAGCTAGCAAGTCTGAAACAGGTAGAAGAAATTAAAGATACCAAGTTTCAGTACATTCCAGGTGATTGTTCTTATGGGCATTCATAGGAGCGGAATTTAGGAGGCTGAGGAGTAAAATGCCTGGGGTGTGTTTTGTGAACCTGTGCATGTGAGACGGCTGTTTTATGAAAGAGAAATTTAATTGTCTAAGTAGCACTGCATCTCCTTTTTTTTCAAACTAAGTAGAATAGTAATAAGATTCTAGTTTCATGAAATACGAGCTCTACTTCAGAGAGGTAAGGCTTTATGTAGTCGGACTGCTGACAGAATAAGGTATAGCTGTCAATAAACAATGATGAAATTTGGCTTTGAGGTTAAACATTTACCTTGGTTCTGCTCTGAGACTTCTTCACGCAGCATGTAGTTAAGTTGTGGAACTCTCCACCTCATGATGCTTTGCATGCTAGAAGTTTACACAGGTTTAAAAGGCACCAGAAAAACTAAGTGAAGAAAAATGCATGAAAAGAAACGGTGAAATACAAAGACAATGCTTCTGCTTCAGGAAAATCTCAATCCCTGTCTGTCTTTTACCCTCTCCCTGTTCTCCACATTCTTGCTGTTTCATTTCTCCTGCTGTTGGCTATATCAGAAAGAAATACCCTTTTAGATGGACATCCTCTGCAATGGTTTGCACGTTCTTTTGCAAGTGAAGTTTCAGACAAAGTCAATTGTAGCAGCAGTGGCACAAATGCAATTTTCAGAATAATGACTGAAAACTATAGCAATTCCCCCTTGGCTTAACTCTGATGAGTTTAAGAAAGTTATTTCCAATATGCTCTAGTGAGAAACACACTGAGGCATGTCTGCTTCCTTCATGACAAACATAGTATTCCAGAAAATTCTAAGAGAACAGAGAAAATGACTAATACTATAGGAAAAATAAAATGTTTAGAAAGAAACTGCAGCACAGGAGGTTCCGCACGAATGTACACAAGAACATCTTTACGGTGAGGGTGACGGAGCAGTGGCACAGGCTGCCCAGGGGGGCTGTGGAATCTCCTTCTCTGGAGATATTCAAGACCCGCCTGGACACCTACCTGTGCGACCTGGTGTAGGGAACCTGCTTTGGCAGGGGGGGTGGACTCAATGATCTCTTGAGGGCCCTTCCAACCCCTCTGATTCTATGATATAATTAGAACTGTGGCAACCACTGATTTTTTTGGTGGTTAAATTAAAGGAACCTGACTTATATAAGCAGTCCCAACAGTTCAGGGATAATTAAGCTCTGCCTTGGGCTGCTAGGTTCCTAGGCTGTAAAATAGGCAGGTTGGTGGGTTGTTTTTCTATTTTTTTATTTTTTTTCCTGATTTAAAAATAAACCAATACAATAAATGCTTACATCAGTGTTCAAAAATCTCTCTAAGCTGGAATTTGAAGTTTACTGGATCTGCTGAGTACAAATGACTGCAAATAATGTTTCCAACATGCAGAAACATGATGTGTCAGTATTTCCATAATAGTTATCACATCACTTTTGAATATCTGTTGATGCTTAAGCATCAGGCAGGCTTTAAACTGGGAGAATTTGATTTATTGTATTTTTGTAATCCTATTAAAGAGATAACATCTTAGAAAAAAAAGCTAAGTTTGCTCAACCAGTTTTCCCCTAAGAATAATCTTTCTAACCTGAATAAAAGTCCAACACTTGAAAGTAGTTTTCTTGGCTTCTGTAATAAATTGATTACTTTGATCTTGAGCTGTCCTAAACAATAATTCAGATTTTTTCTCTGCCTTTTAAGACATTATCAATCTTTGTTCTATTTTATAAGAATAAATTTGTCTTCTCAACATTGAAGATATGTACTTATAATCACTTCTAGAAGAGTTTTAACTAACAGGTATCTTGCACAAATCTGCCTATTGATTAAATTCTATTCAAAGTAGTTTTAGAAAAAAAAAAAAAAGTTAACTGCAAGTCACACCACGCTACTTCAAATGGACTGTCAGTGTCCTGTTGTGCTAAATGCTTTAAGAATGCTCCGAAATTAAAATCCTCAGAGCCAGAACAAATTTGTTTAAAATGGACGATACCCATCAGTAAGCGTTCCAAGAACAGATTGCTGGGTATCTAAAGACTGTTGCCAACTAGTACATTAACTGACTTGGTGCTGTGCCTGAAGACTGGAAACACTGTGTTCACTGCTATCTAGGTTCATGTGTCTGGCCATTATGTTCAGAAAAGATAACATTTCTTAGCTTGGATCAGTCTTTTCTGTGTGTTATGCAGGGAACAGCTAACTACTGTGGGGACCGTCTGTCACAGATAAGAGGTATGACAGTTAAAGGAAACAGTTACCTTGCTTTCACTCTGTCCTCACACAAATTTCTGCAGGCTGGAATGGAATCTACAGCTGTGTTCTTGTGTTCCTCTGCCTGAAAGGGGAAAGCATGTGTGATATTTGCTTAGATCTTCAAAGTAACCGATAATAACCAAAATATTTCAGGTTCAGGAAGGACTGTCCAAAACTATAGTGTCATTGAATTACAGAGGTTGCAAGGGACTTCTGGTAGTCATGTAGTCCAGCTGTAACTCAGAGCAGATGCAATTAGACCAGACTGCACTGGGTCTTGTCCAGCCCAGTTTTAAATACCTCCAAAGACAGAGACTCTACATTGCCTCTAGGCTACCTGGGTCAAATGTTGGACCATTTTCTTTGTTTCTGATTGGAATTTCCCATATTGCAGCTGGTGACCATTGCCTCTCATCACTGACACTGCTCCTTCAAAAAAGTTTGGATTCATTATGTAGGCTATCATTACATTTTTGAAGAAATGGGCTGATACAGGAAGGTATGCCAGTTTGGCAGTTCAAAGAGATTTCTTGGAATTAAACCAGATAGGAATACAGAAGATCCTGGATGAGTCGGTTGTTTTCCACACTGATTCCAGTTGTTCACAGAAATACCAGAATTTCTGCTCAGCTACCCCCAACAACACAGAGCAAAAGCAAATGTTTTGCAGTTTTCTGTCTGGCTTTGAAAGCAATGAGAATAAACCAATTAGAAGAGTGTAAGTGGCAGAAAGATGGTGAACCTAGACTGTAATTGGTGTGGAGAGGACTTCTTTAATATGGACATAGAATATTATAGAGTAAAACTGCCTGGGGAGAAAAATTCCAATCCAATATGCACACACTGGCCGTGGGTGTGGAATGGGGAGGAGGTTAGTCACTGCTGTAGTCAGAAGGGCTGCCCAGTGATGTTCTTTGACACAAAAACTTTGAGATACACCAAAGGTTTCAAGAAACCTTGTAGCAGCTTAGCATCACAAGGGACAGAATCTGATTTACAGTCCCCAGAGCACCTGCTCTGTGGGTTGTGAGAGTCAGAATGCTGTAAGTCAGCATTGCAGAGTAACCCAATTCACTTCATTTGCAGAGATCTCCCACAGAGTCAGTAACACTTGTAATTTACATTGTTTCAAATATATATTTAAAAACAAAAAACAAAAACAACAAAGAGAGAATTATGTAATACCCTAATAATTTGGCACACATTCATTATGAATTGCAAAGGAGGAAAAGGTGCTTACCTCCCTTGGCTCCTCCTTTAGAGCTTACAGTGTGCAGGCAGAAAATGCTACTGCATTAGTACCCCTTGTGGGGATCAGATCTGATACTTCTGGCTGGAACTGAAGTGCTTCATTGCTACACTAACAGAGAAAGAACAATTTGGGACAAGTAAAAGAAGGAAGTAAGATACTCTAACCAAGTGATCTATTCAAAGAAACCATTAGAAAGACACTGGACTGTGACTCCTGTTTTTAGTCAGGAGTCATATTTAAAGTCTACTGTTAATCCATCCTCTTGGTCAGTTAATAACAAATGTAATTAATGCTGAACGTTTATTATAAAAACAATCAAAACCAAAGAACAAAAAACAAACTGAGTAATAATAGTCACAGTCATCTAGTGTGACAGATAAGCTTGGATCCTTCAATCTTAGCTGTACCACAGAGTTCCATTACAAAGAGTTTGATGAAAACAAATGAAATTAAAACACAACCAGTTTATTGTAAGAGTCTGCTGCGATTGGGCTTTGAAGCATCTGGGGACTTTTCCTGCTTGGCTGTTGATTAAAATAAAAACTTTTACCAAAATGTCACTTGATCATGAAAACAGTCTACTCTATCCTTGTCTGAGCTGTCATTAAACCACTTCTTGGAATATAAAATGCTGATATGTAGTTAGTAATACAGGTGATCTGAGAGGCAAGAATAACACAGTATTATGATACTGCTGTAACAAACTCTTGATGATGTGTGTGAAGTCTTTTCACTCTTCTCACTTTTAACAAATTACAGGAACAATGCACAGTAATCTTCATGCTGTGTATATTCAAAATATTTGCTTACATGCCTGTATGTGTACATTTCCATTTTTTCTCAAATCGTCTTTTTAGTTTTACAAATCAGAACAGTTCAGAAGATAAACCTGTTCCTTACTGATTTGCATGAAACTTCTCTTTCCTTCATTTGTTCTTTTTGTTTTAGCTTAAGAAAACGCCCCTGAATATGCATGTTTTGATCAGTAAATTAGCTACTTCTCCTGAATGTATCCAGGAGGGCAACTTATTTGAAAAGAGCACGACTTTTTTCTCGAGTTCTTTGAGAACCTGGCTGTGATTAAAACTCTCTTGAGCTCATCAGAGTTGTTTCTAACACGCAGATCAGAGAAAAATGGTGTATCGTTCTGAATAGTGAATGTGAATTTGAGACAACTAAGAGTTTAGAGATTATGCAGTCATTAATTAATGATTATTGTTTTGTGTCCTATCAGGTGGAAATCCTTGACTGGAAGACAAAAGAACAATTATGCTTTCTAGATAAGGTAAAAGAAAAATCTATTCAGAACACTAGGTGACTATTTAAAAACTGCTAACTGTTTTTGAAGTAAAGTGAATGTTTGTGAAAAATGCTTTGATCGCCCTTCTTTGGCATTAGAGAGAGAATAACTATTCATGCTTCATATGCTTCATAGTCACTACAGAGTACTTCATTTCTTTTCGCAAAGGAGCTCTTGTGCAAAGAGCACAATTTCATTTGCTTCTCTAAGATATTACCAGTCCCTTATTCACTCAGAAGCCATCAAACTGTCACCACTGCCATAGTAACACTCTGAGCACTGCCGCAGTGGCTGTCGCTAAAACAGATGCCACAAATCAGGTCCTTCAATTTTCCTGTAAGAAGTATTTTGAATCATTCATACCAATCCTAATAGCTGTCTTTCAAAATATGCATCTTATATATATATGCATTCTTTTTTGCCTAGGTTGAACCAAATGCTACCATTAGGGAGATAAGGTCAATGTTCCATAAATTCTGTGAGTATAACTTTTGCAACACTTTGTATTACATCAGAATACCCAGTATAAAAATAAGAGAAAACTATTTAACTTGAAACATGTGATGCAAACACACAATAGGGGCTGGAACTAGATGGTCTGTATGGTCTCTTCCAACCCAGGCCATTCTGTGATCCTATGATAATGCAAAGTAACTTACATATTAATGTGATCACATTGAGATTGCAATACAGTTTTTTATATTAGCCTGATACACCTTTGTATTTTTCCCATTGCATAATTTCTCACAGATGTTTATGTTAAATTAATATTCCTGAATATCTTCAAAGAAATCTTACTCTCTTGTGTTTCATTCATTTTAACAGTGGATAATCTAAAATAAGCATTGTATATCACATAATTCTTTATGGTTTTACAGATCCTCAGTGGTATCCAGCAAGACAATCAATAAAACTTGACCCAAGTAAGTACCTGTGAAGGCTAGAGTAATAAAGCTCTGAGAAGTGGTCTCACATAAAAGGTGTACTTTGCATGGGTAGCCCTTAAAAATGAGTTTCCAGCTATGTTACTTAGCACTGTGAAGGGTGAAGAGGCTCCAGAACAAATTAAATTCTTTTGAAGTATTGAAAAGAGTTCCACCCATATGTTTGGCAGTGGTAATTAACTCAGTGGTCTGCATATTGTTCCAACGCACTTCCTAACTACTGAGCACTTTTGCTTTAAAGACACACAGCACAGGTTCTAGACACTAATTTCCCTTAGCTGCAGTGAAATGATCCCCATAGTGATGCTAAGCTGGGAGCACAGAAGAGTTACAGTCATCAATTCACATAATCCTCTGCTCTCGGGCAGGAATTATAGTTTCTATGAGGTAAGCAAATATAAAACACATTGCCATGAATTTGCTGACAAATCTTGATGCCAGATGGTTGACTGGACTAATGTAGTTGCAAGTATCACTTCTAGAAGCCTAGTAGTACATGGCCTGGGTGCACAAAAGATAGTCTGGCTGACAAACTATGTTAACTCACTTTAGCATTCAGTACAAAATGTATCACTTTGTTCTTCTGCTTCTATTAAGCTTAATTTGATTTATGTATTTCCTTTAAAATTATGCAGGTGATGATTAGTTCATCACGTAGGATCTATCCATGGAAAATAGGTATATAAGTGCCTTATTTCCTTCTTCAAAGATCTACCTTTTCAGATTCCTTCAAATCTAGGCTTTAAAAAACTTAAGCACCAGCTTAGTTCCTGTGGAATTCTCTCTTGGCTGGTTGTTTGGAAAAAATAAACAGGCAGTGAAAACCTCTGTAGGAGGGCCTTCCCATTACAGCTTATCCCATCTTTGTATCTGCTGATGAGCAATGAGAAGCAGGCAAGAGAGAGATGGAGGTGAAACTGACTAGATCGGTGAACTGTACTAAAGAGCAGTGACCCATCAGCAAATTCTTCAGTAGCAGAGGTAAAGCAAGTTTACTAGACTAGGCAGACAGATAGGATTGGGAATTCTCTCTTGTTGTGAGCAGAGGACCTAGATTTACATGTGATCCCAGGAAAAATTTAAAATTAAGTGTTAACTTTCTTAGGTTTTTTAAACTTAGATTCCAATAAACCTATGTAAGGTCAAAGAATCTCAGAGACTTGTAGAAGCACAGTATGAAGCTAGTTTGCTAGCATAGTTGACTTGAATTTCACTGAGATGTAATTACCTCTTTCCTTCTCAGAAGGAAAGTCCTTGAGGAATGAGGAAATCCTGCAGCACCTCCCTGTTGGCACAACTGCTACTTTATACTTTAAAGATTTAGGGCCACAGATAGGATGGACTACGGTGAGCTATGCTTCAAATCTGAGCCAATTTAATGGCTATTTCTCCATAATTAATCTTTACATCACTTTTTGTCTCACTCCAATATTTCTGCATGATGCCTGCTCTGACAGTGGATGCAGGCAATGAACCCTCATTGCTTCAGTTCATTTTTATCAGGGAAAGCATCAAGAAAACATTCTGAATGTCTAGTTCCCTAGGAGAGCAGCAGAGGAAAACTTGCTACAGGTTAGTTTGGCTGTACTGAACTAAGGTGCAGGTTCTCAAATGCATTTTGATGTCTAACGTAAAATCACTAGGAACTAGGTATCTAAATTCCTGTGCAACTCCCCTGACAGAGATCAGGATTATACTTCAGGTTTGTCCTGCAAAGAGGATTCAGAGAAACTTACCTGTCAGTAATTGAGCTGACTTCGGCAGTAAAATGGATGAAAGTAAAATCAGTTGTGTGCATGTGGCTATGTCTCAGGATGCCAGGCTAATGACAGCTTATCATTTCTTTAATCCTTGAAGAGCTCATGTTTACTCTCTCAGCTCAAAGACAAGTCCCATCACAACTCACTCAGCAGGTGACACAGCATTCATGCTTATGCAATGAGGTGATCAATGACTCCTGAAGGTTCTTCAGAAAGTCCACAGTGCACATACTAGCACAAATTCTAACGAAACAGCACAGCACAAAGGAAAAGTACCCAGTAATTTAAAGTACATTTACTACTTCTTATCTATGAAATATTAATAAAATATTTTATTAATGACAAATAGCATAGATTCGTAGGAGGCAAAAAAAAAATAATCTGCAAAACTGAATCTTTAGATTGGATGCTGTGCTAATAAGTAAGGCAGCTGACGTACAAACCATAGATCAGTAAGATGGGCAAAACTAGATTCATAGATGNTAATGACAGAGTAGACTCCAAAACACATATACATGAATATATACCAAAATATCACACACCAGACTTCCTCCAATCCATTATTCTTCTACCTTTTGCTCTCCCTCTCCTTCAATTACTTCATTCAAATGTAAGCCAGAAGGCAATCAAATCCTACCTTTGACACAGAAAATGCTGATTCTGTTACAGAAGTTGATATGAAAATAACTTTTCTCCCAGTCAAAATACCGAACACATTAGAAAAGTGACACATTGTGTGCTTTTTTGAACAATCAACTGACCTTCTTTCTTTAAAAATGAGGTGTTGACCTACCTTCCTCACTCAGAAAAGTGAAAAATTCAACTGATAATATAAGGTGCAAAGTTAACCTCAATATAAAGTGAACCTCATGAGAAATATATTCCTATCTGGAATTAAATTCAGTTAGGTAATGACTTATTTGGTTTCCTCTAGTTGTTACTTTGTTCTTGGTGATGTTTATTTTATTTTTTCCAAATGAAAGATCGTTTGAGTGTAGAATGAATTTTCTGGAATATTGCTAACTGTTCATACAGATGGAGTCACCTGAATACTTGCAAATTGGGTTTCTAGCTTAAATGAAATTAATTAATTAGAAATGAAGCTCGCGTCTTTCAAGACAAATTCTTCACCTAATTTCATTCTAAGCCAAAATAAGTTTTAAAAAAGTAGGTTTTGAGGGCAAGAGGAGGGTGAGAGCTGCATAAATGTAACCTGCATGCCCATTTATCACAATCTCTGGGCTACTACGTTTACCTTTTCATATCCATGCTGTGTCAGCTGCATTGGCAATGGCTGTTTGTATGCAACTGAGGCAAATGCATTGCAAAACATTTATGTGCATGTCTATTGATTTCATAGCCTAAGCCCAAACCTGCTATTCTCCCCCTGCATCTCTAAATGCCATTCTGGGTCAGTGGAAGTATTTATCCCACTGCATTACTTATTACAAAGAAACCAAAGCAGAACCACCATCTGATTCAGCTGTCTAATTATTTTCTCTCTTTTTGCAGGTATTTTTGATAGAATATACAGGTCCATTGTTCATCTATTTTCTGTTTTATTTCCGCATGCCTTTTGTGTATGGACTGGATGAGAGGTTTACATCAAGCCCACATCCAGTAGTTAAGTAAGTCTGTTGCAGGCTTGAGCTGTATTTCTTGTTAGCATTATAGTCTTACTCCAAATGTCTTGCCACACGTTTTTTTAAGCACTCTTAAATGCTTTTGTCTTGCTGTTTCTAGCTTGGCATGTATCTGCCATTCTTTCCACTACATCAAAAGGTTGATTGAAACAATATTTGTTCATCGGTTCTCCCATGGGACTATGCCACTGAGGAATATTGTGAAGGTAAATTGTGACAGAATCTATCCATAGCCCTTTACAAATCCAACCCAGCCAACCTATTCTTTGCCTCAGCAGCACAGATTCTTTTGGATATGGCTTTTTTAGTAATATGCAGCAAGTCTTACCCATGAATCTGTAGTTCCTTCAAAATATTTCCTAATGTCACTATTGTGTAATGCACATGTTGCTATACAGTTATTCACGTTATAGTTTTCTCATTGCTCTTTTATAATTTGAAACTTTCAGCACTCGCTTTGTTTTATTCAGCTAGCTCCCTGGGTGTGAAGACTTTAGTAACAAAGTTGACTTTTCAGGTAGCACAGACAGGTACAATGTTGAGAGGTTTGTTTTTTTTTGCTTGTTGTTTTTTTTTGTGTGTGGGGTTTTTTTTTTGTTTTTTAACTTTTAAAAAAGACCTAGTATTGTCTTTGTTGAAAAGCAACTGTTAACTTACCTTTCACTGTTCCACTGCAAAGCAGTCTGGTTGTTCTGTACTTTCCTCTCACTCAGGAGCACTCCTCTGATGTCAGTGCTGCTGTGGCTTAAAGCAGCCATCAAGGTGCAGATCCCCTATTTCCTAGTAGTCTGTTCAGCTGCACACTTATGCATAGACTGTGGTTTTTCAAAATCGTTAGCAACAGAGTACCAACTGCTATTCAAACAGTCTCTATACTCAGGAGAACAAGAGATTATGATCGACAATTTAAAAAGTACGTAGTATAGCATCAGTATTTGAGTAGTTAATATTTTGCATTTAGACTGTCCCTTGGACTTTGCATTATGGCAGTGACACTCCAGGCTGTTTAAACTTTACCTTATGGCTAACTTCTTACAGCTTTGCAGTGGCTCTAGCAGTTCTGGCAATAGCTTCATGCATTCTACATGGAATGAGAATGTTAAGCCAGTGGATTCCAGAAAGAGTCCTCCCTGGAAATTTACTGTCAGTGTTTTCTGAAGCAGAAGAACAGAGGGAATGTTAAATGCTAGCAGATCCCTTATGGACTTTTCTTGACACAACAGTAGCTAATGCACACTAAACAACAGGTATATGGGCAACTTTACTTTGAAAAAAGAATCTACACAGTGTGAAAAATTGTCATTTTTCACTGCTGTCTCTGCCAGCTGCTAGTTCCTTTCAGACAAAACAAAATGTCACTTGTACCAGTCCTTCTGACCACATTCACTTTTCCTCCTTTTCAGGTTGGTGATACTTGCTTTAGTCTGTAAAGTTACTCACAGTTCGTCTCCCTGCTTAGCAGTGCTTGGGTTTGATTTACTTTTATAATTTCATTGACTTTGATGATGTCACTCCAGAATTGTACCAGACAAAAAAAATATCACATCCTCTTCCCCTCTCTCACACACAGATGGTAGCCAAAGCTTCTTACTTTAAGTGTATAATCACCCACAAAGCAGATGCTTATTTCCAAAGCAAAATGCAATGCTACATTTAAAAAGAGACACTTCAGTTTCAAATAAGCAGAAACCTGAGACAAGAATTGATATGATTTGTGATTTTCATCCTTTGTTCACCAAATGGAAATAGACATAAATGACACAGCACAATGCAGTAAGGGTTTACCACAAGCAGTTCATGCTATACTAACACAGTATAATTCTTTCTAAGATACATGATTTTCTAGGCAATGTGAAGACAGAATACCTGGCTTACTTGGACTTAGCAAATGGCTGTCTCAGTACAGGGATTAATACAAAAATCGTGTGGTGATAAAGGAACTAACTGAAGGAAGGATGATAGCAGCTGTGTGAGAAAAGGATCTGCCTGACATTTAGTAGTAGGGAGCTTACCCATGGAATTCCTCAAAGATTTTTAAAAAAGGGTAAAAAGACAGGATGTCATTGCTTCCTATGATCATATCTGGAGGAAAGAATACACTAGAGCTAAAGAAATACCATTTAAACCAGCAGATGATACAATGAAACAAACAAAAGGGTACACACTGGCTGTGAGTAAACACAGGCAAGACATTAAGAAATAGTTTTGATCATTATAGGAATAATGAGAAAATGGAGGAGAGAAAACAAAAGTCCTAACCAGAACTTTTAAAACTCAGGAATAGTTTTTTTATGGGATCTTCGCATCATCTGGACCTGATGTCTTTTCATTTATCTGCAATAAGAAAGATGCACAGAAAATTCCCTTCTTTCAAATTAATCTATTAAGCCCACATATACTGTGCTGTTCCTATCTGAATCTCAATGGAGACTTTTGTATGAGCAATAAGGCTTCTACTGACACCTTGTAATGTGTAGTGTTAGTGCTAAGGGCCGTAGCAGTGGCAGACTCCACTCATCTTTAAAGCTCTTTTTATTATAACTGAGGTATAACTTTTAATTCTTGTGGTAAATAATGTTCTTTAGATGAATAATATTTGTTCAGTTTAATTACAGCATGTATTTTTGGGAGCTGAGCCATGATCATTTATTTAATTATACTTTACAAAAATCCATTGCCATGTGACCCATCTTGTGCCAAGCCCAAAGTTACAGAGAGATTTTTCATAAACTGCCATTCCAAGATTACAGGAAACTGTTTTCACCTAAGTTTGTACAGCAGCTAGTACACTGAGGGTGATGGTAGAAGAAATCAGCATTAGGGAGGAAGCAGTAATTTATGGACAGGACACTGACTAGACTGATCCTCCCTGGAGTTGTTCCTCCAGCTCCACTGCTTTTCCTGGATAAACAAAGGAGGTAATCACAGGGAAGTTACTACTCTTTCTCTTCTTGTCCCACCTGATCTGTAACCATTAGTTAATAATGTGCTCTCATTGTTTATTAATAAGTAATCCCAGAACAAGGAGTTATGTGTTTGTACTACAGCATATCCTAAGGGGTCTCCATTTTGTCTGGGGTCTCTGGGCACTTTAATGGTTCACTTAATTCTGAAAATAAAGTGGATTGCAGCAGAATGTCTTATGGGGATAGGGAGAGGAGTTGCCCAGCACTAGCATTTTCAGAAAAATGCACTGTCACCTTGCAGTCAGCGTGGGCTGCAGATGCTGAGGTTATCACTTTTAGGGGTATTATTCCTAGAAACGCAGTTCTGGTATTTATAAGGTAGAAGGTCTGCAAAATTCAAAGCCAAAAAAGAGTTAAAACAGGACATGAAAGAATGCAGCCTTGAATAAGAATCAGTCTATGTGAGCAGGAAAGAAAAGCTGTGAAGGAAAAAGAAGACCCAGAAATATCTAAGGTATGTGAACCTATTAAAAGGCCAAGGAAAAAGCATCAGCAGAGTGAGAGAATCAGTGTTTTACTCAAGAGAGAAGAATATTAATGGTGAAAGAAAGATAAAGGGTTCAAATTTGATTTTGTAGATTTCAAGGTAATAAGAAACACACCCTAAAATGTGAAAAATGGAGGAACTGGGTTTGATAAAGGAAAAAAATCTCAACAGACAGGAGGCAAATTTATGAGTTGTCAGGAATGGCACCTATAGTTGAAAGCATACAGGAAAAGGAGGAATAGGTCAAAAAAGGGCTTCCCTCCTACCAGCAAATATATAAAGAGAAGAAAGATAACCTGTCACCAAGATACTGAAGGAATGAGTGTGAGAAGAAAAAACTCAGGAGGCAGACCAGAAAAACTAAACATGAATTAGAGAGGCAATTTTCAGTAGGATTTTTTTTTGCTGTTGGTTTTTTTTAATGAATAGAGATTTTGAACAAGCTCTGAAATTGGTCAGAAATGAGTCAGTACAGTGAGAACTGTATGGAAGCTGGATCACAGAAAACCAAGAACAACACCAATAAAAAGAAATAAGCAGGGAAGAGAGCACAGTGCCTAAATCAGGTTTTACGAAGTCTCAAGGGTTAGTAAAACAAGTCTGTCTTTAACATGAAGTCTGTATTGCATATTACATCTTTGGACACGTGGCTTGTGAGACAAGAGAAATCTGTTTTCAACAGTAGATTCATAGTTTCTAAAACTGTTTATAAACTTAACAGCTCTAAGAATATTTGAGGAAATCTTATCCTATGAGCATTACTTCTTCCCTCTTATTTCCTGTTGTCTGCTCCTGCCTTACCACACCCAGTATCATCACTTCTTGTTGTATTATCAGCAACTTGGAGGATCAGCCCAATTGACTGTTATCAGTGGTCCTTGCAGTGAATTCTTCCTAAGAAAATGATACTAAAACAAAGAAAAATTCCCTGTTTTTCAGAACTGCTTGTATTACTGGGGATTTGCAGCTTGGCTTGCTTATTACATCAATCATCCTCTTTACACTCCTCCTTGTAAGTATCATTACAGCTCTCAATATGATTTAAGTTCTTTATAAGTTGTATTTTAGAGCTAATCACATGTAAACATTTTGTTTTATAGCTTATGGGAAAAAACAGATTAATTTTGCTGTGATCATGTTTCTGGTAGGTCTATTGCTCTTTCTATAAACTTCTAAAACATGCTGGTTTATTTCTGTTGTATAGTGGATGAATGGGTAGGATAAGGAGATACTAAAACTACAATACTTGGGACAAACTAAAGCTGAGCACCTGCACACAGAGCAGATACATCAGTCAGATTTTAATGTGACCTTGTACACAAGGGAAGATTCTGATTAAGTATCCATTCTAGGACTAGAATGTGTTATTGGTCTGTTGGGATGATCTCCAGTCTCTAAAAGAATCCTGGCACAATTAGCTTGTGACACAGTGTTTAAAGCCACTGAATTTGTCTTGTGAACTATCTATTGAGTGTTAAGAATCACAAGAGGTCATAAAATTTAGAGAACTGGCCAACTAAGATGGTACATTAATTACTTCTAGGGAAAATGTTCCTTTTGATGCAACTGCTTGCAGCAGATGGAGCAAGGGGAAGTAGGTGTTGCAGGGGCACTTTTAAGCCTTTTAAGGATTTTTTATGAAACAAAATTCTTAAGACACTGTCTGTTCATCCTCACAGTTCCTAGGAACATTTCCATAGTTTCATAGTGTAGCCAACAAAGATGTACCCATTTTTCCCACTTACATCTAACTCATTTAAAACATCAGCTGTTCACTTGCTTTGAGAAACTATGCTCAGTTACCAAAGGCTCTCAAAGCATCATCTTGTGAGTATGAAATTTCTGTGAGATTAAACTAGTCTCATTTTGTGAAGAGACTACGTAAGTGTACACAGAGCTTGTGATAAAACTCAGGAGGTCTGACCACCAGTCATTTGTTTTAATAGATATGCAGTGCAGGCACTGAAGAGACCATCCATAATCACATAAATGGGTTATTCCGATACACTTTCCTCCACATAATTGAGGAAGCATTACTTAAAACCAGTGGAGGAAGCTGGGTCAATTACATTTAATGATTCATATTAATTATACTATAGAGAAGAAAACCTCCTTTGAGTCCTATCCTCGGGATTTTTATGACTTTTGAGAAACCAAAACTGCCCAAATAAAGTTTTCTGATATTCTTGAAGATGCGACACCAGCCAAAAGACGAAGCAAGTAGCTCCTGGATCTGCTTTTATCTGCTTTGGTTTATTACTTTTAGTTCTCATGGGGACTACATAAGAAATAAATTTGATCTTTGGGATAGTGAGTCTACATTTGTTGGAAAATCTCTTAAATATGTAACAGAGTATAATATGTACTTACGTTTGAACAAAGAGATTCAATCCTCCTGTCAGAGAACGATCTTTGTTATTTGCAACACATTAACTCCCATTTTTTATCATATTTGCAACAGACTCCTTAACTTTTTTTTTTTTTTTTTTTTTTTTTTTGTTTCCCGAGGAAAAAAAAAAAAAAAAAANTTTTGAGTTCTCCAGGAAATAACAAAACAAAGAAGAATATGTAGAAGGGAGGAACATTTTTAACTGTCATACCTTTTATTGCAGCTATGTGAAGCTGGAAATTTTTCCATTCACGTTGCACTTAGTGACCTCCGGAGAGATGGTAAAAATCGCATTTTTTTTTTTTTTTCCTTCCGTGAAGCCATTCAGTACTTCACTTCCACAATTAAACTGCCTCATGAAAGGACTGACTGATCCTGGCGGGTGCTGATACCCACCTTCTGACTGTGGTGGAAAATCAGGTTGTTCAGCACTGTAAAGACTGGATGCTAGAGGAGATCAGACAGTACAAGAAATCCAGCAAGAGACTGTAAAACACCACTTACCTTACTGTAATTTTTCTCGGTTAGTGCACAGATGTGCTGTTGTGACCAGATGTATTATTTAGACTGGTAGTTTAGAAGGAAATAGTACTGGTATAAGCTACATTTTGTTGAGGAAGGGAAAGTAATTTCACTGACTTCTGCAGAGGATCACAAGATCTTTGTGCAGTCTAAAGCTCCTTATGCATGAACAGTAGATAACTACGTCTACTAAAACCCAATCCTGTGACAACTGGAGAACACCTTTAACTTCTAACACATAAAACATACTTGAGCTATCTGTTATGGGTGTGACTATGATCCAAGTATCATGCAGATGCCTTTCTAATGCCCAGAGTGTTTCCTCACAGTTATCCTATTCCTTACGGTGGGTCCAGAGAACATCTTGTTCTCCCCCATCCTGCTTGCCTGACAGTGGCACGACAGAGGAGTGGGCAGGTTTGGGTTGTCTTTATTAGAGATGATATGCCCAGGTGTGTGAACATTTTGTGATTTGTTTTCTAATCTATAGGGTCCAAAACTCGTAAGATCCCATATCCAACAAAGAATCCTTTCACATGGCTGTTTTTCTTTGTATCTTGCCCAAACTATACCTATGAGGTACGTATTTTCAAAAGAAATGTTAAAATTTTAGTTTTGACAGATAGGTCTTCATTTCTTTTGGAATGTTTATCTCTGAATAGTTCAGCCTGAGCTTTAGTGTAGCCACTAGACAAGATACAGATGTACTCTGAAGCAGTGTAAACGTTGCAGAGAGGAGCAGGGGAATTTACATTGAGAATATGTTGCAGTGAGGGGACTGGGGCATCTAGTAGTTTTAAAATACATATGGGCCCAGGAATATCAGAGCATGNTTTTCAAAAGAAATGTTAAAATTTTAGTTTTGACAGATAGGTCTTCATTTCTTTTGGAATGTTTATCTCTGAATAGTTCAGCCTGAGCTTTAGTGTAGCCACTAGACAAGATACAGATGTACTCTGAAGCAGTGTAAACGTTGCAGAGAGGAGCAGGGGAATTTACATTGAGAATATGTTGCAGTGAGGGGACTGGGGCATCTAGTAGTTTTAAAATACATATGGGCCCAGGAATATCAGAGCATGCAAGAAGATAGTGCACAGGTAAACAGAAGATACTGTGGTAGAGAAAATGGGGAAGCAGGGGTATGAGGCAATAACTGCCAGGTCTTAATCTCCATTGGTGCTATCTGATTTAAAAGCTTGAACCAGTTTATTGCTTCATATTCCTTCAACACGAGGCAAACTCCTGACTCAGCTCAAAATATTGCAATTCGGTGTAAAATTCACTCTTGTGCAGAAAGACTGTATCAGGTTTTGACTTCAGTGGAGATTAGCAAGTGTTAATGATGAAGAGTATCAGGCCTCAGACTATACAAAGTTACTGTTTCTAGAATTGATGGATGAGTGACAAATGCAAATTAGGTAGAGAAAACGAAAGAAAGCTATGTTGTAATGCTTACAATTGTCATACTGGTTTGTTTGTGATAACAAGGCACTGTTCACATTTTGGTTAACAGTTATTAACAATAGAAATTGATATGGCTGACCTTGGCTTTTTTATTTACCTATACTAGGACAAGGTTGTATTTGATCAATAGAGACATAAATGCAAATGCTGTCATCAGAAATATTTTAAATTTCCTTGGCCAAAACAGGTGGGGACATGGATCAGTTTCACTATCATGACTCAATGTGTTCCAGGTGAGCAATGTTTTGGTACTTCTTCTTGAAGAATTGTCAGCAATGAGAGTTTGAACTTTCTCTAACAATGAGGTATTTTATTCTTTTCTTTTCCCCTTCCTCCTAGTGGGGCTGTTCACCTTGCTTTGCTTCATTCAGATGACAATCTGGGCAAAGGATAAACACTATACCTACCTACGAGAATTCAAGGATTATCCAAGTGTTCGAATGCCAATTATTCCTTTTTTGTTGTAAGAAAAAAAGTTCAGTTTCAATATTGCATGGAACTTCAAGAAGAAAAAGGATTTTTTTTTATTCATAAACCTCCTGCCAAATAAGTGAATTAATTGAAAAGAGTCTGCTGTGTGCTAAATCTCCACTGCTGAGAAAAACAGAATACACTTGAAAACTATACTTTCTTATATTCAAAAATTCTTCAACTCAGAAGCACCTTCAAAAGATAAGGCTTCATTGCAGAGCTGGTAGCCAAAAGCCTCTGTAGTTCACTGCAACCTGATTGACTGAGATTTCCCTGTACCAGTCAGTTTAGATTGATACATCAGAGATACTGATAAGCTTGTGCTGAAAAGCAGATCCAAATTTAGCAGTGGCTAAAAGACTCACTGCAAGACTGTGACATAAGTACATTGGAATGAGGACATAGCTGACAACTACAAAAAGCTCGACTCAAACAGCGTGACCAGCTGGCCTGAAGACAGATGCATGTTTTGCCTTCTTTTATTTGAAAAAGATTGTGTGCTGCCTGGAGGCAGGTGCTTTGTGACAAACATTACCAAAGAATATGAATGGTTCCTGGAATAAAGAATTAGGCAGTCTCTCAAATACCTGTTTTGGGTCTAAGCTATTATTTGCNGTATTATTTAGACTGGTAGTTTAGAAGGAAATAGTACTGGTATAAGCTACATTTTGTTGAGGAAGGGAAAGTAATTTCACTGACTTCTGCAGAGGATCACAAGATCTTTGTGCAGTCTAAAGCTCCTTATGCATGAACAGTAGATAACTACGTCTACTAAAACCCAATCCTGTGACAACTGGAGAACACCTTTAACTTCTAACACATAAAACATACTTGAGCTATCTGTTATGGGTGTGACTATGATCCAAGTATCATGCAGATGCCTTTCTAATGCCCAGAGTGTTTCCTCACAGTTATCCTATTCCTTACGGTGGGTCCAGAGAACATCTTGTTCTCCCCCATCCTGCTTGCCTGACAGTGGCACGACAGAGGAGTGGGCAGGTTTGGGTTGTCTTTATTAGAGATGATATGCCCAGGTGTGTGAACATTTTGTGATTTGTTTTCTAATCTATAGGGTCCAAAACTCGTAAGATCCCATATCCAACAAAGAATCCTTTCACATGGCTGTTTTTCTTTGTATCTTGCCCAAACTATACCTATGAGGTACGTATTTTCAAAAGAAATGTTAAAATTTTAGTTTTGACAGATAGGTCTTCATTTCTTTTGGAATGTTTATCTCTGAATAGTTCAGCCTGAGCTTTAGTGTAGCCACTAGACAAGATACAGATGTACTCTGAAGCAGTGTAAACGTTGCAGAGAGGAGCAGGGGAATTTACATTGAGAATATGTTGCAGTGAGGGGACTGGGGCATCTAGTAGTTTTAAAATACATATGGGCCCAGGAATATCAGAGCATGCAAGAAGATAGTGCACAGGTAAACAGAAGATACTGTGGTAGAGAAAATGGGGAAGCAGGGGTATGAGGCAATAACTGCCAGGTCTTAATCTCCATTGGTGCTATCTGATTTAAAAGCTTGAACCAGTTTATTGCTTCATATTCCTTCAACACGAGGCAAACTCCTGACTCAGCTCAAAATATTGCAATTCGGTGTAAAATTCACTCTTGTGCAGAAAGACTGTATCAGGTTTTGACTTCAGTGGAGATTAGCAAGTGTTAATGATGAAGAGTATCAGGCCTCAGACTATACAAAGTTACTGTTTCTAGAATTGATGGATGAGTGACAAATGCAAATTAGGTAGAGAAAACGAAAGAAAGCTATGTTGTAATGCTTACAATTGTCATACTGGTTTGTTTGTGATAACAAGGCACTGTTCACATTTTGGTTAACAGTTATTAACAATAGAAATTGATATGGCTGACCTTGGCTTTTTTATTTACCTATACTAGGACAAGGTTGTATTTGATCAATAGAGACATAAATGCAAATGCTGTCATCAGAAATATTTTAAATTTCCTTGGCCAAAACAGGTGGGGACATGGATCAGTTTCACTATCATGACTCAATGTGTTCCAGGTGAGCAATGTTTTGGTACTTCTTCTTGAAGAATTGTCAGCAATGAGAGTTTGAACTTTCTCTAACAATGAGGTATTTTATTCTTTTCTTTTCCCCTTCCTCCTAGTGGGGCTGTTCACCTTGCTTTGCTTCATTCAGATGACAATCTGGGCAAAGGATAAACACTATACCTACCTACGAGAATTCAAGGATTATCCAAGTGTTCGAATGCCAATTATTCCTTTTTTGTTGTAAGAAAAAAAGTTCAGTTTCAATATTGCATGGAACTTCAAGAAGAAAAAGGATTTTTTTTTATTCATAAACCTCCTGCCAAATAAGTGAATTAATTGAAAAGAGTCTGCTGTGTGCTAAATCTCCACTGCTGAGAAAAACAGAATACACTTGAAAACTATACTTTCTTATATTCAAAAATTCTTCAACTCAGAAGCACCTTCAAAAGATAAGGCTTCATTGCAGAGCTGGTAGCCAAAAGCCTCTGTAGTTCACTGCAACCTGATTGACTGAGATTTCCCTGTACCAGTCAGTTTAGATTGATACATCAGAGATACTGATAAGCTTGTGCTGAAAAGCAGATCCAAATTTAGCAGTGGCTAAAAGACTCACTGCAAGACTGTGACATAAGTACATTGGAATGAGGACATAGCTGACAACTACAAAAAGCTCGACTCAAACAGTGTGACCAGCTGGCCTGAAGACAGATGCATGTTTTGCCTTCTTTTATTTGAAAAAGATTGTGTGCTGCCTGGAGGCAGGTGCTTTGTGACAAACATTACCAAAGAATATGAATGGTTCCTGGAATAAAGAATTAGGCAGTCTCTCAAATACCTGTTTTGGGTCTAAGCTATTATTTGCCAAATGGATCTAAGGAAAGAAGAAATTGTGGATGTAACATACATCCTGTGAAGACCTTCTTTGGAGGGTGTTTATTTTGTTTTGTTTTTAATATTTTTAATTAGCAAGTTGTAAATAAGGTTCACAATATCTGATCTATGCTGTATCCATGACATTTGGTCTGTTTCAGATAACAAGTCCTTAACATATTCTAAAAGATCCTAAAGGACATTTAACCTTATATTTTTTTGTTGTCATTTTCTGAATAATTTCAGTGTACTTTGTGAATACATAGTGACTGCTAGCATTCAGAATGGTCACTCCCTTCCTATTTTCAGATCCAGGGAGAAAAATCTGCTACAATTTGAACTTCCTGTTTTCTTTTTCACAAGATGTTCAGTGGGATTTAGTTGGGTTTTGTGCAAATCTTGGAAAGAAAAAAAAAGAAATATGACTGCAATCTATCTGAAGAAACTGTTTTAGAATATAAAGAGAATGTGTAGATACTGTTTTGTTTCATGATGAATTTATTTAATATAATGGATGTATAGAAAGATTTTTGCAACTGTTTGTAAGGGTGGAATCTGCAATAAATTCTAGCCTATGTTTTGAATTCAACTGAAATAATTATGGCAAAAGAGGAAGATTACAGCTGGTTGCCAAAATTTCACAATTGTTTGCAAAGTACAAAGAAAGAATGTCCTTGCATCAAGTAAGATCTATATAAATTGAAGAAAAAACTAAAAAAGCAAAAATACGTGACCCACATTTTATTTCTGTATAGCACGTTGGAGATTTTTTTTTCAAAACAGAATGATTTCTTGGCTAAGTGAAACAATACGCAACTGTGAATCTGTTTGTAATATTGTTATTTTACACTAGTTTCATGGTGAACCAGAGAAAAGAGCTAAATGTCAAATGATTTCCCATCATGGAGTACAAGCAAGCTGAAACTTTCTGAGCACAGAGAAATCACATAACCTATTTATACTTGAAGTCCAGGTCACAGGAAAGAAGAAAAGTTTGGTCTTGTTTAGTAACAAAGATGTCTTTCCAAACCTCCATGAGAAAACTAACCTTTGGCCAATTTAGACATACTATTTTGTTTAAATTGCTATTTGATATTCTGCTTCCATTTCTGAATTTGAAGATCAGTGAGTATTAGGTCATTTTCATTAATATTTTTCTTTTAATCAAATTTCTTGCCTTAGTTTGAGATAGGAATGAATTTTTCCCCATTGCTGAGACAAGTTTGTTTCCACTGGCAAGAATGAAAAGTAAGAGTTAACCAAGAAAATCCTACTGGCTGGAAAGGACCAAGTACAGAGACTATTTTTAATTCTCTTCACATGTCAGCAAGGAAGAATGAGGCTTCTCTTCTTGCATCTTATAGCTAACTTTACATCAGAGAGAGATTTTGTTCTAGAACAAGTACCTGCTTTTAGCATGTACTATATGTAATGTTCCTGGTAGAGCAGCAGAAGTTTGCCACTGCTAAGGACTTATAACCACACTTCTCAAAGTTACAAAAATACAGTATAATACTCTGCATGGCAGCCTTTCTTTTACCTTTTTACTGCTCTGGTATGGCACACTAAATGCTAGTGACTGTAGGAATAGTCTATGCAACTGCCTGCTGCTGTGAAGCAGGGGACACCTTTGTTTCTCGGCTGGATCCAGCTGCACGAGGATGCAGAGGAATTTCCTCATTCTCCACCTGCTGCTTAGCAAAGTTCACAAAAACCTATGTAAAGAAAGAAGAAAATGACATCAACTGAGATTAGTTAGCGGAATGTCTCTATACATTTGTATCCACTTGGCCTCTCTGCAGGGGAGGGACAGAAAGGGGAATCCAAAGATATGTACCGAGAACTGAGACACTAGGCATCAGCAGGGATAGTAATCACTCCTTTATTTTGATAAATTCCTTGCAATTTCCTTCCTTTGGATGCAGTGACTTGCAACTAAGATCCTATTTTGTCTTCAGCAGGAGATGGATATTTGTACAATATAATTAAGCTTACTGGTGGTGAGGAAGAGGGGACAGTGGTTTAGTAGGAAGCTGTAAGGCAGCCAGAATGTCTCTCTAGCATCCTCACCAATGCTAGCTTTATCTATGTGGATCATTAGCTACTCATGAAAGCAGGCAATGGGGCAAACAGCCTCTAGAGACTGAGTATTGTCAACAATCCCAGTGGATTTTCCAGGCTCTATGTATTAATTGATTTTGTATAATAACATGCAACAGAGATATAAAAGCATTTACCTATATACCACCATTTCTCTATCAGCATCTCAGACACAACACAACCCAAATCTCTTACACAAAAGAACATTTAAAGAAATAAATGTTCTTTTGTGTAAGCAAGCCTTAGTCTGACTAGCTGACTTTGCTTAGGTGCTGCTCCTGACGGAATGGGTTTGCATGAACTCTGGCATCCGGGAAATGCTGTCTCAGCAGCTTTCAATTGGCACCTATTTACATGGAATTAGTTACAGATTTCTTATCTGATCTACCCTCCTTGATGAGGGGACTGGAATTTTGTCTGAGAAATAGGTTCAAGACAATTCTCTACTCTGAGCAGTTTCGTCCTTCAGTTGTTTGGATACACTGTCACTGAATTGCCTAATAGGCTTTCTTATGGATGATTTATTTTTTAACTCACCTGATCTAATGTCGTTTGAGAGACAGAATATTCTTCAATATACAAGTTTTCCTTATTTGAAATTATTAACCGAAAAATCTTAGCCAGAGAGGAGGAGCAGATTTGATACTGCAGCATGTTGTAGTGTTTCTCTCTCTGTAAACTCCCTGGAAAGTTTATGCGTATGAATTGTTCAGCACGACTTGGATCTGGAGGCAGCCCAGTCTTTGGAGCCTTGATTTTCAGGGTGACAATGTAGCCATCTCCAAACCTGTGAAACATGTACAGGTTTCGAAATTGGATGAAGAAATCATTTCATTGTTTATTTAAAAATTCATTTTCAGTAGGTATGAAAACATTACCAATATCTGAAAAATGATGCCTAAGATCTAGCCTGGTAAGAAGCTCTATATTTGCCCTGCAGAAGTGGCCTGTAGCATAATGGAGGTGAAATGAGGTCTGCTTAAATTGTCTAGAATACCACAGAATCACACCCAGAAATGGGTTGTTCAAACAAAAGCTCTTCAGATTGGTTTGCTGTATTAGGAATGGTTCATGTCACATATACTAAATTTTCCCATTAAAAACGTTACAATATATTCAACTTACTTATATTTTAGCTGCTGAATTGTGCCCAGGCATTTGAAGGTACCTTTTACCATGATGGCTAGACGAGTGCAGAGAGCTTCACATTCTTCCATACTTTCAAAACAGAGAACAGATATTTGAGATAGAAGCTAGCAGACGAATGTCAGCTGCTCTGAGATTCTGAATTCCAACTCTATACCTGTGTGAAGTTAGAACTACAGCTCGTCCATCTCTGAGCACGCTCACAATAGAATCCCACAGGAGGCGCCGGGACTGAGGGTCCATTCCAGTAGTTGGTTCATCCTGGAATGTAAATGTTAAAAGCAGTGAGATTCAGGGATGCAGGAAAAAAAAACAAGAGGAAACCATTTAGAAAGGAAATCATCAGAATCAATCTTGCACATTTGGGATCTAGCTTATCACTGCTTCTCTACTGAAATCTGTGCCTTGAGAATGCACAAGCGTCTTGACAAGTGTATAAGTGAATAGGTAGTAATGTGCTTCTTGGCACAATGCAGTAAGGAAACAAATACAAGAAATCGCAGATAAGAATACAGCGCTGTCTGTGTAGGGCCCAGCAACAGGGAAAGGAATGCACTGACTGTAACAAAGGCAGGCCAAAGTCCAAAGCTCTTAGCTATCAAAAATCTAAGTACCCTATTACCAAAAGAACATAAAATAAAAGTAAATGGAAGGAGACTCATGATAGTAATCGCATCAAATCAAGTCAAGTGTGGCTTTAAAAGTGACCTTTCTTAGAGAGAAACACAGGATATTTTACAACCCAAGAAGCTTGCGAAGCTACCCTAACTTTGATCAGTGGATGATCTGATCCTGTATAAATTAGTCAATCCAGTTAGTAGTTAGAAAAGTGAGAATACATGTAAAGGCATATTAAATAGCATATTAAATAGCACAAGTACCATGCTATTAAAAAATAATTAACATGTTTCCTTATAGCCTATCAATGCAGGTACTGCAGTATATTCTGATGAATTTTTGTAGCAATTTCATTTAGAATTACCCTTGAGAAATGCAATTATGATAATTTATACTACTTGATAAGAACTACATTTTATTTGTTGTATAGTTTATTCTATATCTGTATAGTTCATTTCAAAGATAATAGAGGTTGCAAAAAGGTAGCTATCTTCCTCTGTTCTGCTGGAAAAAGCAGCAAGGCATATGTCACGAGATCACAGAAGCATAGAATGGCTTGGGATGGAAGGGATCTTGAAGATCATCTGGCTCCAACCCCTCTGCCATGGGTAGGGCTGCTACCCACCAGATCAGGCTGCCCAGAGCCCCGTCCTACCTGGCCTTGAAGGCCTTCAGGGATGGGGCATCCACAGCTTCTCTGGGTAACACGGGCCAGTGCCTCAACACCCTGAGTAAAAGATTTCTTCCTAACATCTAATTCTCCCTTCTTTTAGTGTAAAATAATTCCCCCTAGTCTTATCACTAAGACCACATAAAAAGTTGTTCTCCCTCCTGTTTATAAGTTCCCTTTTGAAGTTTCCCTTTTAAACAGTGGAAGGACACAATGAGGTCTCTCCAGAGCCTTCTCTTTTCCAGGCTGAACCAGTCATCACTTACATGATTGGTTACACTCTGACAAGACAAGACAGGCTGAAACTAATCACAGATTTAAACTCATTTTTCTGGATTATATATTTTAATTTCAAACCTTTCTTTATCGAAAATCTTTCTTTCATAATAACTTAGGTTCCATCTGAAACATAGTTATGCATTCCAGTCTACTCCTAATATTAAAGAACTCAAGACTACACCGAAGTATATATAAGCTGAGGCAGAAAGGAGCTTGCAGGAACAATATACACATCCTTGTAGCTCTCCAGCACGTAGTTTTATGAGATGTCATACTGAACTACCACAGAGCAATGTTACCAAGACACTTACTAGCAAGATGAGTGGAGGGCAGCCTATCAGTGCAATGGCAGTGGAGAGCTTGCGCTTGTTGCCACCACTGTAGGTACCAGCCAGCTGGTCAGCATACATAGGAAGTCCCAACTTCTGGATGCCCCATTCAGCAACCTATGAGTAAGACCATCTTTTTTACACAGCAACTAATCCTCAGCAGACTGGATTATTGATACATCCCTCTTCTGGCAGAGAACGAGCAAAACCTTGGGTTTTAGTGGATTTTTTTTTAGAATGTGCTGTGGTCCAAAAAATTATGATGATGAGGGGAATTTTAATCCCCTGAAGCAAAGCCATATCTCCAGCATCAGCTGTAGAATTCTTATCAGTGCAAGAATGTACATTATTTTTCATTTGGAACCTTCTCCAAGTTTTCTTTCTCATATATGAACAACTTCAAAGACAAGAACAAAACCATAACTGTATCAGTTTTGAATCATATTGTTTGCCTTCCAGAGATGGCTCTACATTTTTTTAAGTACTGTTAACCATCTAAGATCCTGGATTTGATAGCCCATTCTTGTACTTAACTCCACATGACAAGAACCACTCCCAGGACTTCAACACAGAGAAAGGAGACCTCAATTTGGAAAACCTGGCCTTTGACATGAGGTGAGCTCATTAGAGTCATCACAGACATTCACTGTAACTACATACAAATCAGAAGCAAGAAGGCTTTACCCTCTTGATTTCCTCTGCTGGAACACCACGCAAACGAGCATATAAATAGAGATGTTCTCGTCCTGTGAGCAGGTCATCAAGGGCATCAAACTGAGGGCAGTATCCCATGTTTTGATGAACATTAGAGATATGGGTCAATATGCTGGAGAAACAAAGAAAATAATAGTGTATGTATAATATTAGCTTTAAGACAGTTTGAATAAAATCTCTATTTTCTGTGACAAAACTCTTGTAAGGGAAATGAATTCTCCCCAGTTCAAGACCCTACTAAAATATGTCTGCACAGTATAGCAAGGAATAAATTCTCTTCTAAGTCAGCTAAGTCCTGGTTAAAAGTGCAAACTCACTTCCTGTTTAAGCCAACATCAAGAGAAATTCTCAATAGGTTTTTTTTTTTTGTTTTGCAAATAGTGAATTTTAAGATTTAATAATCATGAAGTTTCATCTTGGAGTGGAGTCACCATGAAAAGACATACAAGACACAAAGCTAACAGCGTTTGCTGGTAGTGGCAGTAAGACAAGATGAGAGAAGTACAGAATCACAGAATAACTGAGGTTAGTGGGGACTCTGGAGATCACCGTGCCCACTCAGCCTGCTCAAGCAGGGTCAAATGCAGCAGGTTGCCCAGAACCATGTCCTGGCAACAACATAGCAATGTGTTCAAATCACATCAATGGACAGTCAAACTCCAGTGGCACCTAAGAAACCCAGACATACAACCTAGAACTAAACTAACATAAATTAATATCAAATCATGACATAGTGATCACTAATGGCATTATTCCAGCACTATATAAACAAAGCAGCTAAAAGGAGCCAGATAAAATTCCCAAAGCTCAGATCAAAGTGCTCTACTGGATAGGTTATATTCTGTTTGAGAGCTCTTGCTGTTACATTTGATTACCTTATCCCATTTCTAGCATTATTACAACTCATCCACAGATTTTACAATACGGTGTTGAAGGTGTGAAGTGTTGGTGTGATCACTTTCAATGCCATATAACAGGAAAGGAGCTGCTGAGTCATTCAGACTATGAGTTTACTCTTGTAAGTGGATTGTCCCAGGGCTTGTTTTGTTTATTAGTGTTTTGTTTGTTTAAGGCATTTACCTATTGCCAGCCACCACAGCGTCTCCAGATGTCACTTCAGTGTCTCCAGTCAGCATTTTGAATGTTGTTGTTTTGCCAGCACCATTCACTCCCAAAAGACCAAAGCACTGAATTATAAAAAAAAAATAAATCACATTTTTTAGTATTTCCAACTTATAAATCAACAGGAGCATGCAATTTGAACTGATCCCTGGAATGACTGATGTAGTGCTACCGAACAACTTACCTCTCCAGGACGGATGCCAACACAGAGTCTGTCCACTGCTGGCTTATGCCTACCTGCATAAATCTAAATTGACAAAAACAATAAGAAATCCTATTTCAAGATTTTTGCAGCAAAGACAATTTTCTAAATTTTTTAGTTAAATGCTATTGGAATGAGGCAAGATGAAAGAAAAAGAGCAACTAAATAAAATTTTAAAAGAAAGAAAGAGTAAGCATCAACAAGGTTAGGCATTTATTTAAATAAATTTATGCAAAAAAATGCAACTTTTCCCTTCAGGAACCTTTTTCCTTCATATCTTTAGCACTAGAAGACAGACCTGATGCTTTGCTGGTACAAAGTATCTCTGACATCAGACAACCCAACAAAATAGTTTGAGGAATGACACTTCAATTCTTTATTCATGAGATCCCAACAATGTGTGCAATCTTTGCACTTCTGTAGCTCAGGCTTGCACGTATTCTGATAGCATCAATTACATACTTTCAATGTCTGGAAAGAAGATAAATTAGTGATTACTCTAGTCCTTAACGTGAAAGGGACTAAATGGTTAACCTGAGATTGAAATTCACCTATGGAGAAAAAACACTGCAAAGGAGAATGCTAGTAGCAGAAATGCATATTCAACAGATATGTCAGGATGGATGATGTGAGGTAAAATACCAAGGGAGTTCACTGTCCTGGACTTTCCTGAGGTTTGATCTCTATTATAAGGAAACTGCCAAATAACATATCATAGCTGACTTCCAAATTGTTTCTTGCTTTCTAAGGCACAAGGTTGATTTTGAAATACCATCTGAATCCACAGCTGAAATACATTCTGAAAGAATCAATTTACACTGGATTCACTTATTTCATTCTTCTCAAAATAGTACCTTGGTCAGTTCCTGTAATTCTAAGATATTTGTTTTGTTCCCTCCATTCATAATTCTTTTTCTTTCTTCTGCAACATCCTCATCTTCACCAGTAATAGGGGACTTGGCAGTCTCAGCAAACCTGGAAAAAAAAATAATTGATATCAGAAATGATGAGTTGATTTGAGTGTAGTTACCATAGACTGTGAAACAGGAGCTATTCAACTGCCAAAGCTCTGACTGGTGGGAGCAGTGAGATTGAAATTTCATACTGTAACACTGGCTAGAGAATTCCTGCTGCTGGAAGAATCCCTGGCCTTTGAAAGTTAAGCCCTTAATACTAAAAAGGGATGAAACTGTTTGTTCAAATGATCATGGAGATGATCTTGTAGGTCCCTTCCAACCTAATGCATCTATGAATCTATGGCATTGCCAATTGCTTATATGGCATAACCTGCCTCTAAGCCACAGCTTTTGCTATTTGACAGCTCTTCAGTACCTACTAATAGATTGTATATGCATCTTTTGATTTGACTTCCTTGTAAGATGGTATTTTCAGAATTATAACAACTAGTACTCCTGTTGGCAATCCCTAACAGCAGTGAATGACCAACTCACACTTGGCAGGCAGCTGTTTTCATTGAAACAGATATGTAATGTAGATAGGAGAAGTACCTACTATTGAATAGTACCCTGGCTGTGGCTGCTGTGTGCAGTGGACTAGAATTCTAGTCTTGGTATGTCAGGCTAGTACTATGCCAGTACTTAGGAAACTACAAGCTTTCCAAGTGATTGTATAATCTCACCGTTAGGATCTTAATCTATGAAATTCACACTGAAGTCTTAGTTAAAGAAAACTAATTTATTTAATAAGTGTATAACTATACTCTTATTTCTGTTAAAACAATGTAGATACATAAGCATAGATAAAGCAAGATAAATAATAAATATCAACAAATTAAGATGAAATCAGATGACTAAACAGAATAAAACTATAGAAGTGGCCAAAAACTTTGAGGAAGAGGAAGCAAAAGACAATAGGAACATACAGAACAACAAAGGCACTCACCCTGCCAATGAAGGAGCATTAACAACAAACTTTCAGACTTACCATCTTGAAGGGAATAATTGGTGCTGCATAAGGAGATTCAGAATGAAGAATGCAACTCCTTGAACAGCCATGGCAACCAGGTTCTTCCCAACAAAGTCCCACTGAAAAGGATTGGAAACATGCTCCTCACCTTTGGAGAGGTGGAGCACCAGAAAGCAATGAAATACCACTGAAAAAAACCACTGCTCATCAGAACAAAAGGTGTAAGCATAATAGTTTCGGAAGAAAATCTGTAATTTTTAATGACAATCAGGCAACTTCTGCAATTTTTCCACTGCATTAAAAATACGTATTCTTAAGAAACAACTGTGGCATGGGAGCAAAAATGAACGTAAGCTCTCTGAATATATATGTATTATATAACATGGAATCTGCATGGATTATATGAAAGATATTTTCTGGGTGGGGAAAAAACTGTGATATCACTATACTTTTAATAAAAAGTTTGGTACAAGGAAACTTACACCAAACATCCCTAAAGAAAGTATTTGAAGAACATCTACTTAAAATATTAACAAGTGTCACTTAAGTATTCAAATGAAATGAAATTATATATCCTAGTTGTGATCTAGGAACTTAAGGACAAGTTATGAAAATGCGCCAGTCTGGCACTGAACAAGTAGTTTAACTTTCAGTACAGTCCACTAGTCAGGCCCTACAGTTCTGGCAACTTCATCAGCTGTGATTCCTTCACTAAGGCTCTACTTTCATACTCATACATCTGATCATGTGAAAAAGGAGGACTGCTAACATTCCAAAACCACACTTCCAACCATCTCACCCAAGGTCAGGACTTGTACCACTGATATACCTTGTTGGTTACTATATCCTACTTACCAAATCTGGCATATACTTCACTCACAGCTTGATTTATGGCCAAGTCAATGAGGCCACGGCCCAGGCAAAAGTGTGGGAAGACAATCAGCACATTTTTCAAAGTTTTATTAAATCTCAGCAAAGTCTATAAGAAACAGAAACAATATAAGAAGCAATTGAAACAAGATTTCTTTAAGAAAACATAGTAAAAAAAAATGAAAAGTTTTTTTCCATGTCAGAGAAATGGGTTTGTTCTGTATTTATCAGCAGCAGAACAGAATACACTGTACCAGGCAAGATGCTTGTGAAAAATTTTCAGGGGGGGAGAAAAGTTAATCTTCATAATGGAATATTTTTCTGTTTCAGAGGCAATATGTACGTCTGGTGATAGCTATTACAAACAGGAACTGTGAGCAACAAGTGTGGTACTTCTCTAACATAATATCTTTATTTATAGCTGGAATATTTCAATTATCAGGATTCTCACAATCTTAAGAAGCACTAGTGTCTGGACATAACTACACAGTAGACTTTGGTGCAATGTGGAAACACCCAAAACAGTACAAGTACTTGCATCTAACTGCTCCATCACTGAATCCAGAGAAAGGCAGTTATCCCTCTGTCATTATGTCATTAGAGACAAAATGTCTGCAGTGGAGATGCATTCCCGGGAATAATACTGGCCTGCTGCCCCACAGACTGACTGGCAGTAGACTTAACCCCATGCTGCCCAAGGACATGACAGAGAATGCAAGAACAGCAAGGATGGAAAGTATTATAAATTTGGTCCCTGATGCCATGACTCCAATTGAATAAAGATGTGGGTTGTTTTTTCTTCCTGATAAACAACAATGCTTGATCAGCTCAGCATGTCTAAAAATGTATTATCAATAATGACAGGTAATAGGATTGCAGTCAGCTATAGGAAAGATGTCAACCTCAGCAGTTAAAGTATTAGCAGCTGTAGAGGCAGTAGTAGAGCATACAAGCCACCAGTGTTATAAACTGGTCATTCTAAGAACTACTGTATTCTAGCTATTCTTGTACTTGGCTAGCAGAACTAAGTGCTACTTCCTGGTACAACAGAGACTGCAGAAGCAAATACCAAGTCTCATGCCCTCTCCTCCTCAGCTGTGAAAGTGCACAGAAGTTTGCTCACAGGGATGAAAAACATTCAATGTCATTCCTCATGTATGTGGATGGTTGGCAGCCCAGAATACTGACTGACCTGAGGTTCACTTCTCCGGGTTATTCTGCTCAACCGTTCCTGACAGAACTTGTCATTTTTCTGACAATAAGTAAATGAATGGGGAACTTGCCAAAGTTGAAAAAGAAAGCTAGAGATGGTTACGTTTTGGAAACAGCCTTTTAAAACCATGTCACAACAAAAACATTACTTACAGGGTTATTTTCAAATAGTTCCAGGATGAATGTAATGGCACTGCTGTTGATCCCCACAAAGAGATTAATGCAAGACAATGCAACATATGCAGTGCTAGGGACACTGAAGAAAGAAGCAGCAGGGTACATCATGGGAATTACTGCCCACCTGCATGCAAGAGACGAAAATATTATGATATCTGCTTATCAGTATTATGTCAGCTGACCTAATAAAAACATAATTATGAGCTTTGTTCTCATTTCAAGTGTAATCAACCAGAGGTTCCACTACAATATTTTTTCCCTTGCTACTAGATACAAAGCTTTTCTGCTTAGTCTTGTTTGCTGTTGAAATGCAGGGCAACAGATTGCTAAAATTGAGAAAACAGTGCTAGCAAGGTTATTATCACCCCAGATATCCTTGCACATTTCACTGGACTGTACATGTACTTGGAGAAACAGGGGAATCAAAGACAAAGCAGGAGCTTCCTGTACCATTATTTCCAAGAAATAGCTAACACATATTTAGCAGCACAGGAACAGCATAGTTCTGGAATAAAATTACAATTCTTAGCAATAATCAATCTGACTAGGAAGAATTCACTAGCAACAGACAGACTTGGTTAATGGGACAACATACAGAATGATCCTAAATTTCCCATTGTGTCAATGGCTGGATACAAGGGCTAATGTGGGACTCTGTGAATTCACTTTCCTTTTTTAAATTTTTATTTTAAATAGTGAATTATAAAATTATTACTCAAGTCAGTGCTATGTGATTATATTTTTTCATCTTGATAGATACTTTATGAGAGGAAAATTCAAGTGTCCAAGGGGCCACAAATTACAGTATTTAAAAAACAAACACACATACTCACAAACAACATAGCAACAGAAAACTTGAGACTATAATTGCACTTAAGAAAAATATAATGAAACAAATGAACTTTCTAGTAGCATTTAACATTGACTGCTTTACAGAGAAGGAATGATTATAATGCTTTGCATTTTCTCAGAAATGTAATTCAAAGAATATAAAAACTTCAGAAAATTAAGGTTCTATGTCCAGAAAAGACCTGTGGCCTTTAAGGTTTGATTTGTGACATACATAGGAAGATAAAAAGTTGTGGTGGTTTTTTTTGTTTGTTTGTTTGTTTTTGTTTGTTTGTTTATTTGTTGGCAGCTCCACAGATAAGTCTGGTGGATTGTTTTCTCTAATTACCCTACTACAAAGCTTAAAGGAAAACAATCTTACGGATAGAGACATAAAATCACTAATTAAATGAGAGGAAGTAAATTCTACTCAGTCTCATAAAACACTATTTTTCCAACAGAAATGCTCTTTTGAAGAAAAAAAAGTTGACATTCTAGTACTGTTTGCCTTTGGATAAAATACTGATAAATATTTCAGTACTGTCTGTCATTGAAGCAAATATAATACACATAACAGAAAGGAACAAGATTATGTACTAGGTTTACAAGGCAAAGTGCACATACACTTGAAATCATTTCCATGTGAAAGACACAGCTCCATATGCTAAAAAAACATGAAGACTCACCCATACAGAAGCAGCAAGGCCACGAACACAGGAAGGTTAGTCTGAGAAGTGTATGCTTTCTTCTTGAATCCAATGAATATTACCACAACCAATCCAGCACTCACTGCATAATTCACCTGCCACATCATAGGGTGAATGAAGATCAGTGTGTAAGACCTGAGGAGGTTTGCAAACATATCCAGGTCCTATAAATTATTCTCAAATGATTTTGTAATGAGAAAAACCAAAAAGCTGGACTAGTTGTTCAAGCTTGTGGCTCAACAGGCCTCTGGCAGCAATTGACATTTTTCTGACGTATCTTTTATCAGATTGTTCATCAAAAATAAAACATGCTGTTTCTTAGATTATATCTTTGGAACAGATTGTTTCATGGTCCTGCTGGCACTCTGCCAACAGAAAAAGGCAGTAAGTATACAANTAAATTATTCTCAAATGATTTTGTAATGAGAAAAACCAAAAAGCTGGACTAGTTGTTCAAGCTTGTGGCTCAACAGGCCTCTGGCAGCAATTGACATTTTTCTGACGTATCTTTTATCAGATTGTTCATCAAAAATAAAACATGCTGTTTCTTAGATTATATCTTTGGAACAGATTGTTTCATGGTCCTGCTGGCACTCTGCCAACAGAAAAAGGCAGTAAGTATACGTAAAGGTGTATAGGAATGAAAAAGAGAGTAACTTGAGCCACATTCCTGGGATGAAGCTAAACTGAATGATGCTTGGCCAATGCTCTGCTTGATCTCTCAGTTCAGCATTAATAGGATTACTGCAATACACAGAGCTCCCCATGAATAGCAAAAGGTGGCACTTCACAGAACTGCTAACCCCAGTTAATACCTTTGTACAATGCTGTCAAGGGCCATGACCAAGCAGAATTCCTGGCTGATGGGATGTTGCCATGATCAGCAGGGTAACTCAGAGATCTGCTTCTTTTCCCTCATTTAATATATTCATGTTTTGCTTTATCTTCTCAGTAAAAAATACTCTCTAAAATCTAAGAAGTTTGGGGCATTCCAATAATTTATCTTTTCTCCTCCTTATTCTCCTCTCCTATGTCCATGCTTCTCTAATTTGATAAGCCCTTGGGCTCCATCTTCGTTGAAAAGCCATAACCACAACAGAAGCTCTTTGCTATGCCTCTAGCAGGCAAAGAATTTATTCCTTCAAGAGGCTTGAGAAATAGCAAGAGGATAGCTGAGCTTTGCCTAAGCATGCCTGGGCATGTGCTCTAAATCCTTTTGAAACAACACAACGAACATGATTCAATGGCCTAAACACACATTCACATTATTTTAGACACCCTAGAGTATTTTGCCTGACTTCCAGCTGTTGTTCCAGCAGCTGATGAATCTCCTGCTTAGATACCTTGAATATATTGAAACGTTACGTTTCTTACAGAGGGTAGGGTCTGTCTGGCAAAGGGGCTCTCCCATGGTATGTAAAGTTGCACTTAATTCTGATTAATTTAGTGATTATGTCTTAGTTAACACTGCAGACTATGAAATGAGACTAGCAGTTACTCACTATGTCCCACATGAAGTTAGTTAGCCAGTAGATAGCAGGGCTCACACCACTAACAAACTGGAGATGCTTGGCTTTTGTCACACGTTCTTGAATCAGGTATAAAACAAAACTAGCTGGAATAAAGGACATGGCAAAAATCACACAGATGGCAACAACAGCATCCACTGAGGTGGTCAGCCTACAACAAAGCACAAGAAGGGACTGTGAGCAAGGGAATGGATGCAACTTAGCACTATATTAGCATTTAGGAAAGCTGGTAGAAATTTTAAGATCTAATAGTAACAAGGCTAGTGGATAATTAGAAGATTTTTCCAATTTCAAAATATGCTAGCGTATCTTCCCATATTGCCCTGGGGACAGTAGCTAATGTGAATGACGATGGCACCATTTCTTGTTTTTTCTCACTGTCTTCATTCTCTGGAAAAGTTCAGCTCCTACATGTATCTGTTTGACAGCCATTCCTGAATGGTGCGTGTCAACGTAGATATTAAGACATAACGGGTGAAGTGCTGTGGGAGCTAGGAGAAAAGGTACTCAAACAGGCAAACTGCAAAGTAAGATGAAGCACAGATCTTACCTCTCCACTAAGGCAAAAATTTCCATTTTCATTTACTTCTGAACCTAGCAGAAGATGTTGAGTGGGAATTTGTATCTTCTTAAGGATGCCTTTTTCAATAAACTATGCCTGTATGCTGACCTTGGTACCAAGACAGAGGTTATTGACTACTGCCTACCTGTAGTTACTTAGGAACAATTTCTGACACCTTTTTCTTATAATCTCTGTATTATTTCTCAAGGAGATGTACCAGCTTTGAAGCATGAACAAAGACCTTGGAGCTTTGGAATCAGCAGAAATATGCAATCACATATAACCAATGTTACATCTCCTAAGTTGGGTGGGAATAAATATTTAGAGAAAAAAGAATGGATTGTGTATCTAATTCCTGATTAGAGAATGTTTTGAGTAAATTACTCCATGTTCTATCATCTGAACTGTTTCTCCTCACTGTAGGTGGTAAGCTGACAGGAGAGGGAGAGGTAAAAGCCAGTAGCAAAACTCATGCAGACTTACACGGTGATTTCAGAGAGCTGCTCCTTAGTGAGATTCAGAGGATGGTTTACAACCGTGATCCCATACTCCTCAGGGGCTTGGCCAGTCCGCAAGTTAGCTCTAAGGATTGCATTATTGGCTACATTAAGGAAACTAACCATAGCATGCCAGCCTTTATTGTTAAACCACACCTAAAAGAGTCAGAAAGCATAGATTCATTTAAGAAGCTTTCACTAATAACTCTGACCTGCTGGAGTTGGCTGCCTTTTATTTACTTTGGTGGCCACTGTCAACAGGGAAGACTCTAGCACCAGGACTTGGTAGCTCCTAGGTAAAGTCCAGCAGTCATATACTGTGCTTTTAGGAGAGTGACTGCCTAGTGATTTTGATGAAATTTTAAAGTTCAGCAGAATGTGTCCTACTCAGAAGTATTTAGGGTAGCAAGAAGTACTAAGAATATGGGTTTAAAAAAAAAAAGTCATATTAGAAATTACTACGAAGGCATTAATACTATTATTACTCATAATAAATACAGTAACTCAGCTCTTCTTGCACCTGAGAATTCCACCATCAGTATTCTCACTATTTGAAGTCTACCTCAAGAAAGTAAGTTTGCAGACAATTTCCAGCATATACCTTAATATTATCTTCAGTTTCCATGTATTTAAGGAAATTAGAAAATTCTTTAGCAGCAGCCAGTGAAGTCTGTCCCTAAAATTAAATAGAAAAAGTTACATAAAGCAAAGATTTTGGTAAACACTAGTTGTCTAGGGAAATTACACAGAAATTTGTGAAGCACTATATCCAGCAGGGAAAGGGAGGTGATTGTCCCCCTCTACTCAGCTCCTGTGAGCCCACATCTGGAGTACTGCATCCAGGCCTGGGGCCCCAGCACAAGACACAGAGCTCTTGGAGTGGGTCCAGAGGAGGGCCACTAAAATGATCAGGAGGGCTGGAGTACCTCTCCTATGAAGAAAAGTTGTGGGAACTGGGCTTGTTTAGCTTGGAGAAGAAAAGGCTCCAGGGAGACCTCATTGTGGCCCTCCAGTACTTAAAGGGAGTGTATAACAGGAGGGGGAATGACTGTTTACATGCACATGATAGTGACAGGACAAGGGGGAATGAGACAGGGGATTTAGGTTAGATATTAAGAAGTAGTTTTTTCACTCAGAGCAAACAGGTTGCCCAGAGAGGTTGCAGATGCCCCATCCCTGGAGGCATTCAAGGAAAAGCTGGATAGTCTGGTCTAGTGGTTGGCAACCCCGCCCATGGCAGGGGGGTTGAAACTAGATGATCTTAGAAGTTCTTTTCATCACAGGCTATTCTATGATTCTAAGATTCTAATTCCAGTGCTGCAGGTTTTCAACTTCCTAACAATTCTTTGGTAAAGAGACCAAACAACTCTTGCTTACTCCTGTCACATTCATCATTCGGCCCAGGTTACTTAAAAAATTGACAACTTCATCTCCAGAAACATGAAGGATGGGGAGTTTTCCTCCTATAGAAATTCCTCCATACCTAATGAAGAGAAACAGCAACATCAGTCACTTGTATCACTGACCCAAAACTCTGTAGATTGATGTCAATACTAAAAAGTCCTTTAATACAAGTTTGATTTACATACGTGATACAATTTATGTATAACAATCTCCACTCTTTTTCAAACAAGTTGTATGAGGTATTAGATTCTCTACAAGGCTTGCAAATACTAATTATTTCAATTTATGAGGGGTTCACGTTGAGATCCTGAGAAAATTATTATTCAGATAGAATACTTGGAAAAAAGTCCTTTCTATAGTCCACAATCTTTGGATCAAGATAATTCACAATATAACTGTTCGGTTAACTTGAAGGACTGAGCACAGAATGGACCTCTGGTTAAAATTTCATCACTCGTGACAGGAACAGGTATTCACCAATGCTGGTGTTAGCCAATACTCTGTAATAATAAATATTTTTGAATGACATTAATCAAAATGTAATCCTATGGAAAGTAATGTTTTGCACATGAGCAAGGAAGTACTCCCTGAAGGAAGCTGCTCCTACCCTTGAAGTGAATTCCTACTGCTGATGAAAAACCTAAGTAACCTAACTCAAGCTAATCAGTCACCTTTCCAGTACCTTGCTATCCATGTGTTGACATCACACTGGGGTTAAATGACTGTAATGAAAGGGTGGAGCACTACTGGAAACTGTTTTATAGCTACTGTGCATGTTACAAGTGGGGAAAGAATTGCATTTGCTAACCCTGTGTATTTGGTAGACTGCTGCCTAGGTTTTTGTCCCCCAGGTCTTTTCTTTTTTTCCTGCTGCACTCTGAAAGAGCTTCATCAAAGCACAAGCACAACGAAGTGCTGTACTGTACTGTAAGTCACTCAGATTCCACTAGTCAGACCTTGTAGATAACAAAATAGTGACAATTCCAATGTGTGCCTCTGGCCTTCACACTTGTGAGGCAGTCCAAACAAGTACAACCCACAACCTATTTCACGCTGCATTCTTCTCTTTGTTCCATACTATCTGTCACAATTCCTCTAGTCCATTCAGAGAAACATTGTGAGGCCCCACTGTTAAACAGGATTTCTTTGTTTCTTTATTTACCAACACAGTCCTTGAAATTGTTTCTTACCTTTGCTCATTGACCCAGTATTTGCTCTTCAAGCTGAAACAGACAAAGAGAATCCTGTCTTAATGCACTTAACCAAAGTCATTGATATACTGTCAGGCTTAGATAGAAGTTAAAGAATTCCTGTGCTTTGCAAATCGTCAGTTTTCCAATGCAGGTTTTTTGTCTGTTTTAAATCTGCAGATTACATTGAGTCATTGGTTGTTAGGATTTCTGGTGCTCCCTAAAGTGGGCTTATTACTTTTAAATTTTTTCTTTATTTTCTGACATGGTTCATCTCCAGCTCATACAGAGACAAGAGTTCTAAAATCATGCATATTGGCTCTATCCTAAATCTGTAACAGATTGATTTTAAAAGATGTATCTAAAGCAACTCTGACAAGTCCTAAGAGGAATCAATAAAATGCAGCTAGCACATAATTGATATGATGGGAATATCACAACTGTTCCAGAAATTGAAAAGACAGCAAGGCCTGAATTAGCAATAATAAACCAACTACCACACACCTTACTGCCCTTTAGCACTTCAGAGAAGCAAATTATAATTACTTCAGGCAGATGGTCAAACTGGTGTTGCTAGAGTTCTTCAAGGACACAAATCAGAAACTGCAATTCACCATTTTTTTCATCATGGACGTGGTTACTGCTAAAATGGCATGCCACTAACATTGAAACTGCCTGTAACAGAGTAACTGATTATACAAACTGTTAAAATAAAAACAATGTAAATCCCCTAAAATAGATATATCCTATTCTCAAGTCAGGAATATGGACACAATGTTCAAGTGTACACAATACTGCAACAAATCAAGTGCTATGTTGTTATCAAATGAGGATTTCATGGGCAGGTATAAAATGTCACATGTGAAAAACTTGGCAGTTCACACCTACCTCCCTTTTATCAAAATGGGATATGTTTTCACCAGAAAATCTGAAATATTTCTGTGAGTCAGATCTTGAAGGACTTCTGTGCTGTGCTGCACTCTCTGGAAAAAAAAATAAAACCCATTCAGCCACATGAAACTTTGAAGTCTCTAAATCAGTTGTTTGTCAGTAAAACCATTAAGAGTAGCTTTAGATAGGGGGAATTGCTCAGGTTCATAGTATCACTGAAACCAGAGTGGGTCAGTCATTTTCTAGCCCGAAAGTCTATAGTGAGATCAAGAAATCACAGAAATTTGCAATGCCTGACATAAAATTGATGCAGCTAATTCTGAAACTTGGCCTGAGTTGTTTGCTACAAAGGCTAAGGTTGCTCAAAGCTTTCTCTTCAGTATGAAAGAAGGAGCTTTATCAAACACATTGAAGGCCCAGTGAAAATAAAGTAGTTCACTGTTTTCCACAACGTAGCAAGTTGAAATAAAAATTAATATGAAAATGCGTTTATTTACTCAGCTTCACTAGCACATTAAATACCTCAAATGAAAATAACTTATTATTATTTTTTTTTTTTTGTAATGGCATCACCCATAACTTCAAGCACGTTGATTTCTTCCCAGAGCAGAAAATGCTCATAAAAATTTTAGAGCTCAAAGCGTGCAACCTGAAAATGACATTCCCACTTTCCGTAGGAACTCCTCTATGGGCATCTTTGTCCACAATGAAACAGTTCTAGATGATATAAAAGATGCATTCCAAATCTCTGTCTGATTCTAGATCGTTAACAGGAAGATTGCTAGCATACTCGTAAGTGTCTTCGTCAAATGATGTATTCATTGTTAGACATTCTTCGCAATTATTTACATACAATTGCTTCCCTGTACAGACTTAAATATGAAGTGTATCTTCTTGACAAGTTAGACAAAATGATTGGGATAATATGTTATAATAATACATATCCCCTAGAGGATCAGGATCCCCACCAACAACAATTTTGTGTCCTACTTGCATTACAAATGTTAAATTATCATCCCACATATGATAGTATACAGTTAGCAAAATTCAACTTTGAGATTACTTGGAAATATCTTTGTGAATAACATCATGATATAACTGCTTTATTTATTTATTCTTCATACAGAGGAATTCTACAGATATTTAATACAACTTAGTGAATAGTGATAGTGAAACCAAAGTAAACTTTGAGTATTTTTAATAGAACATGACATGGATGTGGATTCAGATATTGATCAGCTTGGTGCCATTAGTTTAAAAACTGTATTTTAGTAAGTCATTTTGCTAATGTGTGCAAGCCTGGCAAACATGGATATTGGTTACTATACTATTCACCTTCACATACATGTGCACAAACATTCATTTCACTTGCTTACTACTTTCTTTCTAGAAGAAGAATTAAAAGACACGTAAAAATGAGATGACTCCATTATTTTCCAAATTCTGATATTTCTCTTTCCTTCCTGCCTTCTTCTCCATCTTTCCATCTCTTGAAGAAAGGGAATAATTTGCAGTAGAATTATTCTTTTGAGGCAAGAATTATGATTTTTTTTTAAATATCTGATTGACAATTTTTTTGTGATGTTCTTCTGGATGAAATGTTTGCAATTTGAATGAAAATAGACATTATAATTCATATGATTTTTATGTGCAAGCTTTTCCAATACCTCTGAAATTGAATTTTATGTTCCAACAGTTCTTGCCCCCTTAAAAACTGTACTCAGTTCCTTCCATGTATATTTCCATGGCCTGATGCTTAACACTAATCCCTTTTCCAGGACTCACTACGAAACTTTTAAAGATCTATAGCACAGGGACACTACCTGTGGTGGTGGGAGGCCTCCAGCACCTGGAGGGCATTCTGGCAGCATGGTGAGTTTCTTGTGAGTGCTGCACTTGCAGGAAGGTGAAGGATTCTCAGAGCTCCACTTTTGGCTCAGCAGGAGGTTGCTTAGGTTACGATGAACAGCAGGTATACTCCAGGCAGTTGGCATATTGTTGCATGGGTAGTTCCTGTGTAGGGGAAGAGTCTTCTAGTTGTGCAGAGATAAATTCTAAGAGCTCAAAATCTACAAAAATCACAACGTTTTCACCAGACACCTTCAGACCATGTTGTTGTTCATAAATCACCAGACATCACTGAAGTACAATCTCCCTCCAAACTTCTGCCAAATCTAATGTCTTAAGCTTACAGATAGGAAACTGAAGAGACACAGGAACTGTGTTTGACAAATTAGTAGCCACACTGAGGAGACATCTTTGTAAGGAGACTATCTTTCTCCTTGCTCCTTACTTGTGCAGTATCTCTTCTCTTCCCTTTTTTTCTTAAAAACAAACAAACAAACAAAAAACAAAACAAAACAAAAACAAACGTTTCCTCCTGGTTGTTCTTACAGAAAGAGGTGAAAATAGCCAGAAAAATCAAACTGTAAGTTATCAGGGAAAAAAGCAGGAGAAAATGAATGGCAAAGCAGAGTGTCACAGTGATACTCCAAAAGCAGGTCTCAAAAGACTTAAATTAATGTTAATAAAGATCTCTACTGATGTAATTCTCATTTCAAATTGAAAATAACTTTGAATCACAAAGACTGCCCTATTGGTACTTCACTATCCAAGCAACTGCTCAAGCTATTGTTTCCAAACACATCACTGGGAACAGGAGGACCCTGAGGAAGCTCGCACCTGGAAAACGCCAGGGAAGTTGAGATTTGGGCTTGACTCCAGTCTCACACATTTCAAAGTTGCTTAATTCCTAATACAAGATTACATGAGCTTCCAGTTACTAACATCTAGCACTGTGACTGACTCTTAAACCAGAGGAAATATTTTCTTGCTGTTTATTTTTTTTGACCCAATACCAGATGTTCTTGCCTAGAACAAATCTGAAGCATTGGTTCTAGCAAAACATCAAGACAACTAACTCTTTTTCCACTACACCAGTACTATTTGTAATATTATACTGAAGTCTATTTCAATACATATTAGCAGGTAACTTACAGAAAAGACTGATTCTTCAAGCAGCGATTTCCAAATCCAGGTTTATTTAAGAAAGCATTAGTGAGGGAGACCATCTGCTCACTGCCAGGACGCTCATTGCTAAGGGAATAAGATGAGGCTTTCTCCATTGAAAAAATTCAAATTGTTGAACTAGAATATACATAAGCAACTGGTGAAAGACAGCAGTGTATCAGAACCAACTAGCCAAAAGATGGAGCATGGACTGAAACAGCTAAGCAGCAGCATTACAAAACCTAAGACTTTCTGTTTTCATCTTGTTTTCAAAACTGTACTCAAATACGTACTAACTAAAAAAACCCAAATCTATCACAGGTCAGTAGATAGGTTTAAATCTCATTCTCTGTAACATATGAAAATGAATAAAGGAGTAGTTCAATAGCATATCAGACCTCTCACTGTACTGGAACTCCTGTTAGGATATCTAACTTTTTAAGTGCCTAGGTTATGAACTCAGGTAGGAAAAGGAAAGTAACAAAGACAGTACTATAAGTGAGGATTACTTGTTAGATATACTAACAGCTGCATTCCCTACTTGTGCTAATTTTATGCTATTTGAATTCTGCTGATTCTAGCGAAACTTCCTTTCTTATACAACGCAGGATGAGCATAGCCTAGTAAGGCAGATGCTCATGATCCTAAATGCATGTATATGACAGATGTACATTTACTGATTGATTATTCTTACCTGAAGAAAGTAAACTGTTGTCCATAGATCCATGGGTCTAAAGTTAAGGCGGGATATTCTCCAAATGGAGGAATAATGATTGTAAGCACTAAAGACAGCAACACAAAACTAGCAGGCAGAATAATCTGCAGGGGACATGAAAACATCACACTCAGACATATGCTGTAGAGTGACACTATATACAACTCATACATAAATTAAGAAAGAACAGCAGGATTTGGTTGAGCTATCATCTACCAACCATTTCATTTCCAATGATTTCAGTTAAGACTCTGGTTGTCAAAGAACTGTACTGTGTTTAAAAGAAAATGTTGGGTTGGTAGTGATTAAATCATGTACATTGTGAGGACAACAGATTACAGGCAGAAGGAAAGATAGGAAAAGGCAAAACAACTGGAACCATAAGTTAGAACAGCTAGGAACCATTTGCAGTACCTCCGAGCTGGGAAAGGTTCAACAAGGAAGTTGAGAACACGGTGGGAAAATAGTCAAGGACATCAACAGTAAGACAATACCTGTGTTAGGAAGTCCTTGTGGCTGCGGGAGGCATGTTGGAACCTTTTGATGAACAGTGCTTTGAACTGCTGACATACAAGTTGAAAACCTTTATACTGCTGGGACCCTCTGCCTTCATTTTGATACCCTGCTATGCCTACTGGCATTCGAGAAGTGTCATTGGTTTCCACTGGGGTTTGTTCAGTTGTTTTGTTCTCATCAGAAATTTTGCCAGGAGTAGAACCATTTTCTTGAGTGTTTCCTACATTAAGAAATATACTTAATAATCGGAATTATCCAGATGAAAAGTTACCGAGAAGACAATTACTTCTATATATGCAGACAGCACAAATATTTCACTGAGTTCCAGATTTTAACAAATGTATATATCACATCAACAGACTGCTTTAGTTACAATCGTTGCAGTGTGGTTGTACCCAGAATCATCATACAGATTAACACTCTGACTTGGCTGGATTTACTAGTTAATCATGTATGTGTTTTATGGACTAATGGTTAAAAAAAAACAAAACAAAAGACTTCTAAAAACAATTGACACCTGGGAGCTGGATGTTACATTTTTATTTGCATAGCTAAGGACCTCATCCAATCCACATAAAAGTATTTCTTCAAACTTCATGTGGTTTCTCAGATAGCATTACAAGCCCTAAAAACAGGTGTTCAGTGACCAAATGTATTTTGTTGAGAATTTCTTAATATTTGGTATTCAGAATACAGACCAACCACAAGAAAAGAATTATTAAATATGGATACATAGATTTATACCTGCTTTTTGCACTTCAGGGTCAGCTTCTGCAGTGACCTTTAGGAAAACCTGCCACAGACAAAGACGTCTGGTTAGGAACAGAACATTAACCTGATCTCTGAAACACAATATGGAATCACAGAATCACTCAGGTTGGAAAAGTCGTTAAAGATCATCAAATCCTACCAAGACCTAACCACACCACCCTAACTCTAGCAACCCTCTGCTAAATCATGTCCCGGAGCACCACATTCAAATGGTTTTTAAACACATCCAGGGATGGTGAATCAACCACCTCCCCAGGGAGCCTGTTCCAGTGTTTAACAACCACCTTCTAATGTGCCATAAAAAAAATAAAAAAGTTGATATCTTTTCAGTATTGCTTATTACACAATCTCTCATAAATTATTTCAGAAAATAAAGAAATGAACAAAGTTAGATAGAGAGATTACAAGCTAATGAGTTATGCTCCACAAGGCTAACACACAGCCAGGCTTTGATCCTTTCCCTATGCCCATTCTAAAGATTTTCTGAGTGTCTCACTGCACATGTGACTGGGTTTTGAAGGGTATTTAGGAATTACTAAGGTTACATGTTAAAGAACAGGAACAGTGTCAGAAAATGCATTCGGGACTCACAGTAAAATCAGCAAATATTTTAATCTGCTACCTCTTCAAGTGGTGTGTCTGAAACTCCAAAACTGCTAAGTCCCAGGTCATCCAATGTTTCCTCCAGTTCTCTGAAGAGACTTGCATAGGATCGCTGCTTGAAGTCTTTATTGGGCAAAAGGTAAATGAGTTCCTGACCAATATTTTCAATTAATTTTGCTTCTGGGATATGATGATGAATTACTTCCGCTAGTTCATTCAAATCTCCTGTGAAAAGTCAAAGCAGTGTTCCAAGAATGAATATATAATCATGCTAAGCATGACTTCAGAAGCTGCTGCTTGTACTATACAAAAATAAACTGTTCTGTGATGTAACTTAAAGATATCTCAGTTAACTCAGTACTAGATTGACTGGGCCATATTGCTAATTATGGTTCAAGAACAATGTAGCAGGAAACTACTTCAGGTCTGTAGAACAACACAAGACCTTCAGGAAAATCTATTTAATTTCTTTGATGTAGAAAAGTGAAAATGACATTTCCTGAGAAAGCCACTTTTTTTTTTTTTTTTGCTCTAGACATGCTTAAATCTTCATTATCAAATTACATATTTTAGTGCAGAGTTGTTGTAAATTCAGTCTATACTTCCAAAGCACACAAACTTTTAGTTCAGCAGCTGTGTTTGAGATCACATATATACATATATAAGGAACAACGGTATGGAAAAGCATGAAAAAAATGCATCGACTGTTACAATTAAATATAAATGTTAGACAAGTTCTGGAAAAGCAAACCTCAGTAACGACGGTCAGTAGGGTGAGGCTGCAGCACAATGGGAGACACAACCATGTGTGAGAATGCAAAACTATCCCAACCATCCCACTTCTTACCACCTAGTTCCTGCTCTTGAGTTCCTTCATCGTCATCGTGTGCACAGCTGGAACAGGAGCAGGAGCACTGAGATCCACAGCTACAAAGTGACTAGCACAGACAAGCAACAGAAGGAAAGATCAAAGTGCTTCAGATACATGCAAAATAAGATATAAGGGCTGACCAGTTCGAGTAAGTGAAAAGTATGTAATATCTGAGGCATCTGAAACATATTGCACTGAAGGTCATTTGTGGACTGGGCTAAGCAATACAGACAACATAAATCCACCCGCACAGATTGTGTCTGTCAGTTCTAAATCACATGCAAATACCTGGGGAAATGCAAAGACCAGTGGCTGTAAGTATACAGATTATGTTGGTACTAAGACTAAAAGTGCTACCAACAACAGAAACAATCCAGACCCATACTTCTCAAGCTGTAGAAAGCTGATTTAGCTACGAATTAATCTTCTACTTGCCTGGTATTTGAAGTAGTTCCAACAGAACACCATGTTCACAACCACTGTACTGCCAGCAGAAAGACCAGTATACACATAAAGCAACTTGACAGGTAAATAACTGAAGAAAATGAACTATAGACCACTGAAGGCTTCACATCCACTTAGCTTGTCCTGCTGAATTTATATTTATTAAATCAGATAATATTTTTACAGATATTCTCGTGCAGCCATATAATTTCAGGAGGTATTACCAAACTTACTCACCGCTTTCTTTATTCCAAAATCAGTTTTATACAGCCTCAAGCAGCATTGTTTACTTTCTACCTTGGTGCAGTACATAAACATGAGCTTTTCAGATTACACGTGCAAGGAGGGAAGTGTACACTTACTACACTCTTTCCAGTTCTGTTTTTCATCTTGCGAACAAGGGTGAGGTAGAAGCCAGACCCAAAGCAGTTCTTGAGGAACACAGGAGAACCTGAGCAGAAGAGTTTCCCTTGGGATATGATGGCTATTCTGTCTCCAAGGATGTCTGCCTCATCCATGTGATGGGTTGAGAGGATGATGGTTCTGCCTTGAAGGAACAAGGACTCTCTCAGGAACTCAAAATGGTGCATGATCTTTTGCAATTAATGCAGGGATTTTTCTGTACCACAGCCTGTACTCAAGATTCACCACACCCATAGTCATGTGTTCAAATAACCCTATTTGTATGTAACTCCTGCACTAAAAGTTGTTTAAAAAAGCAGGCACTGGTATCCGTTCAGTATCTGTGACAGGTTTTAGAAAACTCTGTTCGGTCCCTCAAACCTGTTACCTGAGCGGTACTTCAGCAGAAGATCCCAGATAGATCGCCTAGAATACGGATCAACCCCAGAAGTAGGCTCATCCAAGACCACCACTTTTGCATCACCAACAAAAGCAATGGCGACAGACAGCTTCCTTTGCATTCCGCCTACAAGAGGACAGAGACATTCAAGGAGTCTGAGATGAACAATGCAGGAGGTAGGGATGTAACTTTCAGAGCTTTTCAGAGTGGGGGCAGACAAATCAGTACAAACAAAATCCATCCTCAAACAGAAATGCTTCTAAAAAATTGAATCAATAATCACATTTTTATCGTGAAGTTCAAATCAGCTTTTCTTTTTAGTAGAATTTATCACTTGTGTTACATTTTCTAGCTCTGACTGAAGCAAAAGGACGAAGATCTGAGATTTTTCATGTTCTCATGTGAAACTGACCAACTTTTACAGTGGCAAGCTGGACAAAGTAGTATTAAGAACTCCTGGTTGTTTATTCGATCCAACTTCCAAATCTGGAAGTTAAATGTATTCAGATACACTACATGCACTTTTAATTCTAGAATTAAAGAACTATTCTGCATTATTTGTATTGACCCAAACAGGGCTCAGGGCACCAACTTCTTCTGTTCAAGAAACATTTAGATGTGACACTAAGGGACATGGTTTAGTGGGAAAATATCAGTGGTAGGTGGATGGTTGGACTAGATGATCTTGGAGGTCTTTTCCAACCTTGGTGATTCTATAATGGTATAATACTTCACTTGCCTTGTAATAATAGACACCGTATTTTGCTGGCTTTTTTTTTTTTTTCTTATATGGATAGATATATTTTTTTATATACTCATTTAAATAGAGCAATTTTAAGTATATTTTAATTTGTCACACACTTAGAAAAGCAGAAACTGTAAGGAAAGGTAGTGTAAGCTTTAAGTTTATGTAGTTTCATTAAGCAATTTCTTTGAGAGTGTAGACCACTCTAGTGCACAGCGATGTGGTAAAATACAGCCTTAAACATGGAATTCAATACTTGAGTTTTTCACTCAAAGACAAGGAAAAGATAGCACAAAAAAAAACCAAAACACCACCACCAACAAAAAAAAACCACTTTGAAAAATCTGGTGGGCACCTGACAAATTCTGAGCCTCTTCATTCCTTTTATGGGTGAGGCCCATGTCTTCTAGCATCATGTCCAGTTCTTGCTCAGCTTCTTCCCGGGATCGCCCTTTCAGTTGAGAATAAAACAAGATGTGCTCTGCTACAGTAAGGCTGTGAAATCAGACAGAAAGGTATCAAAAAAAAAAATTAAACAAATTTGCAGACTTTTTTCCAAATAAAAAAATCTAGCTATAGCTTTATTGTGCTAAAGGAAGAGAGGTTGCTTTATCCCGGACGTGAATCACAGATATTGTTTGGTATCAACCCATTTCACTTAGGTGTCATAGGACCTTTCTCCGCCTTTTCAAAGTAGAAACAGCTGCCAGAGGAACAGACATAGCAGGCTACCCGTATACCATAATAAAATGGAAGCTGACATGGGCAGCGGCATTGAGGAAGAAAGGCTGCTGCTGAGATGACCACAAACTGTTGTCTGCAAGGCTGCAAATCATTAGGTAGTCAACTGTTCAGTGGTAGTGCAAAATAGGTATAAAAAACAGCCTGCTGCTGCACTGTTGGTCCGGCTTTTTCTGCTTTAGGAAAAAAAAAACGTGTCCTATATAGAGGATGAATCTCCAAGCTGAACTACTTATTCACACTACAGCATAAAATGACAATACCAAGAACAGTCATTTTCTTTGCACCCTTCTTTGTTCCCAGCTAAATGATGCAATAGAATTCTACTGAGGAAAAACTACAGCCATCCTAAAGGTGTGTTAAGTTAGAGAAGTACCTCTGAGATAAATCTACTACAATCACAGCAAAAGAAACCACACAGGCTCTGGTGATAAGCCAACATACACCTGAAAGCTAGAATGGAATGATACATACTGATTAAACAAGATGTTGTACTGAGGGCACATGCCTAGTCTTTGTCGAATGGAGTCCATGTGAGTTTGAATATCCAGGCCACCAATCAGCACAGTTCCAGAGGTGGGGGGGAAGAGGCCTGTCAGTATAGACCTGGGGGAAAAAAAATAAGGAAATTCCCAATCGTCCCTCTGTTTCAGATTAGGAAGATACCTTCTAATTCCACTAGATGGAGCATGACGACTTCTTACGGGCTTTGAAGAAACAACTCTAATGAAACAGTATACAGACATATATAGACTCACTGTACTAGAACGGGAAACTCGGGGATCTGCTAATGTGTTAAACTTCTTAGAAACCTACCTGGTTCTGATTCAGAGTAATTTGCTAAGCACGTTACACCACTCCTGTGTACAAATAGGTCTAAAATGAAGCTCAGTAGGAGCAGTAATATTTTAAGGTCTCTAGCCATGCTGACTGGCACATGCCTACACCCTCATTTTCTGTGAAAAGGGGCAGAAGATTAGGTTACAAATGGATGTATAATGGACTTTTCAGTTCTGAAAATTTCAAAGCAAAAGCCATTTTTGTTTTAAATCAGGAGAATAAAAAATATTTATAAAACATTCCTATAAAATAGAATACTTTTATTTTGGGTCAAACATTTTCCACGGGAAAATTACAAAATTTTGAAGGCAATTTACAGTGCATTTCAAATTAAAGTATATTTAAATTAAAAAAAAAAAAAAAAAAAAAAAAAAAAAAACAACGAGGGAACATCATACTGAAACACTTCAATTTTTTCAACATTTGGTGAACTCATCACAGACTGATTAAATGCTTTGTTTACCACTTAATCCCATTTTGACAAATATAGTCCTGAAGTCTGGCTTCCTGGGACTCCAGGGTTCTAGAACTAAAGGAATATTTTAATCTCAGTGTAATCTTGCATGTATATAACCATTTTGTCTAAAGAGGGTCTGAATTTGTAAACTTTTGCATGCAGACAAAAAAAAAGCGACTGACAAAGTCAGACAAAAAAAGAACAAAAAACAAAAATCCAGAAATATGCAGTCTGCAGCAGCTTTAAATCCTCAGCTTTTTCAGTTAGAAGATCTTTCTCCCTTTTCACCTACTGGGAATTTGGACATGCAAAATGAACGTTGGGGGAACTAATTGCTTCTTACTTTCTGTACTTTCACTAGTTTTCATCACTCACTTCACTGCCTTCCACTCAGTGTCCTGGTTTTACCAGGATACCTTCTCTTTCTCACGGGGCAGCATTTCCCTGTCTGCGACAAACTTGATGTTGTGTGTCAATCTAACTTCAGGGGTGGTGAGACAAGGGAAGAGTGAAAAGGGAAGGCTGCTCCTCAGGACTCAAAGCACCACGAGAGATTTGCTGCTTTGAAATACAGACTTACATGGTCGTTGTCTTTCCTGCTCCATTGTGACCAAGGAAGGCTGTGATCTGGCCTTCATAAAAAGTAATATTCATCCTATCTACTGCTGGCTTAGGCCTGTTTGCAAAAATCTTCACCAGGTTCTGAATGCATACTCCTGGAATCAATCCTGTTGGCTCAGGTTCACAGAAGGTATTTACTTGAAAAGCAAAAAAATAAAGAATGAGAAAAGAATTTAAGGATGTGCTGATCCTAACTTTGATGATGACACATCAGTAAGTGCAGAGGCAACAGTACATACACAGTAAAATACCAAATCACGTGCCAGGGCCAGATTCTCCTGACATGCCTGTACCTAACTGAAGAAAGATTCTCAACTGCAGTGTAACTTACTTGGATTCACCCAAGTATGAGTGGCAGAAGGAGCCCAGAACTGTAATGGTTCATGGAGAGGTAACTCACTGATCAGGTGGAGCTGAACAAGCCTTCTGTTTATATTGTGTAGCAGATTATTTAAGACAATTGTCTGCAGATACTTAGATAGGTTGAGAGATTACATTAAACAAGCAGCATGTTGCCTCTCCAGCCAGTCTGAAATCTGCCATTCAAATCATCTGCCCAGCTGTGCATTCTTTTATAGTGACGCTTCTAAAAAAAAAAAAACAACAATTGCCTTTAATCCCGGTAGGTGAAATCTACCCCCTTGCTGAGGCCAGCTCAAAACTTAGCCAGTACCTAACATGAACTGGAACACGGTATGAGTATCTCTCAGGATTAAAAATGCATTATTGTAAATAGCACCATCAGATTTTTTATTGCATTGACTTCTAGACAAAACAAACTTACTTTGAAGTAAATTAAGCCCCTGAGCAACATGAATTAAGGGAGTTGAGAAATTTAAATAAAGACACCCCTCCCCCCTACTCCCCTGTCCACTTCTGTTTACACAGAATACTTAAGGCTTTGTAGGAAGATTTGTTTTGCAATTGCAGTTAACTGAAATCATTCAGTACCCAGCAGGCCTGTGTGGAGAGCAGCCAATACCATCTGGGTGAAACCAGCCCCACCTCCATTAGTGGCTTTTAAGACTATGTTATTATACGCAACACTTGGGAACAAGTCCCAGATAAGTTGTACATTAGAGAGCTGTGTATACTAAGGACCAGATGAAATAACTCATCTAGATGAGTTCATTTGAAATAAAATGATGTTCTGCTTTTTGAAGGAACCTAGGCTTTTAACTCAGTGAGCCTGAAAGACTAGCTGACAGGTTCTGAGGCAAACACTGATTATCTCCCCCAGTATCTGTTTTGCACTGCTCAAATGGTAGTGAGCAGAACAAAACATCTATATGTTCTGATTCTATGTCCTCAAAAAAATTTGGACAATCTGGGTCTGCTACTAGGCAGCAGTATTTGTAGGGGATGCAGATGGGGGCTCTGCAATATTCTCAAAGTACATCAAGCAGTTAGAACACATTTATACTGTCTGTTGTGCTCTATTAACTTCTGCTCGTATTGGACTACACCAGAGTCAGCCCATTATATTTTCCACCCCATTACTATTACATAAAGCACCAGTGCTATCTTGAAGCCATTTTGGAAAGTATACTAGAACTATACAAGGTCTACTCTTGGCATCTCCATCCATCTCTCAGCTCCTGTATAGTTAGCTGAAAGGGAAGGAAAACTTCTTTGTGCCTTCAGTGATAGGCAAAGCCTTTCCTTTGTGGCCACGTAGCAGCTGGAACCAGGGAGCTGATGAATACTGCACCACAAAGATAAGGTAGTCCTTAGAGAAGACTGACTGAGGTAGCCTTTGCCCTCTGCCTGTCTTTTTCCTTTGAAGTCCTGTCCTGTTTCTATTCACCCTGAACGCATGTTTTCAGTGCCTACGTGAGGAGCTCTGATGACCCTACTTTTATCTCTGGCTTCTCAAGGGAGAGCTGTCTGTACAAGTTACTTTTGCTACAGAAAACATATGCATTCCTCTGAGCATTGCATGCAGAAAACTCTGGTTCTCCATAAAAGACACTAGCACTCAAAAACAAGACAGGTCATTCAGCAGTTCTTAGGTAGTGGCTAATATGTCAGCATCAGAAAAGGCTACAGACAGATACACAGCTTTTCAGATAAATTCCTTTGAAAACAGCCTTTACCCTCAGATGCAAGACACACTGAAAATAGGCAAAAAACAACAACAACAAAAAAAAACACGGTAGGGGGGAAAAGGAGGCAGGAGAGAACAATATTCCTCTCAGCACAAGTATTTATATTGAATTTATCGTTCTGTTTAATCCTAGAAGGTAAGTGCATGCCTCTTGGAGGTTTCCCTTACCAAAAACACTAACTGGTTAGAGAGACAGCCTGTATTTCCACTCTAAAAAACAAATTACAGAGCTTTCCTGTTAGGAAACTCTCCTATGGGTGGCAGCTAGAGTATTTTGAGGGACCTCAGATGTAGGGAAGTCAGTGAGAGAGTAGCTGGGAGAATTAGTGCTGCTCTTAAGCTTAGCTCTGGTAGTTGCATACTATTCTCTGCAATGACTCCAATCATTCCCATGTCTACTTTGTTATTAAACACAATGAGTACAGTGTCTGAGAAGTACTCAGATTACTCTCTCTCCTTACTATTCATTTCATCTTTGTCCTGGACATCTGTCTTAGGCTTCCCCTGCTCGACGAGTTCTTTTTCTCGTTTGTGTTTACATTGTTTGTTTTTACCATCCTTCTTCCCCTGGTTGTCATTCTTTTCTTCTGGCTTTTCAGGTTCTTCAGATTTCTTTGTTCTGCTTTCATTTCTTTCCCCATCCATGGCCTTCTGATCCACACAACCTTCTGACTCTGAACCTTTTTCTATATAAACCAAAGATAACCAACATTTAGTCAACTTAAACTTATTTTCCTCTTTAGAGGTACTTTGAGGAAAAGGAAGTAGTCCTAAACTTGACCTCTGCAGGAACATAAATCAATGTGCTACTGAAACTAACAACACAGTACTGGAGGCCATCTAGCGTAAAGTCTGCTTCAGTGTCAGGAAAAGACATTTAAGGAAGAAAATTGACAATTCTGCAATTATAGATTCAAGAGTAGAAAGTTTTATATATTTATATTTTGTCCATGCAGCTCCAGACTAAATTATTCACCAGACTAAGAGAAAAATCACACAAATATTTTGGGCTGAGACTCAGAGGAAAAACAAACAAACAAACAAACAAAAAGGCTAAATGAAAAACAACCTGCTACTTAGATTAAGAGACTAGCTGCAGGCCAGAGTGAACGAGTTGGTGTTATTTTTTGTACAAGAATTTCTGGCTTTCCAACTTGGTCTGAGATCTTGCTTCCACAAAGTAAACAGTCGCACAAAATCACTAATGGGTACAGGCTTGAAGCACAAAGAAATATGATGTAAGAAGAAGGACTTCCTGAAGCTGCTGTTTACAAAACTGACTCAAGCTGGTAGCCTGGAATGCAACTAGCATTATCAGATGGTCTGGGACTAAATTTCATTATGGAACTTCACTATAACTTTCTGCTTTAAGGAATTATAGCACACAGAGCCATATACAATTATTAAATGGATATACAGCATCATGAACAAATTTACCTAGTCACCAAAAACAGGAAAATCAGTTAAACAAAACCGCTCTAGAAGCAGACTTCAAAATTATCCAGATGATTTACCAGCTTAGTTTTATATTTAGCCTTCCATTTCATTATCTGACATTTTCTTACCCTATTTTCTTTCCAATATATTAACTAGCTATAACAAATAAACAAAATACCTAGTGAAAGAAAATATACATGTTGAGAGAATTTTCACATTTGCTTATGTAAGCTGTGTAACCGAAGAATCTTAATTCTTCAGAGAAATAGGGAAGAATTTTATACTTCCTACGCAAGAATTTATCAGATAAAGTTATCTTTCCAGTGGTCCATGCTTGAGAAAACTCAAGGCAATATCATTTGATGGAGAGAACAACTTCCAGTTATAAGTATCCACATGCTCTAACATTAGCTAAGATAGTCATGGAATAGTTTATACCAGAAAGGGCTTCCAAAGGCATAAAAAATAATGCCAACTTAAAGCAGGCCAGCTTTCCCAAAGAATGGAGATTTCACAGTCTCTTTGGGAAACTTGTTCCAGTATTTGACAGTAAAGATTTTTTTTCTATTATTATTTTGAATCAAAATTCCTATTTTCCAGCTTGCACCCATTGCCTTTCATTTTTCTGTTGGGCACTTCTGAGAAGTCTTGCTCTCTCTTAGCCTTTTCTCTTGAGGTTGGGTGGATTCAGATCTCTCAGCACCTTCTCATTTGCCATATGCTCCAGGTTCTAAATAACTTGGTGGTTCTTTGCTGAGATCTCTCCGTTAACTATCCCTTTCACTGGGGATGCCCAAATGGAGAACTCAGTATTCAAAGTACAGTCTCACAAACTGACTAGAATGCAACAATCATTTCCATTGAACTAACTACACTACTGCTAATGAAGTTCAGGATGCAGTTGGTCTTCTTGGCTACAAGGGCACACTCGACTGCTCATGTTCACCATACTGTCCACCAGACCTTGCCTACAAAGCTGCCTGCCAGCCAGGTCGAGGACAATCTGTACTGTCCTATGGGGTTATGCATTTACTATGTTGAACTCTGTAAGGTTTCTGTGAAGACATTTCTACAGACTGTTTTGGTCCCTCTGAAATAGCTGCCTGTTCTCCTCTGTTTCCTCCAACTTGGTATCTTCCACAGACTTTCTCAGCGTACACTCTATCCCATCACTCAAATTTAAAGACATTGAGCAGTACTGACCTCAGCGTCAGTCCCTGAGGATGCAACTGACTGGCTCCCAGCTAGGCTTTGTACTGCTGTTCACACTCCTTTGGGCCCAACAGTCAATTTTCTATTCACTTTACTGTTCACTCAAGCAGCCTATATCTGACTAATCTGACTATCAGAATATTACAGGAATTCACGCTAAAGGCATCTGATGATTTTGTTTTCTTCAGTAATCCAGTGCTTCTATCACAGAAGAAAAATAAATTGGATAGGCATTATTTGCTCTTGGTTAATCCATGTTCTTAATTTACTATCACTTTATCCTTCATGTATTTGCCTTCCAAGAAGGAGCTACCTTATAGCCTTACTAGATACTGAGGACATCATCAACAGAATGAGGATGAGAACTACAGAGACTACAAGATTGTACCATTTTTTTCAGCAGCGAACTGTCAGGTCAGCTATCTGTTATAACTCCACCCACACAAAATAAACTCCTTTAACTTTTAGGCTTTACTTCGGCAAAATGTTTGGTTTTTTTTCAAGCAATATGAAAAATAATATTAAAAACTAGCAATAAAGTAGAAGCCACTAGCTTTTCTGTTGAAGACTCAACTGAATCTTTTGGTATTTTCAAGCCTTGTATTGGAAATACATTAACAACACACAGAACCTATGAGTTATTGAGTTAAGCAGAAAATTTATTGTTGTTGTTGGTTTTTTTTTATTATTTTATTTTTTACTAAATTTAGATTAAGCTAAGTAACTAAAATATGGTAAAACCCTGTAAGCAACTATGCTCCAAATTTTAGATACTTGAAGGATCTCTGGCACAGGATAAGCCCAAATTCCACAATGAAGAAAGACAATGAGCTGACATCTGTCCCTTCAAAAGTTTGTTATTCATCTATAAGCATGACATGTTTCAAGTCTTCCTTCAGCTCTTTCCTTCTCCTTCCTATGCGTACTCTCAACCAGAGGGCAGCAGTTGCAAAGCACAATGAACACACTCAATAATACCTAGATGAGCCTTTACCATTCTGAATAGCCTCACAGCAAGTCTAAAGGAAAACTTGTTCATTGTCTCAAAACATACAGCAAGGCAAAGGTTCTTCAAAGAGAATAATGTTATAGCCTCCACTTTTCTGACAGAACATGTGAGCTGTGGATGTATTATCAGCATATTTAAAGATAGGATTAACTCCCTTCTTGTCTAAAGGTGTTCTATTGAAATGAGACTATTAGTAGTTTGAACTGATGAAGGGTAAACACAGTAATGAAAAGACTGAAGAAATTATTTCTTCATCTGACATTTTGATTAATTTCACTCTTACTTGCCAAATTAAGATGGGTTTCAAAATATCACATTCAGCAAGCCTCTTTTCCAGACACTAATCATTAATTACTATTTAAATACAATCACCCATACAACATTATGTATTTACTGTGCCAGTATCAACGCACAGAAAAGAAGTGCAAAAGCAGGACTTCAGGACTCACTCAAGTTGGTCCAAGGGTAACATTAATTTTGATCTTGCTTACAAATCAAAAAGGAAACAATTAAATTAGTTTAAATTAGGAAATAATCAGGTTTAGATAGATGTGGAAGACTCAGTGTAAATAAGATCAGCACTGTTTCATTCTATCTAATTTAACAAATGCTTTGTTGAATAGGAACTTCTTGAATGTCTCAAAAAGTTTCAGAGGGTGGGAGGCTGATGATGCCTGTAAATCCTTGCTTTAAAGGCTCTAACATTGAACATCAACTCACCTCTAGTAGCTATAATAAGAGCGGGTCACTACAAGTTCAAAGGCACCTGCTGAGAATCCCATTAAATGTCCATCTCTAATCTTTACAGCAATTTGTGTATTGGAAATGTTGTACAGCCACATCTAAGCAGATTAGTGGTTTTCAAGTTATTTCTAAATACCAAAGTTTTAAAAGAACTCACCATCAGCACTTGCTGTTTTTTCAGCTTTTGGGTTTCTAGAACCAAACCAGTAAGATTCCTGCAAAGGGAAATACCAAGGCTGTGGTAGACCATAGTCCCCTACAAGAAATATAAGAAGGTGATGTGTACTTTGTAAGCACATTCTTCAGTGAGCACAAATTAATCTAGACAAAATCTGAATTATAACTACAAACACTTGCAGTTGCATTAGTAGTCATAGTGTTAGACATCAGAAGGACAAACTGCCTACAAACTACCAGGCAGAACAGATTTTATTTGCCTTTTTTTTGTTTTGTTTTTTTTGACAGGAGTAAAAAATTCAGAAAATATGTGATCTGATTAGCCCTATATTTTATTAAATAAAACGTGGTTTAGTTACAGAATGAAACTATTCTCTAACTGGGGATAATGTGAAACTTTGCCTACAAGGCAGCATGTCCAAGGTACATCCTGACTGCTTAAGATGGGATCCCAGCCTCGCTCAATCATTTTCTTTTAATGCCCCCTCAACACTTTAGAGTTGACAAGAGCAAAAATCTCACTATACTTACATTTATTACACTGGGCCTGAATTCACAACTAGCAGTGAGAAAAGAGACACTATCTGCTCTTTTAGCACACAGTCTTCTGGGGAAAAAAATGATAACAAAGCAATCCTTTTCTTAATCAGAAATGGTCTTTTCCAGTCAAAAGTTTGAAAAAAGAAAGTACAATAACATTATCAATACTTGTTGGACCAGACTTGAGTTTGTGCCAGTCAACACCATGTTCTTGGATCTTATTGATTCACAGAATATAGGGATCTGAGCTGCTGTGTTTAAAATAGACATCCTTGTGAACCTACATGTTATTGATCTTGTATTATTTATGTAAAATAAGCAAACAGAATTTGTGATGCCTATTGAGAGGTGGTCAGTTTTTCTGTATTGAAAAACTGTTAATGAAACTGTCTGTATTTTTTTTTTCGGACATAAAAAACAGCCTTTATGTCAGATGACCAATTGTACTCCCATTTTTCTACACACAGAAACCCCATCTGCATTCATAAATAGTTTGCCTTGCACTTGATACAGACTGTATTACATCCTTTTGAAAATGGTGTCAAAAACAACTGCTCCTCGTTCAGTATGAATGCAAAAAGCCAAGTGAACTCCATTAAGGAGCTGAATGCTTAAATAGCCAAAGGACTAGAGTGTCAACAGGGGGTCATCCACAGAAAAAACTTGATCAGGAGCTGATCCATATGATTCGAAGGACTGCCCAGGGAACTCATACAGTAAACTACAGCATGGATTTGGAACGGCTACACACATATAAGAGATAAAGGCTAACCAAAACACCAAAGAAACATAGGAAAAGAAAGACAAGGAGATACTCAGAACAAATACTGGGAGGAAGTGAAGCTACTGGATAGAAAAACAGAGAAATACTACTGTTGCGTAAAGTGTTAACAGAAAAAAGATACACTTGGAAAAGTGAGCAAAGAAACTTTCTCCTGCTGTTTAAGTTTTGCTGCGTTCATGGAAATAGTACAATATGCACACCTAAAAAAAAAACAACAGATTTTCAACACAGGCTTTTCCCAAAAAGGCCTTTCACGAAAATTACTCCAAATCAGCTTTGAAAAGAAAAAGATAAACAATAAATTGCATTAAATTTCTTTGGAAGGACATGTTTGTTAAAATACAAAAAAGGTATTAATTTGGTATAGCAGAGCTCATTTATGAAGGGACACAAAAATAGTAAAATTAAAGCCATATTTTAATCTGAAGCAAAATATTTTCAGATACAGCAATTTAAAAAATCCATATTGTTCTTGATTTGGATTAACTGTTCTAAGTGATGTGCTCAGACAAGCACTGTATTACTGTAGCCATCAATTATTTTTCCTCATAGGTAGAAAATCTGCAAGTTCTCATAGTCTGAGTAATCACAGAACCAAAGAAAACAGTGTCTTGCAGATAGTCATCTGCCAAGAAACACATTCTGGAAATGCAGTTCACATGCAGAGCAGAAAATTAATGAAAATAAAGCTTGCTCACTTGCATAACCTAACAGTCTGCATTTATTGAGGAATAATACTCAATAAGAAGGAAGACAACCACTTAAGCTGCAAGGATAAACTATTTTCTCATAAAGAAATTACCTAACCTTTGTAGTTGATTACCAAGAAAGTCCTTTTGTGAACATACAACTAGAACCAGGATGCCCATTAAGAAATAAATCCACAAAGAATCTTCCACAGCTGTCAAGGAAACAGTATATCTCAGGAAATAATATCAACCTTTAAGAAAAGTTTGGCATAATGTGGTCGTAGTACATTTATGAAGTAGTCATTATTTTGGTATTTCTAAAATGTTAGGGTGAGAATCATAAATTCTCATTAGAAAGTTTAAAACTTCTCAAGAGGAAAATATGCACATGAACTGACTTTGAAGGTATTGTTGTTAATTTAATTTCTATTTAAATTTTAACGCAGAACTTGCATCATCTTTCTTCTCTCCTCCATTTCTCTTCATTTCAGGAGTAAAATGGGAAAAAGAAAAAAGAGAAAAAAGGAGAATCTCTTAATAAACCAGTGGGGCCATAATGGGTAAGACTTACAGGCTAGAGTGACAAATACCCTGTTTCTGAAAGAGAAATACTCAGAAACTGATTAGATTGATATAGCTTACAACAGCTACCACTACCTTATATGACTAAGAAACTTGTGTACCTGGAAAAACGTGATCAAGGTACCAAGAAAGTATTCCATACAGAAAAGCGTCAAAAAGCATCATTTTAATGGAAAACAGAAAACTATATTCATCTCCTTCCAAGGGACTGGTTCTGATGTTACCCCACTGTAGGCCAAGACCTTGCTCTTCATAGCGTGACAAGTATTCTGTACCAAAACCAAAAGCTACTTGAGAAAGCAAACTCTGGAATAAAGAAAAAAATGACATTAACTCAGACAGAGGGATATCTTTTAACACAAGCATAAAAAAAAAACAGAAGACCTTTAGGGTCAGGACTTCAAAACTTAATACTGCATAAAAATAGTAAGGAAAAAAATACTTTATTATCAGACTGGAATGTCTTATTATGATGGTCCACATGAATGGTGGCAATTCCAAGCAGTAATGAGCACTAACAGACTGAATTCAACATTTCTTTAGTAACATGGGAACTTACAAAGATTTTTTTTTTTACATGAATGTCTCCACTCAGAAAATACTATGGATTCATCTAGAAACCTGGCATGCACACTTTATCCATACTGAAGAAGTCAACTGTCTGAGTGTATGAAACAGGTCCAGTGTCAGGAAGAAGATAAAGCACACCAGATGTTCAGAACGATGTTTGGTTTACAGCTATCACTCGTTAAATTATTTTACTTGTCCTAAAAAAAATGTTTTTCAGACACTCATCCACATGCACAACCCTGCTGTACTTTTTGTAATTAGCTGTTCTTCAGAGGTCAACGTTTGTAGAACAAATATAAGACGACCAAACATACCAGGAAAAGAAATACCAGGAAGCATTCACTGCTTCCAGCTAACAAATATCCTTTCTTGGTTCCCATGTCTTTCCCTTTTTGGTGAGAATTATCCTTATGCTTAGATTGGGTGTAAATATCAAAATTTCTCCTTCAAAATACTTGCCATGGGCCAATCTAATTCACTTCCTGACTCAGTGACATGACTGTTTTGCACTGTATTGCTTTTATCTGTAGAACTTAAAATGGTACACGCTCCATCTATATAGATTTTCTAATGTAGGAGTAGAAGATGGTACATTTCTCACCTAAGCTGTGGAAATGCTCAGCAGGGATGGGGAGACTGCATTTAGTTCCTTTTCCCCCCTTTCTGATTCGTGGCAAAGAAAATCAGTCTGAATAATTCTGCACGCTCATAGTTTTGTTTCACAGAAAAGTAAAAAGTCTCCAGCTTCACTGTAAGACATTTGCCAGGGCTTTGGTGTCTGTTTGTAAATCCTGTCTCTAAGCTCACATACAGAAGGAATGTGAACACAAGCTCTTCTCAACCTTATATTACCCTGCAACTAGGTTACAGCATATGAAAATACACCCTTCTGTTAATTGCCTTCTTATTTATTAAACATGCCAGAAGTGAAAACTGCTTTGAATTACAGGAACTATTCAAAAGTTTTTGAACTGAGCTGATTTCCTAACATTCAGAAAATAAACTAATTTTAATTGAATTTTCTAAAAGCCATTAAATAACGTCTTGGTCACTAAGCCTGCTAAAAGCCTATTCCCTTCCAGTCTTTAATTATTAGACAGAGGTCTAAAGTGTGTGTTCCTATGAAAAAAGCTGAGAGGAGGTGTGCAGTGCTTTGTTACTCACACATAGTGAGCAGAGCAGCTAAAATTTGAACCCAAAGATATTATATGAGTGAAAGGCTTACCGCCAGAATCTTCAGATTAACAGTCATGCGATCTTGCCAGACAAAGCAGACAACGTGAGGCAGGTACAAGGTGAAGTACAGGACACCACTGCAGGCTGCTGCCAGATTTGCTTTGGAGAAAAATGTGCTGAACAAGAAACATTGCATTATGGTGGCTGTAGTGAATGTCAATAGGAATAGGAAGAAGAGAAGTGGACTGCTATAATGCAGGACTTGGCCATGCTGTAAGCAAAAGGAAAACATTAATTAAAGAGTGATACTACCTTCTGGACTACTACAAAATGTCAGAATTGCCAATGAGACATAACACATAATGAGCAATAACCCAGTTTTCCATACCTAATAAGCTTTTTTTTTTTTTTTTTTTCCCCACTCTTCTAGCCAGGGATGTTTCAAACTTTG
>VXAB01013000.1:199003-283779 GCA_013399175.1 Odontophorus gujanensis
TTTTTTTTTTTTTTTCCACTCTTCTAGCCAGTGATGTTTCAACACTTGAGGTTACTACAACAACAAAAATCCTTCATCTAAATTTATCCTTGCTTTTGGATTGTGACTTCAGGTCAGTACCACAGGCTGCAGAGTTCATATTTGTATTCGATGACTGAATTAAGACTGAAAACACATTCTGTCCTCATCTTAATATGTAAATGATTCCAAGCAAGATGTACCTACGTAGAAACTCTCATATTTTAAATGAAACCATCTGAACTGTCGTGATAATTTTTTCATTGATCTCTTCTTCTCAGTTTATTTGCTCAATATGCAGGAAAAAATATCTAAGAAAGACTGAAAAAAATGCAGCTTTAAAAAATGTAAAAGGAAAATTGTAAAGCACTACTTTCTGAACATAAATTATATTCTAATTCCAGAAGACTATCACTGCTGATGAAACCAATTGCAGTTTCTCAGAGCTTCTTGTGTACTAAGTAGAATATCTTTTGACTTTTCCTCCTTAGAACTTTTGTAGATTAAACATGGACTCTTAAGAAGAGCAAGGACTGTTGCTGAATATCTATTTATTTATAAAACAATGCTGAAATCTATTTATTGGGCTTAGCATTATCTTATGCTCTATGAAAGGCTCAGTATAACTTCATAAGGCTATAAATTAGTCACAGCACTGTTGTACAGTTCTACTGGGCCTGTGAGACTGATTTCTTTATCAACAAAGATGCAATGATGCAATCTCCCCTAAGAATGTATTTACAAATCTGTCTCATGCTGGTATAGTGAAATTCAGGAAGCAAAGTGAATTGTAATTATAAACACATTCCTCTCTGGTATTAACTACATCCTCATTTTTAATTAAACCATAATAGCAAATGAAAGGTTTCTTTATCTACCCAAGCTCTAATGGAACTGCAAAGTACTACAAAACTTCTTCAGAGCAGATTGATTATGACACAACAGATTGAATTCCTACTACAAATTTGTACCAATATCAGTTCTCCATATTAGAAGAGACACAAAGGCATTCCAGCCAATCAAAACATTACTGATGTATCTAACTAAACACAGCAGCCAGGAGGTGCTCATTTCTCAGGTAAAAGAGGTAAGAGATGGGCCTCAAAGACAAGACCCCAACTGCTCCGAAATGTCACAAAAGTCAAAGCAATTCAGCCAGAGAGAGAAATGATGGAGCTGTTTCTTCTTCTTCCATCACAGAAGTGCCACAGTTTCTAAGCAGACAAGCAGTAAATATTATAAATGAATCACAAACAAGAAATTTTAAGATAAAGATTCCTTGTGTTATGATTCCTTCTATATAAAGCCACAGTTATTATTTATTTGGAACTCTGTCTATAGGAAAACAATACACACAGGGTAATTAATTAGATGCACTGTTTTCTGAGGGCTCTCACAATAAGTCTTTCCAGTGAATTTAACTTTAAATTTCTGCTAAGTGCTCATTCCGTATTGAAGTCTACTTACAAAAACGTGCTTGTTGCATGCTGTGATCAGAACGGGTCACCAGCTGCTCCTATCTCCCTATGAATGGCTACTATCCCTTCCCAACAGCAAACTGGTATCAACAGTGCAAACACAACTGGGAGAGTTTTTACTGTCATTTATGTGATAATTCTTACCATAATCAGTGCTGTGAGGAGGAATGTGCTCACAGCCATCATGAGGAAGCTGTCCAGGAACCAAGTGCACCAAATCACCCCATTAGTGATGCCTCTGTTTTTCATAGCCTCCTTTAGACGCATTTCCTTCTCCAGCACTATACTCTTCACAGTCATAGAAACAGAATATATCCAAGCTAGCACCATGAAGATGGGAAAGGAGCGGTTTAAGGTTATCATAAAGCTACAAAAGAAAGAAAAGAGAGATAAGTAAAATAGATAAATATTAAGATGAAAAGCAAGAACAGAAAGGGAAAGAGTGGGAAAGAATGCATTTATTAAACAAGGGACTGGAAATTCTCAGTCTAAAACTAGGCTGTGGATAGTGCAAAACACATTTTCACCACAGGCACACATTCGCTTCACTTAAGCAAGCTCTCTACAGAGAGCATCATAGGGTTTGTATATCAGCTCTGAACTGCCTGTGGCTGCTGTAGGCTTCAGAGAGCTTTTGCACAGACGAAGATTCTGTGTTGCAGCATTCTCAGAGGGGAGGAAGAAAACAGCAGGCTTGCCAGGGCAACTATCTGTCAGGCTAGCAGGTAATGGTAGGTCAAATAACCTGTCTGCAATCTGCAGTTATCTGAACTTCGAGCATTGTCTGCAAAGAAACACACTGAATGAATCCTAAACTGATTTCCGTAACAAATCTATTTATTTATTTATTTTGGAGTGAGTGAGATTTATAATAAAACTGCAGTAGCACAGAGCACAGCATTGGAACAGGCACACTTTAATCAGAAAAGCTGCACCACTTCAAAAATCTACAGTACGTGTTCAGGCAGTGCTAAGGAGGGCCATATCAACCACAGACCCCTCTGCACTCAAGAGATCTGCTTTCTCATTCTCTGAGCAAAAAACACCTTTCTTCTTCAGGGAAAGAAATTCCTGGAATCTGTTGCTAGATTTAGGTGATATTTAAGACAAAAGCAGTCATTCTACACAAAAAACAATGGACTGGAATTAAGGAAAAGAAGGCTAGATAATATTAGGTAATTGCTGAAAACTGTATCCTATACAAGGGAAGGAAAATGGCCAATGTTAGCAGAAACTGCTGGTGCAGCTTTATTGCAAATATTCTTTATATAGTTATAAATGAAAAAATATTAAGGGATTAGGATTCTGTGAAGAAAATGTTTCTAGATACTAAACCGTTTTGAGATACTGCAAGGTCTGTAGAGAACTAGATGTCTTCAAGCACCAAAAAACTGCAGCTGTGGGAATTGTTATATCTAAATATAAGTCTGGGCTAGGGTTTGATAATACACTTGATGAGACCAGGTTGTTGTACTCTTAACTTATAGAGATAGAAAGATAAGTACAAGTTCTACTAAACTTTGTACTGTTTGTTCATTTTTTCTATAGAAAATGGTTCTTCTGATATGAAAGCAGATTTTAGAGATATAATGGGGAAATAAGCTTGCTACACTTCAGGGAATTCTACATGAGTAACTGAAGGAGGCAGAGTTGGTTCTAACACAGGTCAGTGCTTTGCACTTGGTTTTGTTGCAGGTGCTGTTCAGTTTTGGAGTTAGTTAAAAACTTTCATAAAGATAATGGTTTTTTTTTGATCCTGTTTAATATACAGGGACAGATCTTTTATAGGTACCAAAGCATTTTATTTGGGTATCATGCACACAATGAGTTCTCAGTTGTAATCAGTGTAAAAGTTTACATTAGGTTATTACTGTTGCCTGGAATCATAAGCCCTTAAACAAAACAAACAAACGAACCCCAATATTGATTAGTTATTTATTCTTGCTGTTAAGGGGGCAGTGTTCTGTGTTCATTTTTGGCCTGGACACTGGTTGCCTGGGTGCAAAGATCAGGACTGGGTTTAGGGTTAGAAACTTGGCAAAAGTGCCTTTTGGAATGTGGGTTATGGAAGGAGGTGGAAAAGAACAAATACATTCAGTTACGTCTCAGTTATTGCTCTTGCATGTATTCCTTAAGACTAGAGCTAGAACTGGTGCTTGGGAGTGTTATGGTGTTCATCACTCCAAGTATTCATCAGAATTGGAACAATAAAATGCTCTTACTCACACATCATCCACAAAACATGGATATGGCATTTGCTGAAGATAAATTCCTGGTGGCACATCAGTGTTGGTCTGGGTCTTTATAATCCCATGCTCAATCATATCTTGGAGATATGCAAAGCCTCCCCAGATGTAACGTAAATCATCCACAGGATCAGCTCTTGGACCAGGATCCCAATACCTTAAAAAAAATTTCACATGGAAATAATTTGGGTAAACAGTAGATTTAAGGAGGAAAGAAAAAAAAGAAAAAAGAAAAAAAGGAAATCTTAGCTACTGAAGTTGTATGGGCCCTGTTTGTAGTTGCCTTTTCCAAACCTCATTGCTTGACAAAGGTTATAACCTAGAAGATTCTTGTTTCCTTTAATTCTCTGTATACTTACAAAGAATAGTAATTTTTAACAAAAATGTGCACAAATTAATCATGTTGCAGAGTAATTGTTTTAGAATAGAAATAACTATTTGTAACACAGTATCCTTAGAAATAAAGCTGAAACAGTTAGATTTTAGTCGTCAGACACTATTAGATTCCTCTCTGTAGAGGATTCTGAGAAGTCACTTCTGGTAACCCTTTAACAAGTGAGTCTGTTTGTGGGGGCATTTGAGGAGACAGAGCAGAGAAGTTCTGCTGTCCAGGTGGAAGAGAGATGGATCACAATCCATGTGGGTTTTCCTTGTTCACCATTCTCTGTAACAGAGCCAATTACCATCTTGCAGCAGATTTCTGAACAGATTCTGAACACAGTCATTCCCTTTGCTATGTGTCCATGCACCTACCCACTACCTGGTCTGACTGTCACACAAGTGATACCACTTGTGCTAGAACCTGCTAAGTGGAGATGGATTCTGCTCTGCATTACGTACTAAATATTGGTGAATACAATTGAATTTCATGCGTGCATCCAAGGCAGGTTCTAATGCCCTTGTGCTGCTCATACTCATGTGATAGCCAGAAAGAACCAAGAAGGAATCATCACCTACCTATCTTTGATTTTATTTGTTTTCTCCACTGCATCAATGTCCATCCGAATCTTGTATTTCACATGTGGTGGAAGACTTTTTGTTTCAGGGTCTATATCTGGAAAAACCACACCAGCCCAGAATTTGTTTTCCTCTAGTAAATGAAGGGCTTGACGAGTCAGCTGGGTTTCATCATGATAACCTTCAAATTTATCCAAGGTCAAGCACTACAAATAATCACAAAGATAACAGCGGCATTGGAATAAGCTAGCAAGAGCTATATACTAAAGCAAACATCAACGGCTGACAATAGAAGAGGTAGATAGGTTCATCTGAAGTAGCTGACATTTTACTGCAAGGAGGGACAAATACTGGAAGAAGATGTTCATAAAAGGAAACTCCAAAGTTTCCATCTTTGGAGATATTCAAAACCCATCCGGACACGGTACTGGGCAGGCTATACTAGTTGACACTATTCTGAGCAATACAGTTTATTAAATGACCTCAAGGGTCCTTTTCAACCCCAAAAATTGTATGATTATTTGCAGACAACTCTTAAGAGTAAGGATCTTCCTATAAAGAGCAGAGAATGCTAAAATCCCACCTTTCAATCCCATTTACAATCAAAGCACTCTTTATTTATAGAAGGGTAAGGACTGAGTTGCGTCATGCATTATAAGTTTCTAAACATGACATCTCATCTCTGACATTTCCTTCTCTGTTTTGCAGACTGGCCTCAGAGAGAGGCTCTCTCATAATGGAGAGTCTTTTGAAAACAAAGAGAAAGTAGAATGAAAAGCAAATACATTAACAAATCCTCCTAGCATCTCTTGTCTGGTCTGAAAATATCTGTATGATTAACCAAATGACCTCAGTGTTATGCTGAGGAAGAAAATCCAGCCCCATGGACAAAAAGGATGCTACCCCATCCTATTCTAGTCCTTGCAGGGCTTTAGGCAGTCATAAGCAATACAATTTTTGGCTTCCTGGGCTGCTTTATAGGCACACAGTCCCATTATCAACTGACTCTCCTACAGATATCATGACAAAGCATTGCCTTGCTCAACAAAGCTGTAGATCAGAAAAATAATTAAATTTAGCATCAAAAAGGAATCTCTACATCTCAAACTGGATTCCTGGGATTGTTTAGGAGTTTCACTTAACTAATAGCCTGCAAAAACACTAGGCATAAATGATGTCCACTTCTGCTCTTTTACCGTGGAATGTAACAACAAATCATACGATTCCTGAAAACGTAAAAATAAATTGGCGTAACCATGGTATAAAAAAACCCATGGACTTGGCCACTATGAATCCCTTCTGAATAAAACAGCTATGGTTGCATGCCATTGTTGAGGAACAGACCTGATGATCCAGTTGATTCCTTTCAGTTCTTTGCTTCCAAATATTTTGCTGTATTTTGAACATACAGTAAGCAGAGAACAATTCTACTAGTAGACCTGCTGTGGAAAATTTCAACCTTCAAATCTGATAATTACTAAGGCAGGAGCTGCCATTCAAGCATGACAGAACAAATTTAGATGTAACAAAGCATACAGCCAGTACTAGGTTCAGCCAAAACCTACAGTGTCACACATACAAATTAGATAGAATGAGACCATTTTCTAAAACATATTTAAATCGCTGTAACCCTCCAACCATGGAGATGTGAACCCTATCACTTTGAATACATTGGGAAGGCTTCTTTATACAGGCAAATATCTGAATTAGACGGGCTCAGTTAAAAAATACATCCGTTTACTGGAGCTTTCTGGCAGACCAGTTGAATCAAAACACAACCCCTTTTCATGTTATGGGACAAAGACTAGGAAGTGCCTGAGGTAATACCAAGAAGCTGAAGAATGACTGGATGCTTTCCATAAGGAAAGCAAGTCAGACATGGGTTTTGGCTGAAAAGCGCTCTGTCAAGTGAAGTGATGGCAGAATCAGAGAATAAATTTAAATCTTAAAATCTTTTTATTTTATTCCCAATTTATCATTTAATATCAGTCCTGTATCAATTGACTTTACCGATAATATGGCATCCCTGTTGAACTCCTACACAGGATTAACCTGCTGGTTTAAGCTCATATCCTCTGGCTACATCAATAACAAGACATGCTTTACCCTGAGCAACAAACTGCTTGCCTTCTTAGTCTCAATCATTATTGTTAAGTGTATTATTATTAGTCCACATATCAGATGCAAAGTCACCAAAATCTAAGCCCCCCTACGTCCCCTCATTTAATTTCTACATAACAGATATCAGTAAGAAAGACTATGTAAACTCTACAAACTCCATCTATAAAACTGCGGATATTTTTGTTTCTATTTTTAGCTTCCTCCCTTCACAATCACCAAGACATGACCAGAGAGTAGAAGTGTCTCTAATGGACAGGGAAGGTATGTATTCAATTACCTTCACAGAATCACAGAATTGTAGGGGTTGGAAGGAACCTCTAGAGATCATTGAGTCCAACCCCTCTGCCAAAGCAGCTCCCTAGCCCAGGTTGCACAGGTAGGCATCCAGGTGGGTCTTGAAAATCTCCAGAGAAGGAAACTCCACCACCTCTCTGGGCAACCTGTGCCAGTGCTTATCTCATCTGATTTTCTTCATCACTTCTTGCAGGCCAATAATCCAAAATTACTCTATAACAACAGTGCTCATATAGGCAATATGTTATTTAATGGACCAACATCTTAAAGATCTTAAACACCCTTTATTTAACCTTCTACCGTGATAAATCATACTATTTTGTTTAGAAGCTGAAATATCACAGTTTGATTGTATCTAAAATAGAAATACATTTTTAACTGGTAGAAAAACACTACTGAAATTGACAAAATTTTTTGTTGCTTTGTGACACAGCATTACATTCTGCAAATGTTGATTATCCTAGTTTGCTTTAGAAGATTAAATAGCAAAAAAATTCTTATGAGAAAGCAAAATAAGGTGGACAAATTCTTTCAATTTGTATTTCAGAAGAAAATTCAAATGAGACTGACAGCTGCAGGTTTTTGTGAGGTTTTTTGATAGGTTTATTTCATATAGTTAACTGAGTTCTAGCACTAAGTCTGGATACTTTTGAAGTATCAATATTTCCACAGCAAAGTGCTGCAATGTGACTTAGTCCTTCCATTACTGTAACTGTCTTTCCAGAGTCTGAAGGACTATTTACTATTTCATTGTGATGAGGTGGTCTGAAATGATATTCAAGAAACACATGCCAGCTGCAGGAGAACTCACGTAGTTCTCCAGGTGTATTGGTGGGAATAGCACCAGCATAGTTATGACAGACAAGTAATCTTGTCGAGATTTTCACTGAGAATGCAGTGTTTGGATTAGACTGATGAGCAGGACAGACTCTTACCCAGGTGTCCAGTCAAGGAAGCAGTAAAGATTCAAAAGAGAAAACAAGCGTTTATGGGTTTTCTTTGTGAATAGAAAGAAAGCAAAACTTGTGCACAAGCTAAAACAGCTCATTTTGAAAGTGAAAAAAGATTTTATATTGTAGTCTACTAGACAAAACCTAGAATTCTTTCCTTTAACATAAACTGCATTCAAAACAAGTGCTGCATTCTCTAACTAGGCTTTTTTTTTTTTCAGTAAATTACAACAGCTTGTGCCCTTAGAAACATTGCTAAGTCAAAATGGATCCATCTTCCACTTGCAAAAATTTATTTCCTATCCTCTCCCAGTAAATATTTTAAATGGCCCCATAAAGATGGGAAATCCAAAATTAAATACCAATAAGAGGGTTAGAAGATTAAAACAGTAGTTAGTATGTATTAAGAGGTGCTTAAATAGCCCTCACAAAGAGTTTATCTGTACCGTAGCCTACGGTAATCAAAGGGAGTAACAGGAAATTCTTGGGGTGGTACGAATAAACAGCTACCGCATAACTTCTAAGATTCTCAGCTGCGCCACACAGATCTGGAAACTCCAAGGATAACTTCTGGTATCACACTATGCTCCCTGTACACTATGGTGAGGGGTAGGGTGAACCTGAAAAGGAGTTCTATGTTCCCATTGTGCTTAGTACAATGTGAAAACATTTCCAAATGCTAGCAACTTAGTGTAAACAGCAGACTTGAAAGAACTAGCTCATTACAATAAACTTAGCACACTAAGATCTATTACCAGGTACAGTAACTGCCCTAATACTGTGGATGTTTCACTACTGATCTGTATCGAAGCAATATATCTCTATATAGACTTAAATAAGAAATAATTCTGCTAATATGATGCTAAACATCATCAGAAGAATTAGCAGAACTTTGTGCAAAAGCTTTATTGCTCTCTATTACAAGATCTGTAAGGCAAAGAAACGTTAAGTTCCTGCCTTCTTACATGGGCTCTTTTAGTTTGAAATAGACTGCAATCAATAGAGCTAGGCTTGCTCCTGTTGCCTACAATTAGTAGCAACTTTCCCTGTGAGCTTGAGACCTAGCTGTTTGACTATTATTACTGACTATCCTTTTCAGAGGTACTGTAAGAAATACTTAAGCTCTTTAAAGACTCTGAACCTCAGATGAGAGGTGCTAAATGTAGTGTATTACGGCCAAGTGCAACAGCTTTTTAAACTCCCAGTGTTAATCTACAGCACTGCAGGCTCTACTAGTTTTGTCTGGTTTCATAAGTTTACAAAGAGTAGACATTCCTTCTATTTAAGTCAGCAGGAATCCATCCCATCTCAGATCCGATTCCAAACACATTTTTACCTGATGTCAGAAAGATACAAAAAAATGTAACTCCTTCTGTCACATTTCTGGCTCTGCAAAGGAATGGATGTAGTAGTTTTCACAGTCCTCTAAAAATCTAATATTTTTTAGCATTGGACTTAATCTACAAACTCATCCGTAAGTTACAATGTCCATACTAGAGCAGCCTGAAAAAAGTATATTCCAAAGCATTTTCTGATTAGTTTGATATTTTCATCTATGTTTTTGGCATTTCTTATTTACAGAATGAAATTTCATGTCACTTTCTGCACTGTGACTCTCAAAAAGCCAATAAAAACACAGCACTCCTAGGAAATGTCAGAAGTGGCTACAAAACAAGTGGAAACTCCCTACTTTATTTATTTTTTAATCAGGTGCTCAAAATCCCATATTGGAAATTTCCAAATAACTATTAGCTTCTGTAGTCCGGGTCTTGTTGAAAATAGCACTCTGGTAATCATTAGAAATTTATAAACAAAGACAAAAAAACCCACAGTGTTTATTAAGGGAAAAAGCACTTTCTGCTTCTCTGCCTCAAAGCACTTTCAGACATTCAATCTACACTTCAAACACAGCATTAAGGGACTGTAAAATTTAAGCTCCTTTTTTTCTTTGTAGAAGAAAATGTATTCATGTTCTTGTGCTACTGCATTATTTTAAAACATCTTTAATATTGAGACAAAACATGAAACATACGAAGATGCCTTATGATTTTAACTGCCTTGTCTGCTGCCAGACAGACTGTCTAACACACTTCAAGATATTCTCTAGGATTCCCAGCAGGGAGAGAGAGATGCCCTTACCTGCAGATACTGACTGACCAAACGCAGAGCTTGGTCTGCAGCGCTGAAGATGTTCCTCCAGTCAAAATCCACCATTCCCTCTTCCCTACTCCCCGGAGGCCCATTGTGGAGAAAGTTGATAATGTATTCAGCAGTTAAGCCTTCAGCACCCAGCTGGCTGTTCAGGAAGTCCCTCACTGTAGAGTGCTTCAGAGAGTCCTGAAGAAACACAGTGGAACAGCTTCGCTACAGTAATGTGCCCCATTTAGCAAGAAAGGTTTCAATTTCCACAGTTCTTCCTGAACTACAAAGTGGTACAAAAGGGTATGTTTAAAAAGTAATTTTATAAATTGTAAACTTGTACAGCCAAACTGGAGGTAAAAAATGAAGAATGGATAAAAAGAAATACATCCTTAACCATTAACTGCGTTGTTTTTTTTTTCCTTATAAGCAAGAGGATAAATGTAATAAGTGTTTAAACTAACAGGAAAAGAAGTTTGGAGAAACATATTTTATTTAGAATGAACTGCTTTATGGACTTCAGTCGCAGATACTACTTGCAGCTGATCAAAATCACATCTAAGGGAAGAGGAAATAAGCAATTTCCTAAGGCAGTAAATTGCTGGGTCTAGCTGAAACATGATTCTACTGCCTTATTTCCCTATTTAGAACTCTAGAAAATCAACTTGGGTGTTTTGAAGGACATTTTGCAAAAGCCAGAAAGCAGTATTAAAAAGTCATTAGCAGACCAAAAAAGTGTTTAGATCTGAGGTTGTCAGAGTCTCTGTAATGCATACAGGAATAGTCTTTAAACCAAGCTCAGTCAGCAGTCCAACAACCTCAAAGGCCACTGATTCCTTACTGCCAAGGCTGTGCTTCCATACAAACCTTCTAAAATATTTATCTTATTGCTTTATAAAAATATAGGATGGTGAAAGGCTGCTCTTACTGAGGCTTCCTGCTAAGTTATAACATACACGGATCATATTCATTTGCAGGCTGTTCTGGAAGAAGTACCACAGCTGAGGTCCTACTTCTTCCCAAGCTTTGGTCAACAGTCTGAGGCGTTCAAGTTCCTCAAAAGTGGAGTTTGCCTGAAGAATAACAACAGCAGGAAAGAATGTTTAGAATGCTAGAGAGACAAACACATCAAATTCACAATCCAGGCATTCAGTGATAGTGAAACCCGCAACTTACAAATGTGATTTTTACTTTCAGTACTTAATAACCTTTGTAAAATGGCAAAAATATTAATATTCCTTAAAAAAGGAAATCTGCAAAATCCATCTGCAATCTAAGTCACTTAGGATACATTTCTGTGGTTCTTGTAATGGAAAAAAACAAACAAACGAGCCCACATTAACCCCATCTGTCTTCAATTCCTTTAACTACTCAGGTTTTAGGTTGAATGATTTCCTCTTGTTTTCTTTCCCTTGACTATTTCCCTCTATGTATCTACTGTGTAGCTGGAGTCTTGGCTCTGGAACTCAGCTCTTCAGGTGAGAGCCTAAAGCTGCATTAAATTTATCTGAGCAGTTATATCAAGGTCAAATATGACACTGGTTTTGCCAATCTCATAACCACCCTGTTGTGAGAGCAGCTCAGCAGAGTTCATTTCCAGAAAGGAAGATGGAACTACAATTCAACACTGAGAAAGTATCTTTAGGCCAAGCTTGGAGCAACTTCTTTCCAGCTTACCTCTTTTCCAGCTCACTTTCCTTTGCACCAAACGTGCAGTATTTTTAAGATAGCAGAAGTGTGATTTCACTAATATTAATCCAGCATCCTAATTTCACGAAGTCCAAATTATTAATTCCTTCTATCTACATATCATTAAACCTTAATGTTGCTAGTGGACTACAATTGCTAAGTGTCAGACCTCAATGAGCCTATCCAAGCCTTACAGATGCCTTATTAAAATTCTTCTAGCACAGAACTGCTGATGCTCCTACATCTGTAAAATACGAGAGGTACTCCAAAAGTAATGCCTCCTGTTATTATGTTGGCCCATGATGTCAAGAGAGAGATGATGGTGGTATGGCAGTACAGGTTGGACATTCCCACAGTGTTCTGTTACATTTTGTTGCTGTGCAACAGATGGCAGAAGAGAGGTGGTCTGACAGAATGGTGTCTGACATGGAAGCCTGTATGAAGCAGAAGCATGTCACCATGTAGACAAAACTGTGCCTACTGACATTCACTGTCACTTACTGAACGTTTATGGAGATCAAACAGTGGATGTCAGCTCAGTAAGGTGGTGGATACTGAGTTTTAGCAGGGGTGACAGTGACATGAAAGAGAAGCTGCGTTCCAGAAAGCCATGCACAGGTGTTACACCACGGAATGAAGAGCACCTCAATCAGCTCATCTACACAAATCAGCTAACAGCAATGACTGCATTGAAAAGCAGCATTTCGTAGCTGAGAATTTACTCTATCAAATAGTGGTTTTGTGCCCTTAGAATTTGTTGCAGGTTCCATGGAAACAACCAGGAGATATTACTTCCAGAGCAATCTACATAAATATGAATATCACTATTTCTACCACTGTAAATATAGGAGGAAGCTATAAAAAAGGCTACTTGAGTTGGAAAAAGTAGTTTGGGCCAAGGCATGATGAATTAGTGAAGATCTGTCTCCTGGTTTTTTTTTGTTTTTTAACTAAACGCAACCAGTCCGAAGAAAATCTGATTAGGCTGACTGTTTTTCAAAGTAGGCTTCTTAGAATGCAATTTTCTAGAAAGACAAATTTGTATATTTTAGAATTCCTTACATTTTTAATGATTTGCCGTACAGAAGGTGAATCTGGAGCAAAGAGAATTTTTCCCATCAGCAGGGGCTTCACAGTACTCCAGGCTATTTTGGTTAAAGGGTTTGATTCCAAGTTCTGAATCAACTCATTGCAAAAAGGTGCTAAAGACAGAAAGACAAACAGTTTTTATGTAACCTTCCTTAAATCTTACCACACATAACATCCTGCAGGGCTTTTTGCTGCAATATGGACAGCTGTAAGTATTATGAAACTGAATAGGATAAGCACATTCTGTAATACTTCTAAAAAAATGAAAAAAACTGATAAGTAGATTTTAGAGTTGGAAAGTAGACACCAGAGAACACAGAAGAGCAAACAAACAAATTTCATAGCATCACAGAATATCCTGAGTCAGAAGGTATCTAAATACAAGGGCCATTGAGCTCAGCACTTACTCATTTAAATATTGTTACGATAAATAAGGTATTTCTGATGGAAGGAAACTAGACAGCTCAGATCTCTCTAGGCAGTATGATGATTTCACTCCTTACTATGGTATTTGATACTGATATGAAACTTTTCTTTCTCCTATTCTTACACAGGATTAACTGAAGGACTGTAGATTCAGCAGATCAGAAATTGATCCTACAATGAACTTCAAACTAAGCATTTTTATGTAAGCATTTCTATCTTACTTCTGCATTATGAATTAATTAGTTAGTCAGAATGCAACTGCTCTATTCCCTGGCTAAGGAAATGGAAATACTGTGTCTTCTACTGGTACTATGAAGGTTCAGCCACAAGTAGAGCCAAGTATCAACACAGACAGTGGCATTTAGAATTCTATTCGCAGACAAAATGCTCACCTGTACTCTGCAACCACACAAACACTATCAATCATATCAAAAAAAATCAGACAAATCTAATGCTATCTATGATATGACTGTTGGTATAACAAAAACAGTGGGTGATTTCAATATAGAAAAAAAGATAAATGGAAAATAAAAGAGGACAAGAAAGAGATAAAATAGTGAACAGTGGAAAAAATAAAATTGGTTCCACTTTGACTTCCCTCCTGTTACAACTGCAAGTAAAATTATTTCATCTTTGTCTAGTTTCTCAAACCAACTGCTTTAAAATGTTATTTTACAAAAACCGTAGTGGTATTGTACCATACACTGCATGTGTCTAAATTACCCATCACAGTTTAGTGGAAAAACTTACTGGTTGTATTATCATAAAGATAAACAGATTTCTTTGTGGAATCAATCCCCAGGAAAGCTTTGTAGTTGTTATCTTCATACCAGTTGAAGGAAAGCACTCTGGATCCACCTCCTTCTGGGTAGCCACAGAAAAGATCAGAAAGGGAGCTCACCAACTGGCCTAAGGATTCTGGTATTCCATCTTGTACAAATGGTTGCAAAACCATTAAAAGGTCCTGAACACTTCGCTTCCTGGCTAGCTGCAGTAAAACAAGATTTCTCTGTTAATTGCAACCTTCAAAGGAAGAAAGTATTTGGAGAGGTCTCCACTGTGCAAAGACTGGTATAGTCTAGATGCAGTCAGAATCTGATTCTTTCATCAACTTTGTGCTGGTTACAGGCACCATTTTCAGTTCTTGTTCTCTCATGCCTATTCTGAAGAAATCAATATGCTTCATAATTTCTAATGCTTATGTCCACGTTTGTTTTGTAATGAGGGAGGAATGAACTTCTAAGAAAGCATCTTTTCCCAAATAATTCTGTTTTCTTTCTGATAAAGTAGGTAATGGAAAAAAAGTAGAACAAAAGATCTGTGATTCTATGATAAAGAATTGCACACTACCCAGAAAAGTGATGCCATCTATTATTAAACCACTTACCTTTTGTACTGCTCGGGAGACATCAGATAGCACCCTCCCCCAGGACTTGAGGTCAGCACCTGGTGAATTTCTGTCCAACACAGTGGGAAGCTATGAATATATAATCAATATACAGATAAGTTTTGAATAGTTTCTAAATTACAATAGCTAATATGGTAACAGAAGAAAATTCAAATGGCATCTTTAGTTCAATGAGTTATTTAGAACTCTGTCTTGAGAGTTTTGTTGGTTCACAAAGCCATTACCCATATGCAGACACACACCATGTTGAGTGAGTGGTCCTATATGAGGCTGAAAGAGTCACAGACCATTGAAAGTATAGCTTGGTAAGTATTGGTGCAGAAATGAATAAGGAATAAAGGAGCAGTCATTTATGAGAAGCTCCTTCTCAGACACTATTCCTCCAGTGAGATATAAAAACTCCTGTTAGCTTTGCAATTCGGCAAGTATTCAGGAGCCCCTGCTTACCACTGAGGAGAAATAGCTGGTAATACCTGCAAGAGCTCCTGATTTTGGAGATTGGTTCTTGCTGTCTGTTAGATCTGGAAGAAACCACTGATTCTCTAGGCTCCTGCAGATTGACCAAACAATCCTTGCTGCCAGACATTCACACTTAAGTTATCACTAGCTTTCTAAGAAACAGGTGATCCCATAGCATGCTGTCATATACTACTTGGCTCGCATCACTGCATCATTCTTTATCTGCTGTCTAAAGAATTAAATCCATTTTGGGTTAGCACACAGAAGTTTTTGCAGGCATTTATTTCTGATATGATATAAAAAAAAATAGCTGGACTTTTCAATAGCTCGACTGTAAAATTTATCAGATAAGCCCCTAAAAAGATTTCTTCTGAACTGTGTAGCTACACACTCTGATAGTACACTGCCATTCCATTCAGTCAGCTGGTAGTTAAAGCAGAAGACAGCTGCACTCTGCAGGCACCTGGCAGGGAACCACAAAGGAACGCATTTTCATGGAAAGCTTATGCTCCCATGTTCTGATCTGCGACTTGCAGTCAAATCAAGAAGTATATATAAGTACTGTTCCAAAATTTACTTCTTTGTTCCTTGAGGGGAAACAGTTTCTAAATAGACTATACAGGATTCTTGGATCACTTGTCTTAATGTAGCATTTTCAAAACTATGAACAAGCACTGTAAACAGCATGAAGCAAACCAGAGGAAAGCCTGAGACAAATACAAAATTGAGAACCTTCTTACTGTACCTAGAGGAAAAGAGAAATGGGGGCAAAATTGCATGTGCTTTTTCTTAAATATTATTTCATGCAGAAGGCACTCCATGTGAATCAGATCTTAAAAGAATGCTGTGTTATGCTATTGTTCTCAAGTTAGTTCACGTCCTCTGGGAACATGCAAAAGACAGGACCAACAAATGCTATTTACAAACTTACACACACATACATAAGCATACAGTTGGGCATGTGTATTGATCCATAGTACAGAGTGGGATGAAAGCTTTCTCTAAAATATTTATCCAACTATTTTCACACTCACTAGATTTAAACGTGGTACCCTAAAACAAAACAAAACAAAAAAAGCAAAGAATAAAAAACAACTAAAACACTGAAGAGATTCTTTCTGACAACAGAAGTCTCAGTTCTGGAATCCACAGTCAGCTACTGGTCCTAAAATGAGGCCTACACACAAGGGGCTTTGCAAAAACAGATTTTGTTATGGTTACATCAGCATTCCATATCACCACAACATGAGGCTGTTGGGTGCAGAGGCAAAAAGTGCACTGTGAAGCTGTACTTCTTGCTTTTTAGCAGACTCACATGAATTCTGACTCTCCAAGAGGAAGATACACTGAGATGTGCTACATTTCATAAGAGCCTCCACATGACCTCCCATTCCATGTGATGGGGATGAGAGTTCTGGGTTTCGGCAGCACAGCCAGCAGCACAGTCATAGCCTTCCTCTCTCTCCCATATGAGTTATTAATTGTTCCTCTCTTTCTTACATTCTTTTATCATTTGTAGTTACATTTATTATCTCTCCTTATCTTTTTTCTTTCCTTCTCCCTGAAAGGGGAGAAAGCCGCCCCCCCACCCCACCCTGTTGCACTTGCAATCACAATGGTTGGTAAAACTAGCCAACAGTAGCCTAAAGGCCATGAAGTACAGACAAACTGACAGTGTAAGAGTGTAGAAAATAATCTGGCATTTTGGATGCGCCAATATATCTAATGTGTAAGTTTAATTTTAAAATTTTGAATTAAAAAATCATTTTCCGTACAGAACACAGTACAGATTTACACTGTTTAATTACATATCAAGTGCATGTAATGATGCTGTTCAAAGCAACTATTTCAGCAGCGTGTCCATGCTTAGTGAAAAACTCCTTCTCTCCTCCCAAAATTGCAGTAAAGTATTCAAGAAATTTATTTTTGTATGTTTAAGGGTTTAAAGAAGTTCAAAGGGAAAAAAGCCATAAATATATTAAAATTATTATTTAGCAACTATAATGATGGGAGTGCAGAAAAGCTGCTCACAACTTGATTTCTCATGGCACTATGTATCATGAAAAAACAGACCCTTTCTTTGCAGTTGAGCTCACACTGAAACTGTGAATGAGGCTGCAGATTGCCTTTCAGTGCTGAGGGGAAGTCCTAGCAGACAGATCTTGTAGTGACTGACAAGACCACAAACCATGATCTGAAGACCCAGTCTTTCATAAATCCAGATTTTGGCTTCAGATTTATGTTCCTATTTCCCCACAAGTCTATTTTTGTTTAAACACTAGCAACTTCTTGATCAAATTTCATCTTTCCATTTTATTTAATATAGCAAGAAAATATTTATATTAGCAGCTTAATCCTAAAGCTGGCAATGCAGCGTGCTTAAGGAAATCCTTAAGTGCTGAAAACTTATGTGGGAAGTACTGTAGGACTAACTCTGCTACTTCCAACAAACATCAGATATGTAAAAATATCTGTGCATATATTTAGAAATTGAAAATAGTCAAGAGCTGACCACAGATTCTTATCAGGACTGGCAAAATCACAAAGGCACAATGAATGAATGCTACAGAAGCATACTCTGTTTCCAGCTCTGAGTAACTCAAAACTGAATTAAAACTAAGTCAAATTAATCATGATATTACTCTGCTACGGCAGCAAAGTCTAATCAATGTTTTCTATGTAACTTTATCATCTGTATAATACATACTACCTGCTGTATACAGGTATAAACTGCCAATGTGATGATCTCATGTTAATAAGTTACAGTGCTGCAAAATACGAAGTCACAAACTTGTGGAAAACCAGCACTGAAGACATACACAGTGATGGACTATCATGGAAAGAGACCATGGAATCTTTACAATTAGTTCACTGAAAGTACCAGGGAATACTAGTTAATACAACAAAAGAACAGAGAGCAAGAGTAAATATATATTGTTGTATTTATCTCCATGATACATGGAGAACCCCGGCTGCAGTAGTGGTTTATTTATGACAAGGGCACAGTAGAAATGTGAACAGCACAGAGAAGGGCAACAAAAATGAACAGAAGGAAAAGGTTCTGTAGAAGGAGTGATTAAAGCTAGTAGAATTTGTTTAAAAAAAAAAATCAAAGCAAAAATTATTTATATAGGTATCTTAATTCAAATTGCGCCATGGCTTTGACTTCAGAGTAAAGTCCTGTCATGCTGGATGGAGAAGACAGAATGAAATAGCTGGTGTTATTTCAGATTCCCAGCAAGGACTGGGTAGGTCTTGCTGCATCCTGTTCTGTTACACAGACTGGGGTGGTCAGATACCAAACACTGATTTTAAAATTTTATTTGATTCTTTTACATTGTATGCTGAATTTCTGGTATCTCCTAAAGTAAGTTTCAAACTGTCTACTGCTCCAGCTGATGGTAGGTTAATAATCCCACATCCATAACTTCACATTTGGAGTGACAAGTGAACAAAGACCACTTAAAACACTGGTGATGCGCTACAAAGTTCAATGAAGTATCAGCTGAAGAACTACCATATAAGGCAAGATCATTGTGTTAATACTTACCAACTGAAATAGTTTAAAGAAATCAACATTTGCATACAAAGCATCTTCTACTCTCTGTAGGCTTTCCTGGGAGAGAGCACACATAGCCTTGTGAACAGAAGGGAGGCCTCTTCGGCTGCTGAAGATAATAAAGCGGTCCAAGAGCATCTGACTGCAAGCAATGTCCTTCAGAGTCAAGTTTGGTACTCCATAAGCAAACTGCAATCAAAAACAGAGCCTCATTTATTATTTATTTTTGTGAAATCTTCAGACTGCACAGGAACAATTAGAGATTTAACAAAAATGGACATCTGATACCAGCATCTACTAATATTTTCACAACTGACAGGAGGACGTGGTCAGCTTAAGCACTAACTCATCAACAGTCTCCACTTGATGGTATGCTAGACCACCTCACCTTCAGTTTTTCTTCTTCTCACTAGAGATTCCTCCTTTCATTGCATACTTTATGAGTTTTCTTTACTTTCTGTCATTTAAGCATGCCTGAGGCCATGTTATGCCACCCATTCTTATGGTTAAGATTTTGCTTGCTTGAAAGTATTTCCCCATAACTAACCAAATGTGCCACACAACCCTAATCTTTGTTTAGCCACGTTATAGTTTTGTTTTCATCTGACCTAAAAGAAAAAAGTAATTCCAATAATTCCCAAGCTCGATTTCCTTCACTATTTTATTTCAGTTATGAATATTCCCACCCTAATGCTTCCCCACAGCCATTATTCACTGCCACCGTGTACTGGGAGACAGCCAGGTACTACAAGTCATTTTACATTAAACCACACCCAACCTAATTATTTCAGCTTCTAATGTAAACATGGAACAGAAAATTAAAAAATTTCTGTAGTGTTTAATGAGTGGGAGAAGTTAAGTTTATAGTTAAACCAATGTAAATAAAGAGTAACTGCACAGAAATCAGTATACCTGGAATTTTTATTGTTATAACAGAATATGTTTGGAAGTCTACAATTTAGTTCTGCTTGCTTTATAATGAACAGAATATGTAATAATATAATAAAACATAGCACTGGAAATTGTCCATAAACTAATGTTCCCATCCTCCGTCCATCTCTTCCACAGCACAAATTGTATGCAAAAAAGTTCACAACACCATGATGACTCCAGGCCCTACCATGTTCAGGACAACCATAGACTTACAGATATATTTTTTATAGCTTGAATTACACACAGATTGTGTATAATGACAATGCAAATAAAGACATGCAAATTTCTAGTAACATACCTGACAGGTACTGTCCCTATGATCACTACGTATATTAGCACAATCTATTCTACTTGCCCTAGGGAGTCTGAGCACAAGCACACCAACAAATCCTCAAAGAGTTCTAACATAATACAACTTTAAAATACAGGACCCCAGAATTTAAATACACAGCAGTAATTAAACAAATTAACCCCCATCAGTCCTCTCATCATTTTCACCATTGCGTGGTCTTTGAGAATACGTACAACCTAAATTATCAGTCCAGTCAGCACAGGCATTCCCCTTGCAAGGGAATGTCCTGTCATAATTAGACATGGCATGGCAAGCGCTTTATGTCATTCAGTGATACACTACTTAATAGATTACGAATTTTTAAAAATTAAATGACAAATCAACAGTGTGTCCCCAGTGTCCTTTCACCACACAATTTCACTTACGGGTGAATCTGCAAGTGCAAGTACTACTAAGAAAGTGAGACTGGCTTTACAGCAAAGCCAAGGTTTGTGACAAGAGTGACACAAACAGGACATTAATGCTGCATTGTTAAGACAAGTTAGATGGAGGCAGAATGCAAAAGAATGACTGATAGGTAGAGTCTGGCTTGCAAAAGAAACTTCCTAAACAACTCACTCCTGCTACAAACTTTAACATTTAAATTTAACTGACCTAATGTCAGTGAAACTTCTGCAGTCATTACAGTTCTGGAAAGGTACATGTGAAAAGAACATCTCCTAACTGTGCATGTCTGACTTGCCATAGTCCTTACTATCGAATGTGAACTGCAGTACAGTTGAGCTGCACAGGGAGGCAACCTGGGAACCTTGCTTTGATATGTGAAGCAAGGAAAGTGACATTAACATAACTGAGGAGGATTAAACACAGAAAAAAGAAAGGTTATTTACAAACTGCATTTCAAGAATGTTCACAAACAGATGGGTTTAGAAAAACATGAAACCTCCGCCCTTCCAATTCTTCCGGTAGAGGAGGCTGTTGCCGATCTTTCCTGAACTTACTGTGTTTAACATCAGTTTCTTAGTCTTATCTTAGAATGACTCAAAAATCAGGTCCTCAGAGGAAAGATTCAATGCTTTTTTTATTTAAATCAATGTGTCACTGTTTGTCTAAAGAAATGAAGTCCAAATTATTATTTCAGCTAGTTGCCTGTTTGATCAGGTTTAGTTTTCAGCTCTATGTGTTGTTTTCTGCACTCCCAGGCAGCTGGGACCTAGATCTGCAGCCAACTGTTGGCAGCAATCAGGCTCTTGTAAACAAGCTCTCAGCTTGCTTTTAGCTCAGTCAGCTCTATTCCATCCCAGCCAAGGAGAAAGGACATCTAGCAATATGCAAAGAGTGGAGTAGCATGAAAAACTGGAGATGAGCTGTTATAGCAAAGGCTTAAGCCAACTCACAGTTCTGTATTCCAGTCATGGTTCTGAAACTTCTATTGCAACCAACCATAATCAAGTCACACAGGCTGGTCTTACTATCAGTAAGACCTATAAGAAAACTGGACTAATGCACCCTGGAAGGCCAACGGTATCCTGGACTGCATCAAAACAGGGGTGGCAAGCAGAGAGTGGGAGCTGATTGTGAGGCTCCATCTGGAGTATTGTACCCAGGCCTGTGAACCAGGACAAGAACGATGCAAAGCTGTCAGAGGAGATCCAGAGGAGGGCCACAAAGGCAACCAGAGGGGCAGAGCTTTTCTCCTATGATGGAAGGCTGAGGGAGCTGGGACTGTTTAACTTGGGGAGGAGAAGGCTCCAGGAAGACCTTATTGCCATCTTCCAATACTTGAAAGGAACTTACAAGCAGGAAGGGGAATGATTTTTTACACAGGTAGATAGTGATAGGACAAAGGGGAAGGGATTTAAACTAAAAGAGGGGAGATTTAGGTTAGAGATCAGGAAGAAATTCTCCACTCAGAGGGAGGTGAGGCACTGGCCCAGGCTGCTAAGAGAGGTTGTGGGTACCCCATTCCTGCAGGGGTTCAAGGCAAGGCTTGATGGGTTTCTGGGGAGTCTGATCTAGAGGTTAGCAACCCTGCCCACAGCAAGAGAATTGGAACTAAATGATCTTTGAGGTCCCTTCTAATCCAGGCCATTCTATATGATTCTACAAATCGTGATTTATTTCCCATAGTAGAGTAAATATTCAATTTATATTGAAAATAATTCTCTTCTGGTCTTTTGAGAACTATGAGATTAGATTTTCCTCATTCTGTTGCTCTTGGAGAAAGTATTCACAGCACTTTCCTTCCTCATAGTTGTAAACCAGCTTCTGTGAGAAGACCTTGTACCCCTGTGATAACTGGTAACAATTAAACATCACACAAAACAATAAAAGTGGTGTTTAATCCCAGATTTCCTCCAGCTTCATTTCTAACTGATGTTCAATTGTTTGCAACTCCCAGTATAAAAAAAACCTACATTTACTTCTACATCAGCACTGAGGATACAGCAGAAGGACATTATACTCCAGCATGCCTCAAGCCTACTTTTGGAGATGGTGCTGTAATACCGTAAGTTCTGCATTCATTAGCAGCCAAAGTGTTTTTAACAACAGATGAATGAAGGCCATTGGGCAGCTAATATAGCCTAACACAACAGCATACAGTCCTCCTGGTGCAGCACAATTCTGACACAGGAAACAGAGAGGAAAAAGGAAACAAGCTGCAAGCAAACAATTTTCTACCATTTCTGCTGATACAAAGGTGTAAAAACAAGTTAGATGTATCAAATGACACTGCTGGCTATGGTATGCTCTTGTGGTATTGCTTCATTACAAAGTGGGGAGTGGTGAGAGTTTCCTCTAGTACTAATCAAGAACACAGAAGATAAGTAATCTGACAAACGGTCAAACTATCTGGAATCTGTGGGGCACAAAAGTCACTGAATGCAAGCTCACTAATCTCATCCCTTTATGGCTGCACACAGTTCCAGCATTTGTGTTTTATGTGATGGTAAAAAAGAACTGAGTTCTGAGCCTCAGTTATTCACTTGATTGTACCCCTACACAAACAGTGTAGAAATAGCTCCAGAGCTCTGATTCAGCAACATTCATTCACTAATACAACATTCCCCTCAGCTCCCACATACCAGTACGTGCAGTTGCAGAGACTGCCTGGACTTGGTCAAACACAGACCACCATTTAGATATTTCAGGAGTGATCTGACCTTCAGTTTTCCACTGTGGATTTTCTGAGTGGGTCTGTTGTTCAGCCGGAATCTAAAAAATTGGGTCTGCTTTTACATTCCCACCCATAAGGCCAACCTGTTACTTGGCTGACACTGGGGCAGAGATTTTAGATGTTAAGAACCTGAAAATTGCTTTCTGTTGTTAATCATCAGAGCTCTTGTCCCAAAAAGCTGAACTGATACCTTATGCTTTTGATAGAAGCCTTTAATCACAAGGACACATGCACTGCCTGCCAGTACCATTTCTTAATGTTTAGTTGTTCAAGAGCAACAACCCCATCAAACCAAATACCTCTATTCAATGCATACTCAAAATATCCAGAGAATCACAGAACGGTTTGGGTTGGAATGGACCCCAAGGATCATCAAGCTCCAGCCTCCCTGCCGCAGGCAGGGTTACCAACCACTAAATCAAGTACTAGATCAGGTTGCCAAGGCCCCATCCAACCTGGCCTTGAACATCTCCAGGGGCCACAACTTCTCCCAGAAACCTATTCCAGCACAACACCCTCTCAGTGAAAAACTTCACCTGACATCAAATCTAAATCTTCCCTCCTTTAGTTTAAAACTATCAAGACAAAAAACCCTTCTCCTAGATCCATAAAAAATGGGCAGCCACTAAAGCAGATATAGAGTGTGAAGTCTGCACTGAAGCTGTGTGTGCACAACTCAAGAGGCTGTACCCCAGGCAGGTAATAGTTTGGTAGCTTTTGTACTCCACCCACCTGTTCAGGGCGCACTTGAGCATTAACAAGCTGGAAAACGACTGCATCCGGGAGGCCAACATTTTCCAATAGGAAGGAAGTGAGAGTCTCCCCATCTTTCAAAATGTCTAGAATTCTTATTCCTCTTCCTGGATAAAGAAAAGAGTACAGGGATAAGAGATCTGACAGATAAAAAAAAGATAAAGAATATCTCAAACCCTAGCTTAAACCTGCAAAAATTATGTGCTTTGGCTCACAAGCTTATCAGTGACTAATGGGGTTCAAAACTATTTTTGAAATTCAAAATTATTTTAATATTTTGTTAGGGAATGTTTGCCAGAAGACACTCCACATCTGATTTCTCAAAGATCCCTCAGAGTAGGAGTTCAGAAATAGAAGTGTTGATAGTACCCCTATACATTTGAAACTCTCTGCCTTTTTTCTGAGGTAATGCTTTATTTTACATGTTACTATTGTTAGTTACAGTCCCTTCTGCTGGGCCTCTGTAAATAATTAACACTCTCACTAGTTAATCACTTGCTGTTGATAATTTTATCTATTTAACCTATTCTACACTTTCTGCAAAAATGGCCCCTCGAAAATTTTTCACAAGTAAAATTTCTTTTCCTTTGAGAAACATAAATGTTTTACAGTTCAACAGCCATACTAAATTAGTATGTGACTATAAATTAGTAGTGACTATTAAACTAAAGGCCACCAAATCTTCAAGCAAATGAAAGGCTGTTCACTGTTAAATCAAAACATACATGAAAAAAACCCATCAAGTTTTCCTAATCCCATCTGCAACAGTGTGCACTGTAACAACATTCAAAATACTGCTGCGCTTAACCAGTGCCAGTCTTATTTAACTTTTCTCTGCTACAAATCCGTTTCACCATGAATTCTGCCTCAGTATGGTTCAAGCAGAAGCTTGGAAAGTGAATGTGGCTCATGTCTGTTGAGTAGTATAGCTTTGGCTAAAGGTAGTTCATCAAGTACCACCTGATCTTGGTAAAGAATGCTTGAAAACCTGTTTGTTGTTCTTCCTGTCTTTAGAACAAGAATTTGAAACTGTTGGGAACAACATACATCACACTGACAAGGGGAATGCAGCTTTGGTCATCTCTGCATAAACAAGAACAGATTTCCTGCTGAATGCCTGTCTTCATGAGAGCTCAGTAGAGTCTTGCTAGAGTCTGACAACTAACTTTCACAGTGTGACCTACATTAAGCATATTTTGCCCTGGGATGGCAGAAACATTGTGGAGCTTCTTCAATCGCTCCTCCATGTATCCATCAAGCAGTAAACACTGAAAACATTACCAGGTGACTGTCTCCTGTATTTTCTCTGGTGCCCTTCCTGGAACCTAGGCATAATGGAGGAAGAATAATGCTGCAGAGATGGGGGAGAGTGGGACAGGAAAGAAGGATTCAAGAGGTGGATCTGCTTCAACAAATCCAGAATAGGAGCAGTCTTGGTTCTGGCATTTTGTATTTTTTCATTTTTCAGCACTGCAACTGTAATATTCTGTAAAGGATATTTGTAGGCAGTAGTAGAAAACACACACACAGATCATATATATTTAATTCCACAGTACCTTTTCCATACAGATAGAAGTGGCTATTCACATTTCATTACTATAGCTCCAGAACTGACCTTGTTACTTTGCTTTATGAAGCAGAACATTTAAAAAAAATCTTTTTAATTACACATATTAAAAACAGATTCCAAAACAGTATTAACATTGTGTTTCACAGGACTTGGGAGCAACGTGCTCTGTTTTACTTTTGCTAATTAGATACAGAATGCAAAGGCAATCCCCCCAAACCATGGGGTGTGACCCCTTATCAATACACTGCAAAGCCAGCAACGCTTCATGTTTTTCCTTTTCTCTATACAGGTAGTTTTAGTTTCTGCAGCCATGTAAAAACCATGCTTCAGATTATACTCGGATTCTTGTTTGCAGTTTGATTTTCCCACTGTTACATACAAGGACTGGGCCTTTTCTTACTTCTAATGAGAAATTCCTGATGAGATAGTGGAGCAAGTGTATGTGATGAGTTATAGGCATCTTATTAAAAATATATGCCAGGTGACAATATTTGATTTTAATATTACTTCTGTGGCACAGGACTTGAAAATGGGACGGATCAGTTCTCAAAGGCAGTTCATTTTTGTGTTGTTAGTTTTATGAATATATTTTCAAATTATGTATTTAAAGACCACGCTATTCATGGTCCATTTTCTATTTTTCCCAGGACAGTGTTTTGAGTTTGGTATGTTACTTTGAGTAAAAATTAATGGAGTCTTTAAGTGAAGGGAATTGTAAATAATGCAAGCGTACAGTGTTTTTTCACTTTAAATGTATCATCAAAACAAGCACAAAGTGTATTTTTAATCACTGTTGTAAACTTGTTTCAAAACAAAAATCTGTCTAACTCTTCTCTGGGTTATCCCCTCTGTTATTTATTCAAGCTTGATCCTGGTTTTTAATTCCTCTGTATCTTCTAGTGATGTTTTCTTACTGCTTTTGCTTCTACTATAATAACAATTAGTGAAATCTCTTCGTCCACGTTTTGCTTTGGGTGGTGAAATATCCATGTTTTTGCATATTGAGCTTTGTTTACAGTTACTTAAGGAAGCTTGCTGCGGAATGAAGCCAGATGATTCTCTCTCAAATGTTTTTTTAATGCCACTAGTTAATGAATTTTAGCTTACCTTCTTGAGCAGTAAGAAGAGTTACAGTCAAGTGTGAAACATATTATGTTGTTGTTAGTCCCTACATAGTAATTACTAGATGGAATTCAGAAATTCAATAGTCCAAAGGACATAAAGAAAACAATTACCTGCAATTCTTTCAGGGTTTGTTCTCATTGTTTCCATAAACTGAGTCATAATGATCAGTTCTTCCCAGACTCTGCCAAGGTCACGGATTTCAGGGGCTTCCAGTAAGAGCTCCTGAGCATCTTTATATACTCTTGCAAGACTGTAAGAAGAAACAGGAAACCAATGATAATTGAAGACTGATGACTATTAAGGACACTTCACATATAAATTTTCAAATTTGACTTTCTCTGTGGTAGGAATGAGGAGAAAAAGTTAATTTATCTTCGTCCCTGACTCTCAATTTTCTGGTGACAACAAAGTAATTTCAGATGATACTTGTGTGGCAGAAGGCTGGCCTCTCATACACTTCCACTACCACGCATTTCTGGGGAGACAGGACCTTCCCCATACAGCACTCCACATCTGCAGTGCAAATCTGCTCTGGTTATGACTAAAGATCAGCTTTGGCAGTTGAACAGTCCACTCAGGCCTTCTCAGCTGGATAAGTGACTGGAATCACCAGATAAAGAATTCTCCTCCCTCTCTTAGCGCAAACCCTTCTAATGTGATGATAGTGACTTTGAAGTACTTTCAAATCATTTCTTCTAGGAGAAGTGGAAAAGAGCAGTGCCCAGTTTTACCAGAGGCAGCTGATCACTGATCAATCTGGGTTAAGACATACATTTCAAGCAAGGACGCAGTCAGGTCCTGTGTTTATAGGCAAGTATGAATGATGTCTTATTAGCAGAAGAGGTGGCTAAGCACATCGAGGAATTGAGATGTTAAAGGCTTCTTTTCCTTCTGCAGTAAAACTGACATTTAATTTGAGCAAATACCTGTTAAGAAGTACTGCATCTCTTTAACAATAATGGTTTCCATATAAGGAATGGTAAGTTTCAGTCCACATGACTTATTTTAGCTTACAGGAAATAGCAAACAGGAAGGACAAAATTCTTTCAGAAAACACAATGTATTTGCTTCCTCTGCAATGCGCTGAATTTACTCTGACTCACAAAGGGACAGTTCACTCTGTAATAAGCAACTAGGAAAAGCCAGAATATATATAAAACAGAACCCTTTAAATTCATGGTGCGACTGAAAAAAAGCTCAGCTGATTATTTTAAATGCTGTTCAATAGGAACAAAACACGAAAATCTAAGTTAACGTCAAGCCATGGAATTAAATCTTGTTAATAACCTTAGTATCTCTAAGTTACTATGCTGGTTAAGGTCTCATAAATATACAGCCAGAAAAGGTGCTATATGAGAAACAGTAGTGCAGATTTTCTCTTACTACCACTTCATCAGAGCCCCCATTCAGAGGCAGTAGCTTAACTCATGAGAAAAGAAAGCTTACAGATTTCATACTCAAAAATATTTATCTTCAAACAGTCAACAAAGAGTAGGCAATAGAAAAAGATAATTTTATCATATGAATACATGTTCTGTAGAGACTAGTGCAACTGAGCTCATTTGAGAGTCATTATAAGCTCTATTCTGACACTGCTGATCACTGTTGGAATAAAACTGACTTGCTAGAACTGAATTTTTTTGCCTTTCAGTAGTTGCATCCTGTTGTCTTAAACACTCCCCTTTCCTCTTTTGCTTGCAACACAGAACAGCTCTATACACTATCCTCAGCACACCAAAGGACCAATCTGAGCAGGATGAAGGTACTTCACTCTTTCTCCCCATATCACCCATTAAGTGCCAAAAGGTGCCAAGGGCAAGCTATCAGCAATTGCCTAGCAAGCCTGCATTACAGCAGCGTCCATCTTAAACACAGAGCTCTGCTTACATGGAATTGTTGTAGTTGGACACAACACCTGGACCCTCTCCACGGGTCGGGCTGTGGAAACAAGGGTTGTTCATGTTACAGAAGATGCCATGTAACCATGGCAGCGTTCCTGCAGACGGCATTGCCTTGTTTGGGAAGTGACCTGGAGTATGGAAACAAAAAGTTACGTATCTTTTCTAACACAGTCTGTGTGAACCTTAACACTTTTACAGGCTCTTTTACTAAAAAAGATGAATTATTTGTATAGGATTTTCAGGAGTAATCTACACTGGGTTAATTCAGCTTTCAAGGAGACAAGCAACAGAACAACTTTTTGTATCAATAGAGACAGTGAAATGCTGAATGATTTGAAATATTTTCATATAATACATTCACAAACAAGCAAGCTAAATACCTGGTATATCTAGAATCAAGTAATTGTGCAGTCTGTATCCTAACCAGCATGCTGACTCCCTGTCTGATAAGCAAAATTACATCTTATTTGACCTCTCTGAGCTAGGATATTCTTCACACTAAAGTACATGTAAGCAGTAACAAGTAAAAAAGGGAGTCAAGATGACTAGCAAAGCAATAATCGGTATTCTTGGCCTTTCAGTACAAATGTGGTCTGAGGTCTTTGCTCTGCATACCACAAAAGAGACCCAGCCTACTGCATAAAATTTATCTTTGGTTCACTAGGGTTCACACTTGCACTTGAAGATTTATCATTAAAGTCACTGATATAAGCAGTAAGATTATTTTCTATTACTATTCTCTCTTTTTTTTTTTTAATCAGTAGTTAGGGAATTTCTCAACAACAAAATTATAACTATCTACAACTTGATAGGATCTTGAGACCTCATGTTAAATCCAACCATAAAGTATCTTAGGAAGACTTGAGTTTTTCTTTCCCTCACAATTCTCACAATACATGGCTATAAATAACTAAAATACTTTCAGCAAAGTCTGTCTTATTGGCATTAGAGAATAATACTTGGCAAACAGGTCCACAGTGTCTGAGATTATCTAGCACAAGACAGAGTATTAAAACATCTCAAACATTCTTACATTCATGCTGGCGATACAGCGGATTAGCTTTCCTCAGCCAGACCAGGGCAAGAAATAATGACAGAGGCCATATAATCTCCACCAGAATACGAAGCTGAAAAAAAAATAAAAATCTATTCAAACCAAATTTTACAGATAAATCATGCAGAGTCACTAACAGAATAGAGCTGAGGCCCTTTACTATAGCAGCAATGCCCAGTGCATCATGTGCCCATGGTCATCCCTTTCCTATTCACCACTTTGAAAGGAGACCCAGAAATAGCAAGGATTTAATCAGAGCTCAGTGAAGCATCACCAGCAACTCAGCAGCTTCTGCACATCTACTGAAGTAGTGTTTAAGGATGCTGACTGTGATAAAAAGACAGAAGTAGTACTAAGCTGTCAGGTAAACTCGATATAGATCTAAATAGCTCCTACACAACATGGATGTCTCTATATCAATACAGTAAAATATGACACGATGCAAAAGGCAAATGGGGATTGCATCCATGCTTTTGCAGTGTTTGCTTCATTAGCAGGCTTTTGGCGTAGTGTATGGACCTAAAGGTCAAGACTTCAGCAAAACCCTACACTTCTTAATCTTTACTTTTGCCTCTTTTTGTCACCACTCATTTCAACATTATTCCTTCTCTAATACTAGCTGAAGTGTATACATTAAGATCAAGCACCTTATTCAACAATGTGTAAGAGCCCATCCAAGGCTACTTTATTGCCCAGGTCTCTCAATACACTTAGACATCAGTTGCTAGCCATGATGAAAAAGTCAATGGCACTGCTTTACCACAGAGCAACATCCTGCCTGGTTTTTCAGGCTGTTTCCTCTGCTCCTCTTTTTTCAGTTCTATTGCCTCTGTGTGTTTTGGCAGAGGTTTGAAACTACAATCCTTTGATCTTGTGACATGGGCTCTGGGCTCTGAGGATCAGCTATGGGTTTTCTGTGTGCAGTCACTTGGTACTTTTCTCCCTCACCCCACAAAAGCCAGGACAAACTCCTTCCAGGTGCAGGAAAGCTCTCCCTGCCTCCTTTCCTTTCCTCTCACTTCCACCATCAGCCACCAAATAAATAACAGTAATGCACACAGTAGCAGAGTCAAACAAAGAATGTAGGTTCCCCCATCAGATACCAAATAAGTAACAGTAATATATACAGCATTGGAGACAAAGATTGATCACATACGAATGTGGGTTTTGTTGTTGTTTCTTTGTTTTTCTTCTTTAGACTGAGCCATGCAAGGCAAAAGATACTCCACAGAATAACTAAGAACAGGTTTTTGGAGCTGTCCTACTTTTTCCACTGTAACTCTGTCTACTAGCTTTAATTAAGACCAGCTATGACTATGGCAAAAGAGTAGAATGCTTTTCACCAGTTTTCAGTGTTTCCTATTTCACACCTTATCCTTAAGGTTTGTTTTTAAACAAAAATTCCCATCTCCTAAGAAGTTACCATGCCTCATATTTTTAAAGTCTGATAAAATCTTGCTAGCAGTAAAGGGCAGATGACCAAGTTATCAGACTAGGAAGTCTGCCACTACGTGCTGTAGAGAGTCAGAAACCGTTCTCAATAGCCAACGTATCAGCAGGGTCCAATTAGCACCAACTGCCAACCACTATGTTAGATGTCTGGGACAAGCACTGTGGAAACAAACTCAAGAGGTATAAGAACTGGGGAAGATGACTCAGTTGTCTTTGTTGCAGATAACCTGGGTTATTGCTCAGATGGTGGTTCTTGCTCCATTCCCAGGAAACACAAAATCCTCAGACTTGAATTCAGTATTACTTTCTCTCTGAGCTAACTAGTTTGGGTGGTACCAAAGGCTAAAGCAAAAGGAAAGCATTCTTTCAAGTCGGTAAACAATGTGCTGTGTGAGGAGAACAGATAGAGAGCTGCTGGCCCTCTGATACTTTACTGTAGTTCTTTTCTTGAAGTCACACAGCTATCTCAGCACCCACTAGGAAGGTACAGAGAGCAGACCGTAAGTCCACAGAATCATGAGATAAAGAGCAGAAATCCGAGCAATATGCAGAGGCACATAATATCCACATGGACCTGCAATGGACCAAGCTCAGTGGTATAACTGTACAAATCTGATGAGCCGAAATCGGTTGTGGATCATCTGTCAACTGTAATGAATCCTTTCCTCTCGTGAATTAGAGTAAATGGTGAACTCTGGTAAAAGATTGGCTATGCATCCATTTGTGGTACTGCATGATGGTTACCAAAAACAAGGCTGATTTTCCCAAAACACATACTGTAGCTGCTTCTGCTGTTCACTCAGACAAAGAAGGCAGTCAAAAGGAAAATCTGAAATAAATCAGCAGGTAGGTGTATAGATTCAAAAAACAGAATAATTTTTACTGACTCAAATTGTTTTGCCCTTCAGAGCAGAGAATATATTTCTTTGATGTGGATTAAATGAGTGTGCTTAAAAGCTAGGAATGATCACCACAGAAAGGGACTCTGGCAACACCTAGAAACTCCAAAGCTAGCATTTTTGAAACTTCTATAGGAAAAATATAATTAAAATATGATTAAGAAAAAAAAAAGAATTCCTGAAATGAAACTAATGATTTTAAATTAAATGTCTGGATAGATTTGCTAAACTCGAATAATAATTCATACAGTGAAAACACTGAAGGCAAGGATCCATTTGTTAAAAATTAAAAAACTGTCTTTCAGTTCTCTCAGTGTAACCACTCAAAGATCAGAAAGAAACACGTGGTTTTCTTTTTTTGGGTGAGTGTTCTTCTGAATTTGAGAATCAAGCTATGACAAACCCCTGGCAACCTGTAATTGCAGTTCAGCTTTGCAAAGGGGTCCTTATATTTGGTGTAATTTACGTTACGTGTGGACTGTCAAATTCCATGAGTCTAAGAAAATTTGGGAAAGAAAAAAAAAAGGATGAAATATGGTAGAATGTTATAGAAGAATCCGCTCTAATCTACGTGTCGTAAGATCTAGAAGGATTTGAAAGGACTTGAAATACTTCTGACTTTCAGTTTATTTATCATGCTATTCAAGCCTATTAAAAATAAACAATTTCTTGTGAGCTTTAGGACCTCTAACTAGATTCGCATCTGGGAGCAGTTGGGCCTGAAGAGCAAATCTAAAATTAGAAATCAATCTCCTTGAGTTGAGCAGTGCACATTTTCCTGACCTAACAAACTATTACTATTCACAACTGTTCTCCTCGAATGCTGTACTACTTAAACAAACAATCTTTCTCTATGCTTGGTCTGTAAAAAACAGCTTCGTAAACTGCAACAAACAAGACCCAGACTTACACTGCTGAGGAATTTGTGACTTTCATATGCTGACAGATGTACAACCCAGGGGATTGAATGGTCCAAAGCTGAAATGCTATAACAAAATATTACCTTTTGTCTTTTTCGAAGAATCCAGTTCTTCCACAGTAGAAGTCTGATTTGCCTAAGGAACCTCATTCTTCTGTATCAGCTGTCCCTGGTTAACCTATAGCAAAGGATGCATCGACATTTTTCAGCCAACAATTTCAACCGAGAAAAATAACATTTTCTGAACTTAAAATAAGAACATTATCATAGAAATTGGTTCCTGTAATTGTCTGCTTCACTTAATTTTGAACTTGATATGCTATTATACACAAAATATTCTGTCTTTCCTTTGTTTGGAGACTGTTTCCTGCGACACAGTTTATCAGCACCAAAAAGCAAGACAGAGGAAAAGTATTTCTTTCAAATGGAAAATCATCACTAACATTGATTCCAGGTATTATCTTGGAGTTGTAAGTAATGAAAGGAGTTAACTGTTGCATAAGTCATCAAATTAAATCACTGTTTTCCAACTGATTTTTCAAAGAAAAGATGGGTTTACAACTGGACATTACTTTACATTAAAAAATAGTTCTGATAAAGACAAAATTAGTCTTTCCATTCAGGCACTGTGAACGTGCACTGAATAGCGTAGCTTGAAATTGATTTTATATAGGCAAATTATTTTTGCTGCTATTTAAAACAAAACAACACAAGAAAAACAACAAAAAATATACATAATTTAAACCATCATACGCTTTGCTTTCTAGGTTTGTGACCTATTCTAATCACCACAAATTTTTACCTTCGAAAGGAAAAAGACAATTGGACATACAAGTTGAAATAGATGCCTTCCAGACATACGGACCTGTTTTAAAACAAAGAAACCTCTTAAATTTGCTCTCTATATCAGCTTCCTACTTTAGAGCTGCCTTGCAGGATTTAAATGATTAGAGAGTAGTTTCTTCTTGAATGATTATTAAGGGGAAGTAAGTGGAAAAGAACATGCAAGTTAGATATTATAAAGCGTTTTCTCATGATAGAAACTACGACATAGACCTGATCGCTGGAGGTTACCCGAATTTCTATCAAGAACTGCACAGACAAAACTGCTCTAGATCTGATGATTTGTTGACATTCTTGTCACTGTTCTAGAGTAGGGTTTTTTACAAGCAAAATTAAGTGAGAAAGATTTTTTTTTAAGAGGCAAGGCTTGGATATACAGAATATACTGGCCTAATCTTTCAAGGTAGTATTAGTTGACACAAAAATTAGTAATAATTCTCTGATCATTTCAGAAAATCATCTCAGGTGCACCCAGGAAGGAGAAGGACAGCACTGGGGAGAAGGGTTGGCATAAGTCCTTACTAAACTTACTGGAAAGTGTTCCTAAAATATACGAAGATTTCTTCTGATATACTGAGCATGTAAAAGATTGGAGCAGGATGTCTAAGATCTAACTCTGTTATAGTTGGCTGTGTTGCTTATTGGGGATCAAATAACAAGACATCAAGTCTACAGAATTATAAGCTTCTATGCAATATTAACGGTAACAACTTGCAGCATTTTCTATATATTGTCTGTTAACCGTTTCATGGATTTTTCAGTGCCACTCCATCAACAGTAATGACTCAAGTTCCACAGCATTACAGGAGATTACATTAGTTATAAAATACAACTGCTGTTGTAAAAAGTAAATAGATCAATGTTCAGTGGTTGCAAGACATATGCTTCCTCCTCTAGTGCAACTTGAGGCCATTCCCTCTAGTCCTATTGCTAGTTACCTGGAAAAAAGAGACTGACTCTCACCTTGCCACAACCTCCCTACAGAGAGTTGTAGAGAGCTCAAATGTCCCCCCTGTGCCTCCTCTTTTCTAGACAAAACAATCCCAGTTTCCTATCCTGTTCCAGACTTGTGCTTCAGACCCCTCACCAGCTTCCACAACACTAGGAAAACAATTCAGATCGATCACCTCATTCTTTCGTGTAGACTGGAGATGGAAAAATCTAAAATTTAGACACGAGCATCCACCTTTTTTTCTCTTTTACTCATTAACTGAACAAAAATACATTGTGCTCTTCAGACATTCACCTAATCCAGAACATTTATGAGCAATTAACTTTTGGAATGGTTTAGAGTCCTGGAAAAAAAACTGGCTGAGCTTCAAGACAAGACTCTGGCACTGACACTATCTACAGCAGATCCTGCATCTGAACAGGCTGATGCCTTGTACGAACACTCTCACTTTGAAAGTCACCTTATATTTGACGGCAGCTCCAGCAGAGACCACCTTGCAGTTGCCACTGAAGTGGCACACCTGCAGCTCCTAAGGAGTTCCCATTGAAGTTCTCTTTGTTGAGCTGTAGACTACAGGCAGGCAGTCAGCTTTCTGACACACTCACATTACACTCAAGACTCTTGAACCCAATGCTGTTCTGAAGAATGAATCCTGCAGTTATATAAATGAAACATGTCTGTTTCAGCTCCTCTCACTCTCCTCTAAACCCCAGATAGACACAAAGCAATCTTTCTATAACTGCTGTGAAAGGCAATACAAGCTTTCACGTCAAGGCCATAAAATCTGTACTCTGCCTCTCCTCTGTTTCCTCTTGGTTCATTAAGGAACTGTCCAATATGTTTTTTCTATCTCACTGAGATATTTTCTCATAGTACACAGTCTGTCAGCTCACTATGTTGTTTTGAATGTACAACATACCTGTATTAATCTGTAACTTTCAGTGCTACTGTTTGCAAAAAAGAAAAAAAAAATGCAGTGTAAGGCCATAAATGAGATTAGGATTGCCAGACAGAATGTCAGAAACACTTGCCCTAGAAAATCTAGATATTTTTTGGATAGACTTCAGATTGTGTAGCAAGACAGAAAAAATAAGGAGTAACTCATTTCTACCCCAGAAATACCTTCCTACTTGGGCATCACTCAAGAAGACTAACATAGGAATGTATGGTCAGGATTTAACCTCTACTAATTTATGTAGAATAAAACACTACAATGAAGTCATGTAGTAGGCCCACAATAAAAATAGTACCTAGCAGCAACACACTGAGAACTCCACATGGGCTCAGCTTCTGAAGTGACTAGTCATGGTGTAGATCTGTCTTCATTCTTAAAGGCAACCGCATTCTGCTCACGGGACCAGAGATGGCTTGAAACAACTGTAATTAGGAACAGCACAGGCACTCAGAAGAAATTCAGTTACAAATAAATGAAGTTTATTATTACCAATGCCCCTACTAAAACTGGAAAAGCCCCCACAGTTATGAACTGCTCATTCATCTTTTCAGAAGGTAATGCAAATCAACACTGGTAATATTTAGAATGGCTTACACTTGCTGCCTGAAGATAACAGGTTTAAGGGATGTGATTTATACCCACGGTGCATATAAATCTATGTTTGACTAACTTCACTTTTAAAGGCGCTGCTTTCCCCTTCCAGGGGGCTCAGTGTAAGGGGTTACAAAAACAATTTGTTTCTATCAGCAGCAGTTACTGAACTGTGCGAAGATGCTTACAAATGCCCAAGTCACAGGAAAAAAAATTCACTTATTTTGTGGTTTCTTCCTTTATCTTTTTCTAACAGTTAATACTACTGAATGCTACAGTATACTATAAAGCATATTCTATAGTATTCTATCCTATGAAATACTATTTCTATAGAAGACTGATTTGCAGCATGTATCAGAAAAAAAGGTATACGCACTGTTGACAGAAGACAAGCAAAAGAATTAGTTACATCAATCACTGACACTAGTTTAACTGCATAGTGCAATAAAGCTAAATGCTCATTCTAATTCAGTTGAAATAAAATGGATTTTAAATTAAAATAATCAATTTTTTCAAAGTTCAATGCTATCTTAAAATCTTTAGAACAGCACCAGAAGAAACAAGTAAGGGGTAAAAAAAAAAAAATTAAGTCATAATAAAGGTCTTTTTCTTTCTTCTTTTTCTGGTTTTTGTCCTTCGGCAGGGAAATACAGTGACAATTTTTACAACCTGGAGATTTTTGCTGATAGTATGTATTATAATGTTACAACTGGTACCATAGAAAGGTGTCTATGTTAGCAATTATGTATTTATTTCTCAGCTGATAATAAAGGAGACACAACAGTAACGAGGTGAATGAGCTACTTCTGTATTGCATCTCATGTTAGGTACGAGGAGGGCGTAAAAATGGGGTTCCATATTCTGGCTGGCCGCCAACAGCAAACAATTGCTCGTTCTGACTTAACCCTAGAGGCCCCCAGAACATTCCTTTTCTCCAAGCAGTCAGCAGCTGTTAGCAAAGAGTCCTCTTACCTGTTTAGACTGTATCAATCACACCTTATTATCAAAAGTCATCAAGAATTTCTCTTACCTACAGTATGTTTCTGCTTTTGGTGGAAAAGCACCCCTGAGCTCCAATGGCACTGACATAGCAGATTTGCTCTGGTAATATTACTGTCAGGTTAAGAATAGCTCAATGTGCAACAAATTCTTAAATTGTTTAACATCATGACAAGCAGGTGCTGGTCTCAGTATCTTTTCAAGCAGATTCTTTCAACTGTACACCTGCTGATACTGTCTTAGAGAAGATATCACTCTTTCCCACTACTTTAAGCCTAGTTCATAGGAATGTCAATGCTTTCTCTAAGCTCCATCTGCTTCATTAGAGCAGCACAAATATATTTTCTCTATTAGAGACAGCATTCTAGAGACCAGGAACATCTTCAAGGTTTTCCTGACAAATAAGAAATGCAGTACCCCACCCATTTTCACAAATGATTCTGACAAAATAAATGCTGTTAATGTACTTTTCATTCAAGTCATGGAAGGTTTGTTCCTGCAATGTCTGTGTGAAAAACAATCCAGTTAAAGTAGTTCAGAACATACTTCATGGACCACTGCTCTCTAGGAACACAGAGAGCAAGACAAAAAGTAACCATTTCACACCACAGCTATCTGAGAATAAGTTTCTTCCTGTCATCCAAAACTTTCTATTCAGTGTTTACTAGAACTTCCAAAATACCAGCCAGCTGCAAAGTCACAAAGAAATACAGTAAACTAAATACAACCTGGCCATACACACATTCTAACTAAGATCTCCAGAGGCACACTCAGAGAGCAAGTGCTGTCCTATCTCAACTAACATTTACTGCATCAAGTTACATATTATGATTAAATGATGCACTGCACATCTCAAACATAACTGCCTTTAAGGTGTATCTGCTTATGATCAGACTCAGTAACAAAAAACAAAAAGCAGAGTGAACAGTGAGGCTTGTTTGCCTTTAGTAAGATTTTCATACTCAGGTGTTTAAAGACACCACCACCAGTGATTCCACCACACAGAAGCTCCATATACGCATGATCATAACCCTCCTGGACGTGTATTCATATCACAGCTGAGACTCTATGCTGAAACCTTAACAGAAAAACTGAGGGCTTCATGAAGCTGCAAAGGGAAGTCCACTCAGATTAATGGCAAGAGAAACTAGTGCTGCTGTTAAGCTGTAGCTTGTGCTTAAGCAGTGCTACTGTGTGCAAGGCAATCAGACATCTGAACTCCCCCATTCGGCAAACATTTTCACCATAGGACTAATTCAATTTCTTTTAAGAAAATAGCTCTTATTTCACCTGCACAGTACTCAGAGACAGCTCTAGCAGATTAAACTAATCTTTCCTAAGTAGATTTTTACATCACAAAAATAACAGCAGGGTGTATTTCTTTTCTATGTTCAACAACGTCAGCTGTGCCTGTGACCCACTTTTGCACGGTAGAGTGGGATCTTCAAAAGTAAACACAGAAAGCCAGCATGTGGCCAAGCAGTTCACACGGGAGGGGAAAATGTGGCTCAGCTCACAGAGCACACTAGGAAGCTCCTGCGGGCTTGTCCCTGTCACTTAGGGATTTCCCAATCTGTAGTTTGCTGCTGGTGGCAGCAAAAAAGGAGACATTCCATGTCTGTGTTGGAACACGACAAAAGCTATAAAGGGAAATGTAGGTTTGGTGCATGTTTGATGTCTACAATAAATGCAAGATGATGCTCCCTGTGTTGTATGTTAATGAACACACACATGAATATATACAGCCACCTGGTATATATAGCAGACATGTCCCGTGAGTATAAGTCTGTGACCACATGATTTACAGAAGACAAAAGTTACAAATAAGCCATAAAGGTCACTGTGACATATAACTCAAAACTCACATTGCCCCAGCCATAAGTGGTATAATTTTAAACAGCTATTTTAAATGCTAGCCTTTTATTTGTTCTCTTATCTCCTGACTTAGTAGTCAAAAAGTCAGAAGTCAGTCAAATTTGGTTGAGTACCATTTGAGCAGCAAATTATAAAAAACACTCTTAGTAAACCCTTCAGTAATACAGCCAAAGGTTTCTCTAAAATTACTAAAAATGACCACAAAGAGAGCTTAACTACATGCATGTACTTGAAGGGTGTATTCATGTGCTAACACTTTAAATTTTCAGAAAGAAGGCTCTCCAGCGTCCCAACAATTTCTTTGCTGGCTCCTTCCTACACAGACAGAGAAGACTGTTCCCAGGCAGTGCCTCATTAGAAAGGTAACATTATCAATGCTAACACAACCTTGCTGAGACAAAACTATAGATGTGTGTGTAAACACCTTAAACAGAGAAGTAATTTAAAAACATCTTATATAAGGAAAAGATAAATAGATGTGTGCATATAGAGAAAACTGCATATATACACTCGGGATGGAATTTTCTGAGTTAAGTTATGCATTTAGTTAGCCTAAACTCCTGTGGAAAAACCCAAGTGGAAAGTCACTTAGAATTTTCCTGATGTGTCTCAGATAAGGCATGACCTGAAGGACAAGAACATGCAGTTGGGTCCAATAATCAGTTTCTTGTTATGGCAGCTATTGAAAGAATTATACAACAGAGAGAGAAAGGTTAGTGAGTGGTGACACTTGAACAGATGGCAAATAACAGGACACACAGAAATCAGTGTACAGAAACTGGGAGAAACTGCACTGTTCACAGGGTTATGGGCAAAATGGTTTCAGAAGTGCTATCAAGAAATAGGAAAAACACAAACTTTCATTTGAAAGACATATATTTCTAAGAACCAATGATAAGAATCTAACAGATTCCTCTATATTTCAAAACAAGCAAATGAGGCATCTTAAACAGGTCCTGTGACATGCAGGCTTAGCAGTGGACTACGTACCCCTACCTATGAAAGGCACGCTAATGTTAAACAATCACACACAGCTTACCAGGCACAAACTCAGAAGGAATGCTTTCTGCATCTACCATAATCCAGTTTACTCACGTAGACACTCATCTACCAACTACGAGCTCAGGGGGGAGTATTTTTCTTGCATTCATCTTTCTGAAACATTTTATGTTTCACAAGATTAAGGACGGATTTTAATTCCATCTGTGAGAATTCTTTTCAGAGGGACCTCACACATCTCTATTAGAAATTTAACTCCTATTTCTTCACAAGAAAGAGGAATGGTAGTGCAGATATAAACCAGTTCAAAAGCCTCCTGCTCTGTAATTTATTTCCATGTTGACATGTTTATATAAAACAACATTATTTGTATCAGAACTCACCTGCTTTGCTAATGAGAAATAAAAATAACTCATCCCATTCTCCCAGCACAGTTAATCTGCTTCCACTAACAAGCACAACAGCCGGATGGCAGCACACCTGTAGAGCAGAACAGTGAGTGCTGAGGGTCCAGTGCCAGACAGGTGCCTGTGTGTTACTCCAGGTGGGCTCCAGCCCCGCACACTGAAGGCACATCAATGGCTGCAGCACACTGCATGCTGCTGCATGTCTCAGTGCAGTGCCATCCCAAACCAGACAGGTTTGCGTGCTCTGGGATCCCTGCACTATGAATCAGAGTCAGACATAGCGGTGTCACTTAACCAAGAGAAATATGATCTAAACTAAAATACCAATATTAGCAAACACACAGTAGTCGCATTCACAGAATGTTTTGTGTTAGCTTTCAGATAACCCAATTAGGCCCCCACTACAAAAGCCAAATAATCTGTTTATCTACAAGCACAACAGGGACTTCTTAAACACAAGCAACAAAACCAGGAAACTTCACCTCAAAAGCTTACCTCATGTGTGAGCACTGCTGCGCCACGGGGAAGAGGAAGGTTTTGAAGGCACAGCCAGCTTGGCCACGAGGAAAGCTGTGCTGCAGGAGCCGAGTAACCCCGCTCAGCCTAAGCAGCTTGCTTTAATCCCAAGCTTGGTGCACAACAGCACGATCCACAACTTTAATAATTGCAGAATACAATTCTTCGCTCAGCAGCACAGGCACGACGCGCTGCGTCCCCTCCTCGCAAGCTGACAGAGCTATCAGAACTCTCCTCAGAGCCCAACAAACTTTGCCTTTGGAAAGATGCCCTCTGAAGGGCAGCTCCGGCAGCTTCAGGGGCCCTGCTAAACAAACAGCTGTCACGACTAATTAGGTCAGGACATTACGGAGATTGTGCTCTGCCAAAGCTGTAAGAGGGATGAGGCAGCGCAGCACAACTTCAGAAAATCTCATTACGGAGCGAGCGCTGCGCAGCAAGGTGCGCCATGAGGGCAGGCCGCGCCTCGCCGACCCTCAGCCGCCACGAGGGCAGGCGGGCACCCCGCGGCAATGAGGCATGCCCGGGCCGTTCCGAACCGTATCAGAACCGAACCGGGGCCACGAGAAACGCCTCCAGCCGAAAGGAAAGCACGCGTCGGGCGGGCGGGAAGGGCCACACCGCGCCGCCCCCGAGAGGCGGACGGAGAGCCGGGCTCTGAAGGGAGGCTCCGCGACCAGCTGCCCGCGGACAGCCCCTGCCTGCTCTGAGAGCCCCTTCGGTTCTCACCTTTAGGAAGGACGACGCTAAAACGGCGTTTTAAAAAGAGTCAGGTTCATGGGAATGTGGTTAAGGAGAGCGTGCCCCTCCCACAGTGACAAAGTTATTTAGCATCGCAAAGGCCAACTGTCTGCATTTAATAAATAGAAGGTACCCAGTACAGAAACCATGGAGTCACTGAAATGTTAACAAGTTAATATATTTCAAAGCAAATATAACAGTGTACACATAAAAACCATTTAATACAAAGTGGAAACCGTTAGATGCACCTACTGCTGTAGATTTTTGGTTATTCTCAGATTTTTCACTGAAACTTGGAAGCCATGCTCTTCATTTCAGTTACACCAGGTTAACGGTAGAACCGATCCATAGCAAGCAAACTGCTGCCGCTTCGTCCTGCTGCAAAAGACAGCACCGCTGCAGCTCAGTCTCTCCACAAGGGCACCCATGTGAAACAGACTGTGCACATTTGTCCCACTCACTAAGCTACACAGGAAACCAGATGTGGCTCAATCGCTGCTTCTGAATGGTAAAGCTCTGTAAGTGCATCCTTGCTGTACAAAAAAAAAGTTAAAGTGACAACATAGAAAATTGGCAACAGATAACCACATCTGCCTAAATATACACATATGATACATAATTATGGGCTGTGCTGGCCAGTGTGTAAGTCTGTTCAGGAGCAAAGCTTTAATTGCACAGATTAGAAAACTGAACAAAAGCTTTCACAGAGCAAAGCACAAGCTTTGGTTTATGCTTAGACAGTAAATATCAGACCTTCAATTTTTATTAATAACATCTTATGAAAAATAGGTAATTTCATTGCTATGTGTGATAGTTATTTCTCTATAGTTAAGTACCTCATTTCATACAATGAAATGAAGCTCTATATATCTTATTCAATGAATCCATTAGCTGTATCTAGTCTGGGAATGCAATAAATCTTTATGAAAATCCACTGAATTGCATGAAAAATCTTGACTCGTTACCATCACAATTCCACACCCCCTCCCCCCATTTTAAAAAGGCTGCATATATAAAAAATAGCCCCCCTATGGCACAAAAGTAGGATTCTCAAGGGAAAACAAAGAATAAAGCATCAGAATGAAGCTTCCCCTGGCAAGATCAACACATTGCATTCAGTCCAAGAGGAATTTGCACACTATACAAAGTGAGCTTCCCTGTGTTCTAGCTCTTGGATCCTTTTTGGCCTTAGTCTCTGGTAAGTAGGCTTCAAATCTGTGGAGTGAGTATCCTCTGAGCTAGTTTTTTGTTCGTTTGTGCTTTGTCCAGGATTCCCCGAAGGAAGCGCAGAGCTCCTAGCCAGTTTCACAGTATTCTGCTGAATCACAGAGCTAGCATTGGTTGGTGCACAAGCTTTAGCTTGTTCCACTGAACTCTTTTCACTTTGTGTGGATTTGTTAGAAGGTGGTTTATAAAATGTCCCTGGGGGTGGTTGCAGTGTTCTTGGTGCCCTGAAGGCAGCAAGAGGATGGGCATCGGGACCATTCCCATCTGTTGCTGTCCTTCCTGACCTGACAGGAAGAGAATATGGCTTACTAGGAAGAATGGCATTAGCTGAATTGTTACTACATGATGAAGATAAGGCACCTGCAGTTCCACTCTCAAGTGCTTTGTACTCCTGGGGCACATTTGTCACAATCATTGCTGTCCTTGCTGTGATATCATACTGTTTATATTGCTTGTCCCAGTTTTTTTGCAGCATCTGAGTGTCACAACAAGAAAGTCTGCAGAATGTATTGACAGCAGGGAGTGTCTTAACCTCCGAAACTTCTTCAATAGTAGGGCTTCTGCCAAGCTTTTCTGGACTTGCAGCTCCTGCGTTTCGTGAATTTCTCTCATTCAAAACACAAGGAGGAAGTATTCTGTCCACAGGTAAGCTCACAGGGCGAATAGTTGGTTTTGTCCTTGGAACTCGCAATGGAACTTTGGTAATTTGACGATTAGGTTTGGCAGGAACTAAGTTAACTTTACAGCTCTCTTCACCTGGAGAAACAAATGAATGATTGTCTTTCTCCAAAGATGGATTCACATCATTGCCTAGAAACACATAAATAGTTGTTACTCAAGTCTGCAGAATTTTTACAAACAGAATGCAAGCTTCACCGATGACCCCTTCACAGCTGGCACAGTAATGGGATAACGGCTTTTAGGTATATCCTGTACTTAGTAATAAGAGTATCTTACAACAGCCAAATATTAGCATTTCAGTAACAGTAAAACAGATAATGTAGAGATGTTACCAAGGAGAAAGAAATCAGAGACATCACACTAATTTATACTATTTTTTCTTTTGCTGGTGCTTTACTCTTCCTATTTATTTTCCTATTTTTTAAGATTTTGCACTGTACCTTGTTCTTTTTGAGCAGAAATATGAATGTCCAAAATGTCTGTAGCTGAAGATTCTAGTAGAGAATTACTCTTTCCAGAGCCCTCTGATTTAGTTCCACCAAGTTGCAGTGACACATGTTCTGGGGGAAACAATGGTCAAAACACATTAATTACTCAGTTTTGGTTCATGGAAACATAGCAGATTGCAGAAACTCACAGTCATTGCACGTGTTTTTTTATTTTGTGTAAAGAAAAATCACAACTCACTGCTGTGTTCTCTTAAGTACTTCAAACTGATTCTTTAAATTATTTTATTTTTTTACCAAAAGCCTTAAAAAAGATGCAATCCTGCACCTTTTGTGAAGGCAAACACTGCATAAAGCAGTGACTAGCAATTTTCGGACAAGACTGACTTGTCTAAATTGAAGAGCACCAAGCACTACAATCTGGTTAAACCAGGGCTGCTGCTTATTTACCAACTCAATATATAAAAGCCCACTAACCAGTTACAGATGTATCTCCTTGTTCTTTTGTATTCTTGCTACTGTTTGATTCCAAAAACAATGCAGTTGTTTCTGAAGTTCTGTTTTCACTTGCAGCTATTAGAACACCCTGTTAACAGAAGTCAGAACAAAAGTAAATGAGAACAAGAAAAAAGACATTCCTCCCCAGAAAAGTACAAGAGAAGTTACTCACTTCCTTTACAGCAAGAAATGACTTCCTCTGCTGCTGTGGCTCCCTCTCTTCTTCTGATGATAGAGCAACTCTGACTGTAACAGCATTTTCTTCAGACTGTGATGTGCTCAGAAATGGTTGCAATGAAACATCAAATATCTTCTCATAGTATGTTATGAGCAGCTCCACTATGCGGGCCTGATATGGATAATCCACAAGTGATGATAAAGAAACTGTAGCATCTGTTTGGCGTGGCCTGATCAGAGTTGGGCCAAATATTATGCCAAGGTTGCTAGCTGACATTTTGTTTTCATCAGACTGTTCCGTGACCCTGCATAAGGAGAGATGAGAAAAACTCAAGAGTTCGAGGATTTCACTACTTCAAGAATATTTTAGATATTAATTTTCATTCATATCCAAAGAGTCTAAAAGATGATAAAATCTTCAGGTGGGTTTGGTTGGGTAGCAGGCAGAATCACTACTGGAGATAGCACTTAACTTTGACTAAGCCCCTTCCACACAGGGTGTGGTGTTTTAACACTTTATTTAGCATCCTTAATGACTATCTGGAATTTTGAGGAATTGGGAGGAGGGCAGTGGAAGGAAAGGGAAGAGACATTGGGAAATAAAAGCTAGAATTTAGTAACATGATGACTCAAAAGTTTTAAACCCAGCATACTTAAAGTATCCAGAGACAAACTATAGTGTTACTCATGCTGTTTCTGAAACACCTAATGACAGTGGTTTACACATGGGAATGCAGATCAGTCTTTTTCCATCGGTCCTGTAAGAATGTCAGAAATTGTCTGATTTCATTATGTTCTCTTTTGGCATAAGGATGCAGTGTATGACCAAAGAACACAACTGCAGCATGCTCAAAACCACTCAACTATTTCTAGGAACAAACAGTGGCAAATACAAATAAGGCAACTTCTACTGTAACCCAGAAGGTACAGGAGTTTCCTAATACACACTATGTTGTATACGGTTCAGCTTTCAACATCAACTGGCATTTGAAGTCTTTTCTCACCTGTGAAGGTGGCCAATAAGGTACTGAAGAGTGTTATAATTTGGGACAGGCAATTGTTTCAGAAGATCCTTAATTTTAATGATGATCCTGTTCAGTTCAATACAAATTGATTGTCTTTTCTTTGACTTGGGGCTAGCTTGTTTAGCATCCAGTTCCTCATTGACACTCTGGCTTTCTTTCGCAAGTCCAATGAATTCATTGTAAAGCCGAAATAAAATCAAGGGCTCTGGAAGCTGAAGAAACATGAACACATCAGAAACTACTCAAGCCTGAATTTTAAGTTTTGTTTCCTTCCTGTTTTTCCTCAACCTTGTCTAGTCAAGTGTATATTTTTTAGATGGTGCTTAGTCTTTTGTTTTCTTAGCTCAAACCATGAAAAAAAAAAATCTGGGTGAAGAAACTCCATCTTATACTTGCTTCCATGCATCTTTTGATAGTACTTTGCTACAAGAGCTTCAACACTGAGCATTTGTCAACACAGGCACAGATTTCAAGAAGGTGATCGCTATGAGGAAATAATTGCAGTTACAGAACAATTCAAGATGAGACAGTATTTATTCATCTTTTCTTTGAGAGTATATTGCATGAGACATCCAGTTTGGTGCATATTCCAGATTTCTAACTGGATTTTAGGTTATTTAACAGTTATTTTTAAAAATGACTGAAGTATTGTCTCAATATAACAGCAATGTATTACAAAGTGAATATTAATAAACTAAAAAGAATTACAAAGTAAAACAAACTCAAATCTAGGCTGATTATTTGGCTTGTACTAGCTTAGATAAAAGCAAAAAAGTAGGAAAAACAGTTAAGCTCAAAATAATTAGTATTAATGAGTGTCAAATAGGTTTTAAATCAGGCTTCTAAAACACCTTGCAGGTTTCTAGCATTGCTCCCACATATAAAATGAGCAAGTCTACCTTAAAAAAAAATTACATATAAAGGAAGTAAAAAGACAAGAAGAAAATGTTATTAACTACTTCCAGAGTTAAGTTAAGTAAGCCACATTCAAACTACAGCACAGCACCTCAAACTACACTAATAAGATGTATATAATATACTATCTTATTTGATTAAATGGTCAGTTAATCTCTGTAGTTTTACAAAAGTACTTAATTTGATGGCAATCATGAGATTGGAATGCTCCCAAGAGGGCCCATTTCTAACAACCAGTGTCAGAGATAGGACTGAACCACACACTTAAGGAATGTTCCTTTCAGGGTCAAAAAGTTTTTTGAGTGACGCAGTAATGTCACAGGGCAACAGCCTAGTCACACCAGGTACACACTGATGGAAAACAATCCTGAAGCTTTAAATTTCCTTTTTGAAAGAAAAGGATGTATAGTCCCTTCATGATGAGGGCACCATCAAGGCCATTATGTTTCATCAGATATTCACGAGCATATATTAACTGCAATATATTAGGATCTGTCTGTGTGTTGAAGCAAGAGTATCAGGATGTTTTGCTGTACATATGAAACAGGCAAATACAGCAACCAAAAGTTTTAAAAGCTTTGGCTTCACCATGAATGGACAAATAAAAACTAATTCTGTATATGGTACTGGCAATTATGACTCATCATGACCATGTGGAATCTAGATTCTAATACCAGCTGTCAGTAATCTTACAGTTTCCTCTGCCCCATCACATGCTTTTATATGGAAAATAAGAAAGCCTACTGCAGATATACAGGCATTCATACAGTCTTCAGTTGCAGGATTGCTAAAAGAAGTTTTTTTCTTGATTGAGCTGGAGAAATATGCTACATTACTGTGATTTTCCATTTGACCTCTTAGGTACATACCTGGCGAAGATACAACTTGAGAACATTGCTAATATCATGTGCATAAAGTTCTGAGAGCTCAACCAAATCCTTTCCATTTTCAAAAGCTTGACAAAGCTTTTCAACCCTTGATTTGGCTCCATTCACACGATAGATACCCTGAAATTAGAAGACTAGCACAGCTCAATTTTAATTTGATAAACAAGTGCATGAGTATAACACAGATGAGATTAACAGTACAGAATTATCATCTTGAAAGGTGATTTTTTTTTTCCCCGCCCCCTCATTATTTCTATACATTAAGTTCTTATATACAAACTTGACCATACCTTGACATTCAGTGCTCTGCTTTCAATTTCTGACGTACACTTCTTGATGATGAAAGGAATGCCATCAGGAACACTTTTTGCAGCTTGAGCAAATTCCACTCCGAACAAGTGAAGCCTTCCATGAAGTTTTTTGTGTCCACACTGAATAGCTAATGTCTCTAAACATTTTTTATGGCATGCAAGTGAGCACTACAGGGAAGGGGGAAAAGTACATGGTTTGACACAATCTAACACCATGAGAAATATCACTGGTGCCTGCCACCCCCCACACAAGGGGAAACAGACTTGTAAGCCCCATAAGCAAACAAGAAGATTTATTAGTTGGTGATGTCTTTGATCATGAGAATTATATGACCCACAAAATCTGTACTTTTTACAAAGAAAGAAATTTATAAAATTCTTAACTTCACGTAAATTCAAAGCAGCAATTTGAAATACTTTTCAACTTACCTCCTCACATTCAGCTCCATGAAATACCACTAAGCTGTCACATTCTCTGCATTTAGATGGAGCTCTCAGCTTACGTAGCTTGTGTGTTTGTGCTGCTTTAGACATACTAATGTTTCTAAAAGGTCCTGGAGAATTTGTAGTTTCAGATGTCAGATCATTTAAACCTGGAGAGATTTTTTTGTTTCAGTCACTGTATCTATTATAGGGATATGGTGTTCATTTTTATTTTTTACAGATAAAATTCAAATTAAAGCGTATAGTTAACTGCCTAGAAAGTTCCTTAAATCTCAAGCACTGATTAAACAAATGTGCTCATAATCACAATACACTTAGAGTATTTTTCTCAAGCACATTATAAAGAAGAGTCACACTACACAACAAAAGCCATCTTCTGGGGAATTCAGGTATGGAAACAACATTACCACAGTCTGAAGGAGATGGTGGTTCTCTTTCATCAAGATCATCTGCAGATGACATAGTACCAGTAGAAGGCGTTCGTGGAAGTCGTCTTTTAAAATCCCCTAGAAGATGACAGAAAAATTCAGGAAGCTCACAAAATATCACTTCCATTCATCTGCTCATTGGCACTATAGGCTCTGTCAAACATTTTTTAAATTAACAACATCTTCATTAATTTGTAAAAAGTTCAAGGTAAAGATTTAAAAATGCATACAGCAGTAACTGTAGCTGTACCTGGGCTAGCAGATGGAGAATCCATAGATCGAGACTCACTGCTTCCCCCTGCACTTTCAGAATCACTGCACATTCCTCCACTCTGGTTTCCAACTGACCAAGATCTGAATGGTGGTGGCCCTCGGATCACTTTTAGAAATAAAATCCACAAATTACAAATGTGAAGAACAAAATGACAATCTTTTTGTATAAAAAGAAGCTCTGACTATATGCAAAATAGGAAAATATTGCTAAAGTTACTTGAACAGCATATATATCTGTGAAAGCTTCATATGAAAAAAATGAATTTCAAAGAACTTGATCCTTATGCTTCTGCAGAACAGCTGAAATCATATATTTTTGTAAATAGTATGTTGATTAAATTGCTGATACTTACTGAGCTTAACAGAACCTGCTGTTTGAGTTACATCTCACCCTTCTGGTTAGGGAACCTAAGCTATGCATACAGACAGTTTTCCATTTTTTCCTGATGCTTGAGAACACAACTGCTTTTGGGCGTCAAACTCTAACATGAATGTTTTTCTCCTTTAGTGCTGCTCCTGATAGTAAGTCATCAAGCACCTGTTTTACCCAGTATTTTTTATTTAGAGGCTAAACTCTAACAGAAACAGAACTACCTTGGATATCTGTGCTGCTGGAAGATCTCTTCTCACCAATCCTTTGGGAACGATGATAGATTGGACTTCCCACATCATCTAACATCTGGGTTGGAAAGTCTCCTGAACACTGAGATAAGTTGCCATGTGATGTATGGATACTGGCTGGTCGTTTATTAAACACCCTTCAGAAAGAGGAAAGTAATTTGCAGAGTGACTAATACAGAATTACATGAAAAAAATATTTTTCCATCAACTAAAAATGTTTCATTTAGTAGCTGTTCATGAATATCTGTATTTGCCCTGTCATTACTAAAGCCAAAATTAAAAAGCAGTATGGCAATTTATATTTAATTAAATAAGTATAACCTTTTTTATTTCACGTAAACCAACTTTTCCACATCTCCACAAGGTTTAATGGTTTGTTTTTCAGATTTTGAAAATACAGCAAATCTGCTGAAAGACCAGAATGATTTTGTAGCTATTCCATCCTGTTCTCACACTTTCCCCTGAAAGATGGAAAATGCCCAGCCATTACCCACTATTCACATATAAACATATTGACATTAAAATTATGCCAGGTGCTGCTGCAGGAACTTTTTTTTTTCCTTAAAATCAATAGCAGCAACAGCAACAAGGAAGAAAAAAGCACCAACCAAACATTAAAACAAAACAAAAACCCAGCAAATACACTGAACCTGCAAGAGGCCTAAATCCATTGTAGAAGTCTGCTCTCAAGATGAGGACATGAAATAGTTAAGTCTAATCAATGTAAAGTACTTTGTGGACAAAAAGGACTACTAGCCAAGTATTGTGGCTGAATGCATGCTACCCTATCCAGCTGAAGCAAACAGACTGAAGATCATTCAAATGTGCATTTGCCCAAGCTACTGTCACTTAAATTAGTGCAGACCTAAAAAAATAAAAATAATAACTTCAAGTTCACAAAGAACCACAAGGCCACGTCAAAGAAAACAAAGGGAGGGGGGAAGAGAGGAGAAAAATCTCATATGACTCGTAAGCAGTAAACAGCTGGAAGAGTATTAAGAAGTTTGAGATTTCATAATTCACGCTTTCTTGAGGAGCCGTGTAGTTAAATCTGTGAATACAGTCTAAATCAGTCTGAAAAAGATAGGAAGTTGAGAGACAAGAACAACAAAAATCTCTGCTTTAACTTAGCATTTCCTGTCTTTTGTTGGTACTAGTCCAGTACAAGTATTAGGTCTTTGTATTTAGTTCTCTTTCAAAAGACAATGCAACACTTTCCTGGAGAACTGTGAAACATACAGATTGGAACGGATACTCTCATACTTCAGAGCCAGGATGACTATTTTACAAGTTCAAGATTTACAGAGCATTTTGAATATTGACACAAGATCTTTTTGCCTTGTTTTTGTTTCCACAGTGGCTATATCTTTAGTAGATTAGCAGAAAACGTTACCCTTTCACACTGTTTGGAAAAATGCTTCAAATTTTTTTTGCATGAGACAAATTCAACACAACTTCCTTCCTGAAATTTTCAAAACCTAAACACGTACAGTAGCAGCAAGGGCAGCAAAAGAAGAGAACAACCTCAGAATTTTCTAAAGGTGAATATCAAATACTACTACCACACCAGTTAACAATACAGTTCAAAATTTATGGGGCTTTTTTTCCACATTAACTGGTATCTACAATAAAGCAATAAGAAGTGAAACCTTACACAGCAATTGTTAATGATTTTGCATTTATTGGAATTTAAGTCAAATTTCAATGTCAACATACATTACTATATTGACCTACCAAAAACATGTAAAAGAAAGAAAACACTGAAGTATGGTAAAACACCAGGACTAATTTTATTCTTCCAAGAGTCCTGTTTTACTGCTAAATATTTACGCCTCGCATTTAATTATAAAGCAAATAAACATCGCCATTAGTTTGGGACTCACCCATCAATCTGGGAGCTCTGGGTTTCAAAAGAACCTGGGTCAATACGAACACCTTCCTTTGGCAAACTTTTCACAAACTCTGAATACTGCTGACCAGGGTCATAAAGTTTGGCACTCTCACAGAGTGACTGACAGTTAACAGGAAGAGATACAACCTGAGCATGCTGCAGCTGGAACAGGTTAACCGTTACCTGTTAAGGCAAGAAAAATTTCAGTGTTTGTATATCATTCACTAGGTATTTCTCAAATTAGAATCAAGACATAAAACAATTTAAAGAATGCTACTAGAAAATCCTAGGAAATAGTAAAACTTGTAAGGGTGGATTTTGCGCAGGATTCCTGGATGCCTCCTACAGATGCTTATGTGGCAGTATTCCTCCTTTCCTCTCTGGCTTAAAAAACTCACAGAGCAGCAGAGAAGCCCAGTGGTTCCCTACTTTGGGCTGAATAAGATAGTCAGCATGGTTTGCTGCTACAAAAAAGGCAATTTTCACCCTTCTAGAGGAAATGTTACAAGGGCTGCTCTGAAAGTAATGCCTCCTACCTCATTAGGTTGGTCCACGACATTAGAGGTAGATGCTAGTGGTATGGCAGGTTTCTTTTACCCTTAAGAATCTTTACATACCTCTACTTAAAAGTTAGTCTAAGTCACCATATTGCCAGTTGTATTTTAAAAAGCATACTTACAGCTTTCAGAGTAAGATCACACTGGTAAATAAGTTCCCGAAGCTGCGTTAAAACATCACTTTTAAAGCTTTCCAAATCAGTTCTTTTTTCTTCAACTTCTGCCATGCTTGCTTTATAGTATTCATTAGCCTCTTCAGCCTAGACAAAACACAAGTAAAAAGGGTTGATGGACTAGTTGCTACTAGAAGCAAGAGAAACTATAAGCACATACAAAGCATAGCCTGTAACGGGAGATTCCATTTAGGATAAAAGCTCAAAAGAACATAGCACGATTAAAGGAAAGAATTATGAACAGAACACTTGCTCAAATGATCTCAGTGGGAAAGTATGAGCAAAACCAGTAAGTAACAAAAATTCATACTTTTTGAAGAGCCTCCTCTTCTAGCCTTCGTTTTTTTTCCACTTGCTTGCTGACATCTTTTGCAAAGCTTCCACTTGAGCTAAGATGTTCCTCCTCAGCACGAGCAGTGCAGGATTTGGCCTTTTCGTACTCATCTTGACGCTGTGTATATAACAACTTTGCTTTTCTTAGAGAAGCTTCCAGCTCTTGCTGCAGATTGACACACAAAAAAAGCAAAAATAATGACTTAAATTTTTTTTTGTTATTTAATGTATTAAATAATCTGTGCATATGATGTTATGCACAGATCTGCACTTCGTAGTTGAAAGTATAGAAAAAATTACCTCTTACAAATTGGAATATGCCATGACATTGATGGTTACATTCTATACCAATACACCCTACAGATTCTACATGCAAATTGAAGTGTGTAACATGAGACAGCCTAGTTTGAAAGTGCTGACCTTCTGAAGAATTAGAGATTTAACACTGTTAGATATGAAAAATACCAACCATTTTTTTCTGTTCTCGCTGCCAAAGATCCTTGATTTCTTTCCTTTGTCTATCCAACTCATTTTTTCTTCCCAGAAGAGGCTAAATAGGAAACATTAATAGAGTTGTAAAATACTTAGAGGTTGAAAGTTTGATCTTCAAATAATCTGTGCTGCTACAAAATTTCTTAAAATCTAAACACTATCTTTGCCATTTTCTGTAGCCTTACCTGCACAAATTTGTTAGACTGGAGAGCAGCAGCTGTTTGTTGCCAAAGTTGATTGTTCTCAATATCATTTTGAAAAGCATTAAGGAATATTGATTGGAATGGCATATAATCCTAAGATTACAGAGAGAAAAAGCATTAGTATTCTAGGTAAAGCAGAGGTGTTCTGACATTATAAATGTCAGTATAATTGAACTAAACTTTCTATTGCATCTAGTAAAAATATTAAGGTGTATGTGGAGGTCATTTAGGTAGGAACGTTGAAACTGACTGATTTCTCAGTTACATTTCATTTTACTAGAAAAACTCAGTCTACACGTCTAACCTACGATGCATAGAAGACATTAGAGGGAAAAAATTATTTATGCAAGTTTTCATAAAGGTTGAAAAGATACAAGAGATGCTTTACAGTGAATTGCAGTATAAAACAACTCAATATTAAATAAAAATCTACTCCTCAGTGTTACAAAATCTCCCCGTTAGGGGAAAAACTCCAATACACAATGAAGGCTTAAAAAGAGCCTAAGTCCTACTCACCTGGGGTCCAACAACAGCTTTAGCAGTTTCAGCCATTTTTGCTAAGTTTTTAGCACACTCCACTTCTGTTAAAAAAAATAGTAATTACATAGTTAACGTTTACTGTAACAATTGTACCACATGCTAAATGCTTTTTACATTCTTCCTTTAAGAGGTAGCCTAGGACCACCTTCACTTTGTTACAGGCCTTTAATTATAGGAAATGGATGATAGTTCCGTCCATTTCAGTGGAATAGCTAGTAATTTTGAAATCACATTATTGGTAGTCTGCAGCACAGGGGCCTGACAACAGGTTTAATTCCATCATGACAAAGCTGATTATATGCCAAAAAGAGCCACTCACCCAAGCTAAGCTTTTTTTCTACCCATGCGACTACATCCTTGGTATATTTTGACCACGCTTTAGCATACGACAGAGCTGATTCAATTCCACTGTCGTTCCTTAGGAGCATGATGTCAACCTCCTCTGCTCGAAGATGTCCTGAAAATAAAGCATCAAGCACAAAGGATTGAATTTTAGACATGACCACACACTGAGTGCAAAGCCAGTATTAGCCAACTGTGAATACTTAAGCAGCTCTCCTCCCGAGTTGTTCTTTAATGCTAGTTGACTCTAAACAGGACTGACAGAGGTTTTAGAACAAATTAAGGGATCATAGTATTTTATCTTTACTAGTCATGTGGTCAGCATAACTTTCTTAAAGAAAGTGACCAAAGAAAATATCAATTGTACAATGACACACAGAAGTGCTTTTTAATTCTCACAAAAAAGCAACCCCAAGTGCTTATTCACAGAAGTATCTCTGTGAATGCAATAGAGATTTTTTTTATGCTACAGTTTTACTGGAAGCAAAGGTGCTACAAAAGTGAACAAGGTAAACACAATTCTTTATCTGTTTTCATTAAATATTAAAGGAATGACCCACCTTGAATATCATCCCCTTCATGCAGTGAACCCCCAGACTCCACAGAGAGATTCTCAAAAGACTGGTGTATAAGAAATAAAAAGATCAAATTAGAGAAGAAAAGCAGAAAAGCTCTTACTACAACTAACAGGTTAACAAATTCAATGACATCATTTGCCCCTTGCCCCCCTCCTTTTTCTTTTTTTCCTGTTGCAAATCAAGCAAGAAATTCCTGTAATTTCCTCTCATCTAACATAGCTTTTTGTCTAAGCTCCCACAGCTGTTAACTGAGACATCACAAAGAACAGAATATCACAATATACCTTTAAACCAAATATCTTGAAAAGTTGTGATGAAAAAATGTTTTAACACATTTGGGCTAACATTCAAGTGACCAGTAGCTTTTATTGGACTTTAGCATGCAGCTTTAGGTGCCACAATATACATGGAACTATTACAGAACATCCAAAGGAGTACTACAAAGATGGGGAAGGGTCTAGAGGAATGGCTGAGGTCCCTGGGTGTGCACAGCCCAAAGCAGTGGCTGAGGGGAGCCCTCACGGCAGCTACAGCTCCTCACAGGGAGCAGAGGGACAGCAATAGGGCCCCAGAGGTTAGGGAAAGATTCTGCACCAGAGAGTGGTGAGCATGGAACAGGCTGCCCAGAACACAATCACGGCCTCAAAACTATCAAGAGTTCAAGGAGCATTTGGGCAACACTCTCACACACAGGGTTTGATTTTTGTGTGGTTCTGCATGTATCCAGGGAGTTGGACTTGATGATACTTGTGGGTCCCTCCCAAATTAGGATATTTGGGAAAAATATTTATTTCAAAGACCTGCATCATTTGAAATGAATGGATTACACTGGGAAACTCAGAAGTAGAGAGGTGGCAGAAGATAAAGGCTAAGAAATATCCACAAAGTAGTCTTAAGCTTTAGAAGAACAGCATGCTCCCCTTTTAGATTTTGGTGCTGTTTTATTTACAGACAAAGTTAAAATGGAGAATGGTAGCAATGGTACAAATAGGTTTTTTGTTTGTTCTTATCTTTTTATTTAAATGTAAATAGGAACTGATCATAAATAAGAAAAGTCCTGGCACAGTCACTGTTTACTTCACAGCAAGAATAGTTTTTCTATATATCCCAACATCCAAGGTATATATTAGTTGTACTAAATTCAACCTAACAACAGGGTAAAGAACAGCTCAATTCCTAAAGAAGTAGAGGACTTCTATAGTTGCTGTTTAATTGCAGTTTTAGTAAAATGGAATGATATTTGTAAGAATAAGTAGGAAATTCATCTCTAGATTCAGATTTTTTGTTTTGTTGATACACAGCTTGGAATTCATCAATATTCCATTGCGCAGAAAACCTGAACATTCCACAAATTTAGTTTTTACTTTGGTATCATGTAGTACTATCTTGAAGTAGCTTTTAAAGTGAGATACATTTGTTAGGAAAAAATAAACAAGAAAAAAACCAATACACAACTCAATAGGTTCTTAGAAGTTCTAGCCCTTAAAAATTATTTACCACTCTATAAGACTTAAATTATTTTAGTCTTGAGAACTGTTCACTCATTTCCAGCAATTCAGGCACACAGTCTGGTTAGGAGGTAGCTAACTTAACAGGCAAGTAAAATCTCTCTCTTTAACTGTCAGGCTATTTACATGTTAAATTCTACCAGAATGCTATGCTCTAATCTTTAAGATACAGCTAGCTGCTATGTTCAACTACTGAATGTATATATCTACAAAAATGCATAGTTAATACAGCTATTTATATATTTAACATTTAACTCCTCCTAATTCAACTACTAGTCGGCCTCCAAATTGCTCTCTGAACAGCAAATCCAAATGAAATGATGTGTTAAATATGTATCTATTCATCTGAACGCAACGTAGATATAACAAGACATTTCCAAGAAATTGAACCATGGTATCCTACCTGCTCCAAGACTTAAAACTGTTCCCTTCCACATTAGGAAAAACAGACAAGACTACAAAACGAGGCCTTTAAATATAAGCTGGTGTCTTCTGGAGCACCTAGACTTGAATTGCTTCTTGATTTCACTGCATTCTAACTTCCACTTTACATTCTCTTATCCTCACACTTAGAATCATGAACATCTCATTCCCTGGCTATCCATTTCTGCATTACAAAGCCTTTACAAGATTAAAAAGTAGCCAAATTCATCACCATCCTTCTTCTGACAAAACAGTTATACATAAAATGATTTGAACAAGTACAAAGTTACTTGTGATGCAAGGCTTGTATACTATTTTATCTCATGTTTTGTATCAGCAGTCTAATCCTCTTTGTGCGCCTGCTGAAACCAGCTTTCTGAGTAGTCTTTCCTCTCTCTGTCCTTAGAGAAATACGAGTTTGCTATCATCCATCATGTGTTAGCAGGTGTAGTGAAAATTAAAAAGCTGTTTCTCAGTTGTAAACTGTACTGTGCTGCTATGAGCAAGTTCCACAAAGGAATGGTAAGTCCTACATACTTTTCAGTAAAATCTTTGTAAGACAACAATATGATTTTTCACCATGCTACAGCTTCATTTGTCATATGCACCAATTATTAATCATGCTATCATTATAAGCAATTTAAATTGATTCACCTGAAAGTCTGATTCTAGGTTAGCAAAAATTCTGAATTTTTTTTTTAAATCTTACCTTCAGAGTGTTTGTTTGCAAGGCAGTTTAAAACGCTAATGCTTTTCTTTGACTACCTGTAAGTTAACACTTATTTTTAGCTTTCTTAGTGAATTATTCAAACAGATATGGTACACACTGGGCTCTGGAAGAACAGTATGTTATTTTGAAAGGAATAATTATCTTTAATAGACAAAAAGAGGTCATCAAACCCCAGTTTAGCTTCTAGATCAGATACATACAATTCAACTGCTCCTGCATGAAAATCATTTATTTAATCAAGTATATTCTTGTAAAGTATTTAGTTCTTAAAATCTCTAGAGTTACAAGCAGGGTGTTAATCCTGATATTTGAATGCTAATCCAGTTGAATCATCATCAGCACTTAGAACTTAGAATACATTTGAATATCTGAAACCCTGAAGATCTCTTTCCCCCCCTGTTGATTTTATCTTAACGCTCAGAAAACTCAAAATGTGCACTGTATGCCTGGGACAGAATTTCAGTGAAAATGAAGGTCTCCTTTAAAAGATATGATTCCACACTCCATTAGAACGTGGTTAGCCTACCCGACTTCTCCGAGATACAGGAAGTCCCAGCGACGAGCCATTGTCTACATCTCCCATAAGGAAGTCTGAAATACTATCAGAAAGACAAAGAACTGTTACTTCATTATTTAACCTAAATAATTTCAGATCACTGAGAACAAAAACTTTGGATAGTCTCTAATATTCTTTGGAAGTTTTGCCAAAAGATTTCTGGGAGTAGTTTTCAATTCTTTGCAATTTCTATACCATCATTGCTTTCCTTGTAAAGAAGAAATACTAACACCATAGCAGAGTAGAAGTACTATAGATACAGACAAGTGTATAAGACAATATTTGTCTATATTTGTCTAAAAGAAAACTATAAGGTTTGTTGTTTAGTCTTAATTTTATCTGGTTCCACTGAGCTCTTAAAACTCCTGAATTCTAACTTACACGTTTCCAAATGTGAACGCCAATGTTTCAATGGAAACAAATACTTCACTGAAGAGTTCTCTTTTGTTTTCTTCATTAACTTCTTTGAAGTTCACCGCTTAGGAAAAAAAATCAAAATCAAAGGGTGAGAGGTGGAGTCAAGGGAGTTCACTGCAAACTCATACACAAAGTAATAGAACATGCAATATTGTATTTTCAATGCATTTTTTAAATTGTTCAGAAAAAAACCTTAAACACTAAAAAAAAGAAACACCATCCAGATGCGTTTGTTTCACAAGCACAATTTCTACAATACAAGCAGATTACTTTGTCATGTCTGGCATCTTCCCACTTAAGCAGCAGTTTTTTCTGTGAGAATACTGTGGCATTGTTGGGGGAAAGGAAAAACATTTACCATCAAGCATCAAATCACAGCAACAGCAGCAACACCACAAATGGTTCACAGAAACAGGCAAAATACTTGAACAGTTGCTTCTCTATTTTTCTAGGTAAAAATTTCAGAACAGGAGCAGTAGTTGCCTCCAGTAGTCCCCCCCCATTCTGTATGCAATTCTGTGCATGTCCAGAACACAGCATTTCTGACTTAAATATTGATAAACAAAAAGCTACCAAAAGGTAATGTCCTTTACAAAGCACTTCAACGGCTACTTCATAGCAAAACCACTTCAGACTGTTAAAAGTGAGGAAGAAAGAAGGCCGAGCTATCACTGTTTCAAAATAGAAAAGGGAAAATTTTTGTACAAACTAAATGGCTCGAACTGTTGACCAAGAACAGTATTTAGACAAGTTAACATTACCCCTGTAACAGGCTTCTGTAACCAACTGGAATAACATGGAGATGAGAAGAGCGAGTCATTCAGACTTTGTTAACACAACTGCCAGACAAGGGGAAGAAGGGAGAAAGAAGACAAAAACTTTTTTTTTTTTTTAAATCTAGCTTCCAACTCAGTTTCTATATTGTTGGTCAGAGAAATTTTTTGTATGGAAGTCAAGCATGCCCCTTAGAGCAAAAGCAGAGTCGTCTATGGAATTCTGTTTTACTCTGGGAGAAAATTCTACATTAGGAGTTAATTTTAAAAGCTTGTTTCTATTTAAATAATTTAAAGTATTTGTCATCGTCTGTATTCCTAAGTTACACTAGTTATTATCATATTTTTAAGAGATACAACACTGGCACATACAGCTACTGATTCCTTTTTGTCACTTTTAATTGGGATTTTACTCATCACTTTTTCCAAGAGCTGTGGCTGTTAATTTATCCTTCCTACATTTCAAGGACTACCATGCAAATAATAGACTGCAAAGACTTCTAAACGTAGCAAAATTTAATTCACTTTTAAACATTAGCCACTCTATACACATTTTCTCAACAAATTAAATTAATAGACTTTAATCTTAAAGAGTATTCAAGCTTCCTGCCAGGAGTCAAAACACTAACAAAGAATGTAAAGCAATCTGCTCCCCCATTAGACTTCCTTTGTGAAAGGAAAAGTTTTTAAACCAGTGAATTAACAGAATTCAATCCATTTCTTCTTATACACCGCGCCAAAACATCTTTATAACAACCATTTCAGTACAAAGCTGTTACAGAAAATACGTATTCATCTTTTGCCCAATTACTTGCAGACCTGGAAAAATGTGTTGTAACAAGCCCACAGCAATACGAAACACATTACAAAAACGTTAACAGTCTTTGTAGCCAGAGCTCACTGCTACATTAGTGCTTCTCCCACCTCCTCACTGCTACATTTTGTGATTACATAAAAGTCTCCAGTAAATTTGTCTGAAATAGGACTAAACAAAGCTCCGTAGAGAACAATATTTGAACAACTTTGTAAATACCAGTGGTTTGAAAAAAAGAAAAAAAAAGCTTAGTTGAAAGTCTTGACCTTCCAGAAATAACACTGCTTATAAACCTCAACTTTGCATTCCACATCAGTAAGCAACAACAGTTATTATGAGATCTATTGATTAACAGCAACTAATGACTGGAAAAATCATTTGAGTGCCACCATTACATGCAAATCACTTCAAAATTAAAAGGAATCAATAAAAACCAACTGCACGTTCAAAGCACTTACCATTGCAACATTCGTATATCCATTAGCTGCAGAATTTTCAGACAAGAGCAATTCTCTCACTTTGCTAATGAGACATTAATACAGATAATCTCTCCCTAAAGAAATGCTGCCTGTTTCACTCTGTCTTCCTGTTCCAGGAAGAGTTTTGTTAAGCTTTACATGTTGTCTACCAGAGAAATAATTTCTTTTCAGGATCCATCACAAAGCAAATAAAGCTGAAGAAAATTTCAGAACTACCACATCTCCCCTCCCCCACAAAAAAAATTAGTCCAATCTCCAGTCCAATTGAATACAAACAGCTTTCTTCTTGCTTATAACCGCTGGAATGCTGATGTACTTAACATCAACTTTAAACCAAGCACGCTCTTTCCCCAGGACATCCTGACTGCACACAATAGCTACTGACAACAATGAACTATAGTAATATTTCCATGTCTGGAAATGACAGTTATCTATCTATAGTCCCACGCATTTCAAAGCAGGTATGCAACATAGCAATGCTTTTAAGTAAGACTTCAGATGGCACACAATGAGCTTAGAAAAATTATTGAGTTGCAATACATTAAGAACTGGAAGCTATTACCTGAAATGCAAACCTGGCTTACATTAAAGTGGATCTGAATTTGCAAAACTGCGTTCAGACTGAGGTATCCTCATCAGAACGCTACCCAATACTGCTGAGTTTCAATTTCTGTGTCACGCCATCAAAACTTTCTGAATCAATCACAGAATGGGCTGTGGAGACAGCAGACACCACGGGACTTCAGGAAGCTGCAGTCCCAAGAGATGGCACAGTGCTCAAGGACACCCGCACAAAGCTTTGGAGACTTAGCAAAAACACTGTTGAGCGTCAAGACTACAGTGCAACCAGGGCCTTTAAAGACAACACACAACTGTCTGTGACCACAGCACACAGTGCTCTCATGTCCCCCGGCCAGTCTGAGGACGATGCAACCCAAGGGCCCAGGGGACACAGAGACAGCAAGAGCTCCCCTGCTTCCTCCTTCCCTTCCCCGGAGACTGGTGCAGGTCAGCAAGCAGCACCACTTCCCCACCAGAGATGAGCACAGCTAGAACACCTCAAGGACAGACTGCAGAGCTTGTTCTCTGTTTTCTCACACCTGACAGACTGATAGGATGCCACCACCATCATCCCCCTTCCTCAGACAGGAATACAACTTCAATCCATACTTCACTAGCAGCCTTTTAAGCACTAAGCCAATAAGCAGCTGGCTGACTTGTTGGATCGGCCCAACTCTGCAACCTGTTTTCTTTCCTTAAATTCCCAAACACTTTCAAGAGCCCTTCAGAACTGTTTCAAAACAAACACCACAAACAAAAACAACCAAAACCAGAAAAAAAACCAAATGTCCTCCAAAATGGCAAGTATTCTAATGCTTGTTATTATTCTGTACCATTAAAAACATATGGAGTAAAGAGCAATAAAATGCCAACTGGAGAAAGGAAAATAGCATTCCTGGGATCTCACAACAGTGGTGCAACACCAGGCTGCCCAAGCACCTCAGTCCTACTTCTAACTCTGTGCCATGCAATTCCACCAACCCATACTTACAACCAGGACTGGCAATCTCTCCACTAGCTCACTGCAAACGTGGCAAGTTTTAGGAACTGTTTCCTCCTCGTTCTATAGTAAGTTTTGCCTTGAATTTATACCACAGACACACCAAGTTGAAATTATTTCACCTTACTAGAAGTATTTACCTTTGATGTAGAATTGATACAGGAAAAACATCAACAGTAATTTCTAATAAGCACAATTTTCAGCCTTACTAGAAACCTTTTTCTGTCCTAGTGATTCAACTAAATTGAAAGGTGCAACTTAGAGCAAAAGAACATTGCAGCCTTGAATTCAGCATGTGACCATGAGAACCACACACTGTGTTGTTTGTGGCCCTCAACTATTTAAGGATACCAAGTGGGAAAATAACTATAACTGCATGCCAGACTAGGAAGTAACTGCCAGAAACAGGAGTTTGAACAGGTTCCAAGTGAGAAGCTTCAGTGAGTCTCTGTTCGTCCAGACTGAGTGAGGTGTCATTTAAAAAGACACTCTTCAGAAAGCACACACAAATAAACATGGATGAGGAGGACAATCCAAACAGAGAGACATAGTGAATCAAGTCACGTCCAATCTGTATTAGCTAAAAGCTCATGGGGCCTGGCAGAATTCAGCACAGAGTACTGAGGTGTTAGCATTCTTCTCTCTGGAGAGAACCCTGATGACTGGAAGTCAGCCAGTGTTATACCAATCTTTACAAGAGGGGCAGAAGAGAAGAACCAGGAAACCACAAACTTGTTAGCCTAACCTCTGTGCTTGAGAAGTTACGGAGATTATTCTGAGTGCTACTGAAAGGCATTTAAATAACTAAGCTATTATCAGACACAGTAAACATGGGCTGAGGAAATATGAATCCTTAGAGATTTGATATCCTACTACAGAAAGGTTACTTGGTGGGTGAAGGGAAGGCAGACAATATGATCCTACTGGATTTTAGGAAGGCCTTTGATATCATCCCTCACAGTATCCTTCCAGACAAATTGCCCAAGTTGGAAATGAACAGGTACAAGCTATACTGGGGAATCAGGTAGAGCTCAAAGAGTTGTAGTGAACAGGGCTATGTCTTGCTGCTAGCAGGTCACTAGTGGTGCTCCCCACAGCTCAATTCTAGGGCCAGTCTTGTTCAACGTTTTTAATCAATAGTCTGGATACAGCAGTTGAATGTGTCCTTACCAAGTTCACTGACAACACCGAACTGGGAAGTGCTATTAACTGGAACAAGCTTCCTAGAGAGATGTTGATGGGCTGCCCCAGGCCTGTCAGTATTCAAGAAGCATTTGAATAGCATCCTCAATAGCATGCAGTAACTTTTGATTAGTCCTGAAGTGCTCAGGCAGTTGGACTTCTCTTTGCAAGTCCTTTCAAACTCAATTATTATATTCAATTAATCTTATAGCCAGAGAAATTAAGTGGCTTTTTCTCCCTCCATATTTTCCTGAAAGCTGAGTCTAAAATAGCCATGTCCGACACTGCCTGTTCTACCAAACATCATTCTCTGCATCAAAATTGAGGTAACATGCTATAGCTATCCTTTTCCTTCAATCTAAGAGAAAAAGCATTAGTATCAAAAAAACAGAACTGCAAACATAAAGCAGAATCCTACAACTCCAGGATATTTACACCGTTCCCAGTGGAGGATCTGAGACAGCCTTGAAAGAGGAGGCACAAGCACTCTAATTTCTGCTAACGCTCAAAACATTCCCACTTGCAATAGTTTAAAGGGATCGGTATGTCTGCACAGGACACTACATGTAAATCACAGCACAACTTGTCAGACTTAAGAGAACACATCACAAGCCAGATCTTCAAGTCTTCTCACAGTCACTGTTTCTAAAGTTACTCTAATGGATTTCATTCATAGAAAAGGCAGTTACTTGTCAAAATCATCAGTTAACTCTAGATGAAGCTCCAAATGCAAACTAGATTTGAAAACTTGGAGACTCTCAGACATTTCTAGAACAGTTATGTTACTATTTCTGAAGAGGGGAAAAAAACTGTGTAAATTCCAGGTCATTGCTATTTCACTGACTCCTAAATAAACATCAGAAATTTTCCACTGCAGGTTAAACTTCCTAGTCATAAATCTGACCCCAGAGTGCTTCCACATCTTTTTATAGTTCTGTCCTCCAGTAACAAGAAGCAGATTAACCAGATGAACTTATTTCATAACACTGCATTAACACAGCCTGAGAAGACACAGGAAAAAGGATAATACTTCTAACCAACCAAGTCTCACCTTCTCGTAACTTCCTGTTTGTTCAGAAGTTACATTACTGCTAGTGAAATAACCACAGCTGAAAATCTGTGAGCTTGTGTGTTACTGACAGGCCACTGTAAGCAAACATGAGGTCTGATACAATCACTATTCACCGCAACATGCTGTATTTTACTTCCTCAGTTCCAGCAGTAGCTTACTTCAGTTTGAATACAAAACCAGAGTAATACAATACTCAGAAAAAACAGCTGTAAAAGTCAAACAGGTACTGAAGACAAATTGCCCTTACATTTGCTTGCTACAGATGATGCTTTGGGGGAGGCAGGCCTTTTTCATACAGCAAGTTTTGCTGTTCTCAAAGAAGACTGAAGTAACTGACAGAGCTGAAGCCATAACTCCATTTTACTCCTAGATGTGAGGAATGAGCATAAATGCAAATGCAAACAGTAATAAGTGATACTGAACTCTTCATATTTAAAGTCTGTACCAAAGGTTACAAATACAGAGGCAGGACAGACTGAAACCATGGACTTCAGTTTCACCTGAAGCTCTGTACCCTTGACAATTAACTTGGGAACTCCACAGCACCAGGTCACACAGCACTGAATGAGAAGAATGATGATTCACCACAGAGTGAGTTAATGCCTGCTTTAGCCAAAGAATAATCAGACCATTTAAGCCAACCTCTAAATTCTAGGCCTATTGAATATATGCTGCTTATAAAACAGATGAATAACTCCACAAAAAAAAAAAAAAAAACTATTTAGAATTCTACTAACAGTAATTTCATACCACAGTGTTTTATTTCATCAGATAACACAATCTACTTATTTATTTAGCCTAACTGAACAAACACATTTGTGTCAGACTAGCACTGTGCACCATGTAGTCACTTAGGAGGTATTTAAAAATTAGATTTTCAGTCTCATCAAACCACTAGCTATGAAAAATTATTCAAAGTAGTAATATAAATAAGGGAAAAAACAAGTCAAAATTTGTACTCAGTTCCAGCTCAAAGACAAAGAACAACTGTAGCAAAATCATCTAATATCGTGGTTTTTTTTCCTCTGAGGTTTGTCATCATACAATACATTCATATTTAAGAAAGCCCAAGTAAACTATGGCTCAACACAAATACTTCAGACATACCTAAAGTAGTGTCTTACAACTTGACCCACTTAAACACATTCATCAGAAAACTGGATGACATGACTGTACTATCTTTGTTTCAAGTGGTATTCTTAGAATAAAGAATAGAGCTATTTCAGAATTCTATATTAATACAATACACAGTGTTTTTCTATCTTTCCACCTAGAAAATCATGCAGTCCTCCATGACTACAGCTCCTGACAAACTCAACATATTAAAAGTGAACTCAACAACCCAAAATAAATATTTGTAGCTATTTGAAGTGGAAAACCTTAAAAACACTTTTTCTCATGTCGATGTAAGTATCTCCGTTGCCACAAAGCAGCTTAGCAGAAGTTATTTTTTCTACTCATTATCCAGAGAAATGATTGAATCATAAAATAACTACTCAGAGCAGCCATCCATCAAACAAGGAAGAAACAGATGCATGTAAGAAGCACCAATACAGCCGAGCAGGGTCCAGTGCTATTGAAATTCAACAATGGAACAGAGTGCACAAGGATGAGAGAAGAAATCTGTATGGCACCAGGTTCAGAAGGTTACAAGTACTCTGAAGAAACTGATGAGAATTCAAAACATCTTACATAATTTTGAATGAGCATGTTCTGAATGTAATTGAGCATATTAGTTCTTCACTTCAGAAGGCAAAGGGTATTGGAGAAAAATATTTAAAATCTAGATAAATTGTTCTGTAGAACTATAGAAAGCAGCCTAGGACTAAGAACAGACTTGAAATCAAACACAAAAATCAACAAAAAAGTGATGACATTAAAAAGAAGGCCAAAAAAATTATGAGTCCTGTCAATGACATTACCACACAAGACAAGGAAACTAATCCTACTGCTTTATTCAGCAACAGTAATCATGAACAGCATAGGAAATGACCAGTTTGGGGCACTACATATCAGTAACAATCTTGGTAAAGCAAGTAGTCCAGAAAGGTTCAATATAATCGCAGAAGTTTTCAGAAACATGAGTTAATGGAAGTTGATATAATTTGATTACTCGTGTACCATAGAATGCCTTAGGTTGGAAGGGATCCCAAAGGTAGGGCCACCGACCTCCAGAACTGGTACTAGATCAGGCTGCCCAGGGCACATCAAACCCAGTCTTGAACACCTCCAGGGACAGAGCGTCCACAACCTCTCTGGGCAGCCTGTTTCAGCACCTCACCATTCTCTCTGAGAAGAACATCCTCCTGACATCCAATCTAAGCCTTCCCTCCCTCCTTGAGCTTAAAACCATTCCCCCTTGAGTCAGTCCTCCTCAAGGTTTCCCAACTTAAATAAAGAACAGTTGAGCACTGTCATGTGTTCAATGATACTAAAGAATAGCAGGAGACAGAAGTTAAACTTGAAAACAGCTTTGTCTAATGTGGCTGTAGAATTGTGTTCACTGAATTGGCAGTGTATATTCAGACACACTGAATTAATTAGGAAATGGGATGAAATCTAGAACAAGGATAAAACCTAGAATAGGTTTCTCTTACAGAGGATATTCCACGTGATTTAAGACAGGCAAAAGGTGTGTACATTTAACCCTTTTCAAAACATTACCCACACCACATGGAAGAAAACACTCATTCCACAGGAATACACTGGCCTTACTCCGGAACAGCGAGAGATGCAGTCAAAGGCTACACAGAGAAAGAAGAGCTATGATTTATTGGGCTAGAACAATTGTGCACTTTGCCATTTGTATTTGTCTGAAATGCAAAAAACTGCAACAGCGAAGGCCAGCAACAGAAAGTACTTACATATATGCCTGTAAGCCCTTTTTTGTTTATACCTTACACATGCTTATGATGTATTTGAAGGAATTTATAAAAAAAAGAATTAAGACTGCTCAGATTTGGACTGCTTATTTAAATATTTCTTCACTTTATATAAATCTAACATCATCCCTATAAATTCACAGAACTAAGCAAAGACTTTCAGCAAATCTCTATATGGATAAACCCAAGGTTCATAATTCTATGATACTATCCTGAGATATGTGGGTAAAGATCTACAGTTCCAAGACACAGTCATTCAAGTGACTCACTAAAATTTTCCCAAGTTTGAAAATAAAAATTTCCTTACCTTTTACTTTTGCAATAAGTGTTCCTGCAGCACTGAGAATATCAACTGAGTTTAGAGTCTGATGTTTATTTATCACCGCTTTTAAAACACGCAGCAACTCTCCCAAGCGTTCGTGTACTACTTGATGCAGGCCATCTTGGTTTTCTGAAGAAGTAAAGAAGAACTTACATTAAATATAGCAAATCAGTGACATTAAAAACCACTTTGATAGCGTTCAACACAACAAAATAGGGCATAGAGAAGCTAGGACAGCTTAGAACAATAACATTTTTTAAACAGTGATACCAGCATTTGCCAATGGTTTATATGTAAGTGACGTGTCATGGCAAGAAGTCATTTCCCCAAAAACGACAAGCAAAACCAACTTAAAAATAGAAAATAAACCCCACAACATTAGGGATTATACACTAATACACTAAGGTTTCTCAATTAAACCAACTTATGTCATTTTGTCAATCACCACTTTGATAATTACACGGATTCAGACAAGTGCATCATCAAAAGTAGATTTGGATTGCATGTTACATTTTTCCTCACTTGATACAAACTCAATGCCACCTCTGTATATTCATAGAATTAAAAGACTTTATGGCAAGAGTTTGTTTACATTTAATTCAGGTTAATTAAATCTTAAGCATTTTTAGTATATCTGCCTAGATCTCCGAAGTTCTTTCATCAAGTATGTCAGTCCAGATTTAAAAAAAATAAACAACAGCTGAACACGTAAATAATTTTGCTGAATTAGGTCTGAACTAGAAAAATTCTCACATAAGCACTCACACAGTGCTATGTCCATGCCTTTCTACATCCTATTTCTCTTGCTTTGTGCCTCTAACCCCTTATCCCTCTTAACAAAAAATTCTTGCTGCATACATTGTACAGGTTACAGGCTCCTTTCTGCTGCAGAAGTAGTGCTAGTGCACATAATTTAAGTTTCACATGCATCAGAGTGCTGTGTTGCAAGTTGTGGTAAAAAGCTTTCAAACTAGCTTATGAAAAAGAAAAAGAGGATCTAGTACAAGCTGACTCACTTCCCCATAGAGAAAAAGGAATGGAATTTCTGTGTTGTCTGTGGGCATTATAACAAATAGGTCAACACAGACAATATATTATAGTGCCAATAGAGCCAATGTTTTCAGATTTCAGTTTCAATTTTGAGTCATTTTATTTTAAGACATTACGTTTGGACTAGAAGTACCTATTTCTTTCTAAAGAATCAGTGAAGTACAACATGATGTGTCAGTATGGTGTATCACTACTGTCATACACATGTAGGAAGGAAGACTACGAACAAATAATACAGCATTATATCCACTACAGAGGTCCCCAAAAGCAAGCCTGAAAAAGATTACTGTGCTTCAGGTTTCACCTTCCTAGATGTCAAATATAAGATTTTCTTCAACTCAGGCTAGCTTACATTGTCAGAGAAAAAACCTTGACTCAGGAAGTGGACTAAGGCAAAAATATTATCTACCATTCACTGGCACTTTGTGTGCCTTTTCCTGTTGGATGGGGGTAGGAAGTTCTGTATCCTTAACAGGATATATAGAAGTCTAGAAAAACCCATCTTATACCACCACAGATTAAGAAAGCTCTGTGAAATTCACTAAACACAGCTGCAGCTTTGATCTTTATTTACAAGTACACATTCCAGTTTTTGACTGAGAATACAAAAAGAGCAACAGCAAAAAAATGTCAAGAGGCTGGCACTACATGCAGCTAGAATTCTGTACGTACATGACTGGTAGAGGTAATTTACAACAAACACACACTGACGTAAAGGCTCAAGGTTTGAAATTTAATGCAGAAAACCTGGTTGGAAACTTCTCACTGCAAACAGCAGAAGGAGATGCCAGAACCTTGGATAAGAGATGACTTATAGGGGCTCTGCAAGAGGTCTACAAAAATAAATAAAATCAAGAAAGGTATGAAAATGGGTAAAATCAACACCTTACTAGCTGTCATTTAAAAATAAACAATTCAGATAATTAAATGAAGCAAGCAAGAGCTAGATTCAAAACAAAAAAAATGGTGATTCTTCACGTAGAGACCTGTGCAACTCCTCATCAAAACACAGCATTGATGGAAGTTAGCATGGAAACAATGACAGACTAAATAAGCTCTGAGTGCCTCATTGGGTTACAAGTGAGATAAATACTTAACTGGATCATGCCCGTGTCCAGTTAACCTGTGCCCAGTGCACCAGTGGGTGATGCTACTCAGGGAACTAGTCAATACTGGCTGCTTTCTGTGGTACAGCTGCCTCAGATCCCCTTGTATCCACAGCTATTGCACCATGCTTCCTGGGCACTTCAGTAATTGCTTACAGTCTTTAAATCCATCATGTTCCTTCTGAACCTACCTCCACAATCTCTTCTTACTCTACTCCTCTCTTTGCTGAGATACTAAGGATTGTACAGAATCTACGTAACCTGCACCAGCTCAAGAACTTCCCTATGAAGAAAGCATTCAGGGGATGACAGAAGTATTAAATATGTTCAACTTAGTATTTTTTTGCTTTTCTCTAGCTATTCACTTTTGGCAGTGATTGGAGCTCGGACACTGAATCAGACACAGTTTTAGTCTAAACCAGCACTGCCACTGTCACCTTCAAATACTTGGAGAAGTTTCATGGCCGTTACAGATAATTATAATGGTCCCTTTAGGCTTTAATCCATCAAAGGCTCAACTGTAGTCCCATCAAAGCAACAAAAATGTGCTTGGAGTATTGGGTAACTTCAGGCAAAGGTAATGGAAAAAAAAAGAAAGAGACAGCGGAGCTGCATTGGTGCCCAGAAACCAAAGGAGGATCCGACAACACAAAAACCATACCTGATAATATCTTCCCAAACTAGAAGAACTGGGGGAAAACAAAAGCCAAAAAAGGGGAGAGAGAGGAGGCAGAGAGAAAATATCATAAAGGACAAGCTCTGAAACAAAAGCAGTCATTTTCAAAGAAAAATGCATGTTGAAAAACAGCTGCTGAGTTGAATTAGATGTTTATCATACTGTCTCAGAGAACACAATCACTAAAATAATGCATTCAAGAATGAGTTTAGTTATTGACTCTCAAAAGCAGAACTCTGGCTACACCCAGCTGAGATTACTTTGTATTCCATCCCTGTTTTACGTGTTTACAAAGTATCTCAAATACTGTTTCTCTACTTACCAAAGACAAAACAACTGCAACACAAGTAGGGAGGGCAGAAGCCATCGAGAACTACAGTGACCCCACATTCAGGAGCTGATACTGACCAAACAGACACTAACAGAGGGATTTCCTGTTTGTGATAGATTTATAAGCTTTAGGTACTAACAGAATCTAAATATACCAGATTAACAGAAACAGTTTCAATACAGTTAAGAGACCAAACCAACCCTAGAGCAAAACAGTTCAGTGGGAAGAATGCAAGAGGAAATGAGTCTCCAGCAGGCTCCTGCAGCAGTGCAGTCTGACTTAAGTAGTCACAACAATTAAATAAATCAGTATTTACTTTCAGTTTTCCTTTTGTTCCTTCTCACTGTACTGTATGAGTTCATTTATCTACACGCAGTCAAGCAGGAAATTCCTCCACCAATTGATACTATATTGAGTTTAAAATATCTATCTGTGGTTCTCAAGCTCAGTCATACAGATTGCAGTACCGTGGAAGGCTCATCATGTTCTGGACCACAGGAATACAACTGCCCTGGTGGTTCTGCAGCACAGAGGATGCACAGGCCCAGTTACAAGTCTCTTAGAACCTCCAGAAAGAATCAGCCAGCCCTCCCTCTCTCAGAAGAAAAGAGATCCTGAAAGCAGGGAAGGGGAAAAAAAATAGGAAAAAAGGGCTTGAAAGAGCTTAATAGTTTGTCTGCAAACCTTTCATCAGGGCTTAAACCATCATTAGCTTCAGCAGAAAACAAACTTACTCAAAATAACATAAAGGTAACCACAAGAAAAGTATGCTATGTAAGAGAAGCAAATGAAGGAGAAAACAGAAAAGAATATTCAAAGTTTACATCGAGATCTTAGTTTACAGCCACAACTCTTCATCTGTAGGAAAAAAAACAATACACAAGAACATCACAACAAAGCAGCTGGCTCACTAAAGCTGGCTGGCTTCCACCTCAGTGGCAAACTGGTCTATCATCAGGATCTCACTGCTCAATGGAGCAGTAATAAGATGTGGTGACCGAAGCACCTACTTCTGGTGTTTTGCTTTTTTGTTTTTGTTTTTTTTTTAAAAGGTACTTTTTGGTATTTCTTAAAGGGATGTCCTTTAAAAAAAAAAAAAAACAAAGCAAAAAAAACACAGAACCAGACAAACACACCAGCAAGCAATAATGGCCTTACAGCTAATGATTCTGTTCATCCAAGACAAAAATTTGCTCATCAAGCTTGTCAGAGTCAGCCACCACCTCTGCCAAACCAGGGCTGATTACAACACACACAGTCAGGAAAAGCACTGCTGTGTCAGTTCGCTGGTATTCCTTTGTCTGTCCTGTCTCATTGTTAGCCCAAACATTTCTGAAGCTGTTTATTTCAAATTTTTTCCAGAAAAAGTGTAAATATGGATGAGCAATGCTTTTTCCCCTGCACAGCCATCATACCCCCTACATAGCTATTCAGATCTAAGTAGAAGATGCATGCAGCATTCCGCTTATAGCTTCTTCTCGTAGAACATCACCACTTCATAATATCAGCAAACTTAGCCCCACCATCCAATTCTACAACCCATGCACTATTGGAAGCCAGTTACGCCCTGCATCTTCCCCCCTTCAAGAGAAAGTGAAAAAGACAATGGTATTCCAGGGTTGTGAGAATAATTATGCAAGGTAGGAAGAACTTCTCCAATATCCAAATACCTGGTTTATTAAAGTTTCATTTTACAGGATGTAAATATTCAGCTCCTCATCTCTTCTGAACTTAGAAGGATTCAGATGGACTCAGTTTGAGTAACCAACATCTGGCAATCTTTTAGCCAAGATTCTGGACTTGCAGATTGAAGTCTTATTTACCAATCTCATTTTTGGCATCAATTATCAAGGTAAACTACATTCTGTTTCCATTATGTTTCTGAGGAAGATTAAATTGCATCATTAGTTACGTCACCAAGGTTGAAAAAAAAAATCAGCATTGGAATGAAGCTAATCCAAAGAAGATAACTTAAAATTAGAGCTTCATCAATATCCACGTTGTGGGCTAGGAAACTGTCAGCACTTAGTTCTGAACTGGATCCAAATAATGATATGACTTCCCAGTGAGCATCACAGAGTAAGCAAAACTATTCAAATCACACCACAACGAATTCTGTGGAAGCCACCTAATTCATGCACTTGGAGAGACAGTCTCAGATTTACCTGTTATTTTATTCTTGCCCTTCATCCTTCCCCTACTTCAGCCGCACTAACATGACTACAGTCTGCCCTGTTTGTCTGACTATCAGAGTCAAAACACCACAAGAACTAAAATAAAACACATAATTAAAGACTGTTTCACACCATGATTTGGTCACATACATGGCTAACCTTTGCCAGTGCTTTTTTGTCCAGTCTCGGGGAAGCTTTGGTAAGGCAAGATACATGTAGGCTAGATATGACTTCCATTAATTATAAAAAGCAAACAAATCTATTTATTCTGCAGATACTTATTGTTGAAAGTCACAGTAGCTTTAGTTCTCACTTACTCCTTCATTTGGTTGTACAAAGATGCTGCAGATATGAAGGAACGAAGTATTTCAAATAATTGAAAAGCAAACTCAAACTTCTAGAATAATTTATCCTAGAATCTTTTTGTATTACTAAAATCTCTAACAAGGCTGGAAGCTGCCAGTGGTACTAGTAAAGGCATTATGCTTCAGTCTCATTTATGATGCTGAATTAGAAGCTACCTGCCCAACCCTTCAACACCAAGAAACAGGCAACCCATCTTCAGTTCTCCAGTAGCAGAAAACCTATTGCCACATGGTACAGTGTTGGTCAGTTTCAAAAGGACTGAGGTTGTTCAAAATGGCAGTGAGTTAATCATTATACACCACATGAAGGTACCTCCTGCTTCATGCCAAATCATCTGTCTGTCTTCTCACAACTGACACAGACTATTGGTGCAGCTGGCACAAAACTATGAAAGGAGTGTAAACTTTGTACTCTGTGCTCTAGCAAGCACAATAAATACAGTCATGCAATCCAGATCCATTTGGGCACTGTTCAACTATTCACTATTTTAGCCAGACCAGGTATAATTTATTCTTATTATTTAAAAAGTCACATCTTCTGCAGTAGCAATGGCTCCTTTGAGTTATGCAAACCAACATCAGTGGTGACCAGATGGACAGAAACAGCTATTTTACACAGAACGAAAGAGTTCAAAGCAGACAGATCCAAATCCTTTGAGAGTTATCAAAATCAACAAGAACAAGTTGCAGCATTAAAGAAAACTAAGCCTTGCAAACTATTATTTTTTCCTTTTGTCAGGGCAATTATAAAGGGACTACTTACTCTTTCTTGCTTTTGAGCCTTCTATATTTCTGCTTTCAAAAAAGGATCTTTGACTACAACCCATTTATTAAGTTTTAGTAGTAAAATGAAATTATTATTACTGTTCGCATGCATTGGATATAAGATTAGAGACTGGGTGCATTAAAAAAAAATATCTGATTTGTAGTTTCACAAATACAGTGCAAAATGAAAGGTTTAATTTTCATAGTGCAGAGTCTCATATTCAAGTCACGGTCACAGTGTATGAAACACTTTAGCCAAATCCTACACTACAGTGATTCCTGCTCTGACGGAAACCTGCAGGCCTGAAGCCAAGAATCACACACTGCTCACTATTTGTGTAAAACAGTTGGTAGTGTTCTTGATAGGAAGCCACATTAAAACAGCATTAGTATCCATTACATCCTTGGTATTGCCCTCTGCCATTTTATTTGGCTCTGCATGCCTAGCATTAAAAAATAAGAAAAAAGTACAAACCAAAAACCTATTCTTATGAACCTTTCATTATTTACCTGGTTTACAAGAGCCAAAGATAAAAGCCCACTTATCATCATAAAATAACCACTAAAAGATTTTTTAGAATATTGTCTTTACTACAGGTCAACTTCAAAACAAACACACACCAACCACTAGGAACCCAGCACAGGGGATAACTTGCTCTGGAATTTCAGACAAAATGAAGAGAGACCTGCTTCGAGTATTTTGCCAAGGTGAATGTTAATTACTTCAGCAGAAAATGACCAAAAAATGAGATGTTTTTAAGTTTTAAGAAACCACAGTAAAGACCTCAGAAGGCCATATCTGCCAACTGCAACTTAGTAAACATCTTTCTGACTATTACTAGTGAGTTCTAACTCTACAGTTTGATAGACAGGCAATTTTTGTTGCTCTGCATGCTTTCATTTCTTCACAAATTTCTCTATACACTGAGATGCTGTCTACTTTTGAAGATTTAGAAGAACAAATTAAAACAGCTTTGAAACTGTAATTTGGTTTATATTCTTTTTTCCCTTGTATTCAAACTTCTCAAAATATCAAACTATCAGTACTACAGGTTTTGTTAATCAGAATCATGGCAACTCCCATTGTCATGGCATCAGTAAGAAACACTATATCAAATTCATCATCTTTGGCAACACGTGCTCCAGAATCCAATACAAAAAGGATTTTAATCACATTATATGGCAAATATGATAACTTATGGAAAATGAACATATAACCAATTAGTTCAATGAAGAAAAACTAAGAATATTTGATCAGGAATGAAGAAGAGAAAGGCATGAAAAAATAGTTGAAAGTATGTTTTACATAAAAACAAAGTTTACGAACTTTTTTTTTTTTAAGAATAATACACAGATTCAATTTGGTGTGAATCCATGGATATTTTATGCAAATAGCTTATTGAATATGGTATGTTTAAATAAAGCAATTACTTTATTATAACACAAAGACATCATTAGCATATAAGCAAGTATTTCATATTTTGCAAATAAGTTCCCTACATATTTATGAACTACATTTGAACTTAAGTTATAAATTTAGGTTAAAATGCAGAAGCACTTAGTATTTGAAGTTATTTTAAGGGTAGAAGTCTTCTTCAGGTCTGGGGAGAAAATAAAAGTGGGGCAAAAGTGCAGGCTAAAAATTTCTGCAGGAAACTTGCTCTTGGATAAGAATTCAGAACTATGATCTGTTAGTCCAGAGTTTCAAGCAAGAGTTCTAGCACAATAGTTGTTGAGTACCATGTTAATATTGATCCAGTTCTTGAAATCTGACATTTTCTACCTAGGACTGACCAAAATATATTACTCTGGTCATTCTGATTCTACTTGAGTGGAACTCACTTTCCAGGGAATTAATCAATTTGCTAAAAGAAGGTAACCAGTTGCTTTTTTGTTTTTGTTGTTTTGTTGTTTGTTGTTTTTTTGTTTTTTTTTTTTTAACTCTTTTCCACAGCTTCTGAGGAAAGGAAATACGCATTCCAGGCCTGCGAACATCCTCCATTGAGCTCCATTTTCTTCTCTTTCTTAATGGATGATCCCATTTTAATTAGGTTCCAATCCCACACCTCTGAGAAATCAAAGCTTTTTCATACTTACATAAAATATTTTCACCCATACAAATGGGGCAAAGTATGACTAATTTAATTTCTGAAAAGTTGTAAAATCCAACTTGAATTAAAATAAATCTTTTAAATTCAAAATAAATGGTGCATGTATGCAAAATACATAAAAACAAGCTTTCAATTCTGCAACACTGAGAACAGTCTTTATTTTGATCTGCCAACTGATATCAACAGCATACTTATCACTCCACATTCGTTTCACATTTAAAGATATGGGTAAACTTCCCATTTGCGTGTGGGGGAAGTCCTTCAAGGAACCTACCACAATGTAGTTTTTCACTAATCTATTTCAATATGCTGTATACCACATTCCTTCAACTTTTGTATCCTAACCATCCTTCAGATTCCAATCAACTAACCTAGACGTGTTCATCCATGCAGTGTAATCCTTACAATACGCTAATGTTTTAACACAATTTAAAGGCTAAACAAACCGGAATGAAAATTGCTGGAGTTTCCTTATTTTTACCCATTTCCGACAAATGAGAATGCACACATTACAGGGCCATTTTAGCAACACTTTCTATCATTTCCAGAATCTGAAAGTAGCTGAAAAATAATACCAAGTGAGGATAATGCTTTAACACTTCCAGAACCCATTTAAGTCAGAACTGTAAGCTGTTGAATAGACATAAGACTACACCCTTTATAATGAATACATTTGCCCTAAGCCTGGCCAGTTTCATTTCAAAGTTATATCTATCAGGGTTACTGTCTACTAAACTACAGTTTAGTAGAATAGTCCCTGAACTCAGCAGTTTACAATCAAAGATGCTTGTAAAATAAAATGAGGAAAAAAAAAGTGCCTTAAGAAACCACGTTCCTTGTTCATTGCTTCAAGTTCTGAAAAAAATACAACGAAGCAATACTTATCTTCCTCAACACAAAATTCCGGAAAGAAAACAAGTAATAAAAGGAATAACTGTTCTCAGAAGTTTGATATCACCATACCGACCTGGTACAGAAAGGATACTATGAAGATCTTTTCTAAGATAAATTCAAAAGAAAATAAATCTAGTCTTTGTTAAGCCATACCAAGAGATTATAAAATACAAAACATTTAACTTCTAACTCATTTTACTTTTAGTCTAAAATACTACATGTTCTACCTGGCTTCTCCTTTTAACGTAAGTCACTGACTGAAGAAGCCATTTTATTGCTGCCTGCCCACCTAGTTTACAGAAGACCACACAAAGTCAGGATTATGAGATTATATGGTGTTAAACAAGAGGTGAATTTCCTTAGTGTGTTTTGTTAAATACCTTTTAAACACAATTATGGACTGACAGAGGCTGTGGATAGTACTCCTCTTCAATTTTGCTGATTAAAAGAAAACATCACAAAAGTCAAAATCACTACAGCCATCACAAGTTGTTTAGAAAACTGGTGAACACAAAGGATTAATCGTTTGACCTTCCAGTGCCAAAGTCCTACTGAAACAGACACCCAGTAATAGAGTACAGCCTGGCTTTATGACTTGCACAGGTGAAGACAAAATGATGAGCCATGTGAATGCTCAAGAAATATTTTCAAAATCTTCCTGTTTCCTAGAATTAGAAACAACCAATCACCACTGCAGAACAGTGATTTGATATCAGGTATTTCACACTTACACTTGTCCCTACAGTTACAGTCAATGTCATAGAAATACTGGTATGACTCAAAAGACAACACTGACCCACTGCACAGCTCATTAGGTGTATTTAATTGAGCAGTATTTCTTCACAAATTACTTAAAATAGAAAGGCAAAAGATAGTCAAACAGCAGAATGTTTGCTTTTATGGTTCTGGATTTACAGAGCTGTTCCCCCCAGTGCCCATGAAGCTGTCACTCCAGCTAGCCAATGCTAACTGGAAAACGAACAAACCAAAGGATGCACAAGCCAGTAAAAGTTACAGAAGTGGAAAGCTATAATAAAAACAGGTAGGACTTGGTCAACTACATACACAGTAGTCCCATGCACTTCGCTTTTCACCCAGAGGCACACAACATTTGATGTTCCATAACAAGCTTCTCTCGTTATTAAGAAAATGACTTATTTACATATCCCAGCCCTATTGCTTACTTTCCAATTAAGTTTGCAGCTCATTTCTCATGTCTAGTTATCAGTTGAAACCAGCTACTACTAACAAAGAGAGTTTGCCATTCCTTGCTGAATTTGTTAGCTTGTCCTTGTACATGCATTAAAGACGAATATCACAGTTTTTAGATGTGACCACTCAGCAATCTCAACCCTAGTATTACTTTCTCCTTCATAACCACAGACGTATTCATGATGGCCACTTTCTCTTTTACACTTTCACAAATCATCTTTGCCCAATTTCAATGATTTATACTACTAAACTTTCGAGTAAGCAACTTGCACCTTATCTGATGAAGTACACCACATCTTGAACCATCCATTAAGCACTGCCTCCTCTACATGTTCTTTTGCTAGTAGTAGTTAACATACTTACATACTGAGACCAAAGCACATTTTGTTGGACCGTACTGTTTTGTTTATTTCCACCTCCTCTTTAGTGATTCCAGTAAACATTTTTTCCACTTATACTTATTTTTCCACAATACTTAGAAACTTCTTGATGGACTTTGTTCCATGGATGCAGTAGCGCCAAGACCAAAGCCTCTTCACAATGTTTCATGAATAGAAAGAAGTCCCCAGAAAACAAACAAACAAACACAACAAACAAAAAACAAAAAACAACACAAAAGACCTTAAACATTCTAAATAACCTGTTCATATAGCAGCCAATACTAAAGCACTAAGAATTTTTGAATAATGAACTGACTTTGAGCTAACACTTTAGGAACTGCAGTTATTTCATTAAAACTGAACCTTACCACTACAGCTAAGACACAGCTATAGTCCAAAACAGAGTATCAGTCAATATGGTAACTTTGTTCACAACACAGAGCCCTGAACTGATCACACCCACATGAGCTGGGAAGATCTCAACACAATGCTCAGATAAGAGCATTCTTGAGAAATCCTGTGTTACAACACTCAGATTCAGCCCCAAACGCTAAAGATGTCAAAGACTTTGCATAGAGTGTGAGAGGGAACATACACACACAAACTCATTCCTATAAATATACCTCTTAAAAATTATTGATCTACAATCCTGCAATTCACTCAACCAAAGCCAACAGGATTTTCAATACATCTTGCTGGAGCTTCCTCACTAGGTCTCCCACATATTTCAGATTCCTAAAACTAGAAGAGGATTAGGACTTCATTACTAAAGTTACTCTTTCATTTAAACTTCCCAAAATACACACTTAATTCTCTCTAAAGTAAGAATCTCCCCATCCCTTTAAGGCTCACAGTATATACACACCCACGTACATAGCATTGCTATTGCTATGTCTAACAGATAAGCAGTACTAATGGGACTTTTACAAGTGCAGTATAAATATCACAGTAATATAACACTAATGTACAGCACAAAGAATAGATATAAGACCACGTTTCACATGCTACAAGAACCTAAACCTAATTATTTCCTATAGCCTCACCTAAATCAACTCAATCTTCTATTACAAAGAAATATTTTGGAGAGATGAAGGAACGAGACCCCATAAAGTCTCCATTTTTCTGAAAAAGGAGAATCAGCTACATGGGAAGATGGAAATCCCAGTTCTGTCCCAGGTCTGTAACTTTGCCATGCAGTTCTAATGCCAGTTCATTAATAAGACATTAAAAATCTAACAATCAAATCACTGCATCCAGCAGAGTACAGAACATCTACTTGAGATTAAGAAACACTATGCTTCAGTTCTGTGATGTAACTACATAAATAGGAAACACAGTCTCAAACAGAGAGAGGGCAGTTTGGTCTATAAAATCTTCATAGAGTTCTGACTGCTGAAGCAGCAGTGACAGTCTGCAACTCCGTGCAGTCAGGTATGCAGTAATTGCTAGCACTGATATTCTTGTTTCATGCTGCAATAAATTCATTCATCAAAGAAATTCTAGAAATGGAATACATCTGTGGATGCACTGTAACACTTAAAACCCCACAGCTGCTCCTACAGGTACACATGAATTGCTGTTAAGGGAAGACTTCCAATAGGCAAGCTAAGGTTCTTTAAAAAAGCGTTTTGAAATTCTTGGAGCATCAAAAAGCAACAAGAAGTCTTCTATTTTCATTACACTTGCATTTCCGAAGCAACACAAGAATGGAAAATGCCGGCGCTCCATAGAGATGCGGCGTCCCCCTCCGCTAAGCACGGCGCGCTGGCAGCACCCCGCCGCACGCGGCCCCGCCGGCAACAAGCGCGCGTTGTGCCCAGGAATGCGGGGTATGCGGCGGGGGCAGGGCGCGCTGCGGCGGAACCGCCCGCCGCCAAGTCAAACAGTAACTGCGGGCTGCACAGCCTGGAACGGGGGAAACTGCCCTTAGTATCCGCCGTTCGCACTGGTGTCACTAAGCTGCTTATGCACTGAGCTCTCTAGAGCACAGACTTCTGCCTTCTTCAGGGAAACGGTTGGAGCCGAGGAAGCCGGCACTGTACGGGGCAGAGCTCACAGCCAGGGTCCCAGGCTCTGCTCCTGAGGGATCAGAGGAGCACAGCAGCAGAAGGGAAGGGAAAGCTGGGACGGCGACAAGTCCCGGAGTGTTGTGGTCCTTCAGCTCTGCTCAGGAAGGACAGAAGGACATTGACAGGCCTGGCTATTTTTTTTTCCTCCAAGTTTTGCCACAAAAAGCATCAGAAGTTGTTACAAATAAATCACTGCTGATGGAGTTGAGTTCTTAGAATAATTTGTAACTTGGTAAACAAAAAGTTCAATGAAGTATTTACTTTGCTCTTATCTCTATTTACATCCTTTACATCTCTTACCTTGAAAGTCACTTGCATTTGTCAAAGAATAGTTTCAATTTCAGATTGGCAAAAATTAATATCTAGGAGTGATTACTAGGAAACATATGAGGGTGTGATAAAGAATTTCCAGATCAGAAAGACTGGAACAATTTATGCCTTTGCATATAGAAAGCAAGTTTCAGAAGGCAAGTCTAAATGATAACAGTACAATTCAAATACACCTGAAGCTCAGAGTGAAAACCAAACAATTGATTCACTGCCTATACAGGGCATTTTCTGCTTACTCTTCTTTCCTCACCACCTCCTTATGTATCTCTGTCAAAACTAACAATCAACAGGAGAGATAAAAGACAGCAGAGGGTTTAGCAGTGCACACTGCCATGACTGGTTGTTCTGTTTGTTTTTTTTTATTGAATACCTTTGCCAACTGCCTTCTCCCTTGTCTTGGAGCTCCCTTCACTGCACAGCCTCACAGTCAGTCTGTTCATAGAACCAGCCTAGCTGAAAATGATTGTTCCTCACCAAGACTAGCATTCAGTCAGATCTGCTCTAAAACATAACACACACGAAAGGATGACTGTCAGGGCCAGGAAGCAATGGTGAGACCACAGGAGCTCACACTTTCAAATTTAAGAAGAAATACATTCTTTGTTTGGTTTAAAACAGAGCCTTAAACGTAACAAGCTTAATAATGAGACATGAGAACAATGGTTTAAAATGCATCTTGTAGGAATTCCTACAAAGAATTGTGCCATCATTTCAGCTACTGGCAAGGAAGAAAAATCCATGATTTCTGCAGGATCACTTTCAGAAGTGAAGTTTCAGCTTCACCCAGCTGCCCCACACCTGCCCCAACCTTTCAGAATCCGAGCTTCCCTACTACTGTGCTTCACAGGATCATTTCTGCCAGCTGCTATGGGAACAACAACATATAGAACAGCAAATACAAGTTGTCAGAATTCACCTTTTAACACCTTATTTCTTTCAGCAGCAATCTGAACCAAGTTATTGTAAGCTGGTAAATTTAAAACAGGCAGTTAGTCCTAGTGAACTGAGTATGAGTAGAGCTACAACATTAAAAACAATTGCATATTTTAGAAGTTACTGAAATTAAAGGATTATTCCACTGGCATTATAGACATATAACACTTGAGCAGATCTACATAAAAATTCCACTTCAGACTATGTCTGAAAAGCTGTGAATACAAACTTTCTGTAATAGCATTAATGATTTTCCAGATATCACTTTTTTTATGCCATATGGAATAAGAGAAACAACTAACCACACTTCACATGAACTCCTCTGCCTTTCCAGAGGATTCCTGAAGGTCACTTAATCAATTAATAAACAGATTGTTTACATATTTGATAATCACTTTGTTCTCACGATCCCAGAAAGTCAGCTGCTCTATCAGCACACAACCTTCCCCTCCTCCATATGGCTTTTTCATTCAGGATACAATAGTATCAAGGAAAAAAACAGCCATTTTCGTCCCCAGAACTGAAGATATCAGTACAACCTCACTCAAAATAAAAACAAGTATATAACCATCCCTTCCAGAGCACTGAAAAGAAAGGTAAATGCTATTGACTTTCCTCAGAGCACTTCGCCCATGTACCACGCATTCAGACTACAAGTCACATTTTCAGAATCTGAAGTGTCATGAGGCACTCAAACATCCAGCTTAAGGTGTATCAAAGACAGCAGCTTTCACTGAGAAAAACTAAAATTGGAATACAGAACAAGCAAAAATACACCTAGTATTGTAACCTACCATAATTTCAATCTGTAATCTTCATTTTCAAATCTAACAAACTTCAGATTTCCCTAGCAAAACAGGACAAGTTAACTTTCCAATACACTATCTCAGAACTTTGCTGCAGAGGACCTTATCAGCTTCTAATGTAAAACATTAAAGAAATAAAAATCAAGAACTAAACGTGCTTTAGTGTCTTAGTCATAGTGAAAACATGGACAATGTTAGGAAAAGCACACATTATCAAGTCTGGAAGGAGCGAAGAGAAGTTGATCATCTTAGACCCCCAGGCACTATATTCAGCAGACTACTTCTGGCTTTTAAGGTAGCAATACCAATCTCCACAGTGGTTTTGAAATTACTAAACCTGTTATGAGGAAGCTACTTAACCTAATGCACCTTTACAGGTGTCCCACTGGGCTGAACATCTATCCCTCAAGAATAAGCATCAGATAGGTTTCAGGTTAGGCAGCATTCCTGATCCTTTTGAAAGCATCAGTGCAACCATAAGGACAACTCAAATGTTCCTGACCAGGCCATCGAGCTTCACCTGTATTTTCACTTCTGCTGCAGTTTCAAAAACACTCATTGAACTTTAAGAAACAAGACAGCAAAATCTGATCCTCAAAGACAGACTTGTGATGAAAGGCAAGAGCTTTGACTTGCTACTGTTTTCTAATGTATCTGGAAAAAAGAGCACATTACCATTTTATAATAAGCTCTGATTTACATTATTGAAGACAGACAGGATGAACTTGAGGAACAAAGCTTTTGCTCATGAAAAGGATGCAGAATTACCCACATGAAGCACACAGTATCACACTTTGAAGATTACTTCAAAGTTTATGATAAAGAAAGCAGTAATACGTAAAGATATTCTGTAGTCACAGATTATATATTAAAGTATAATTACACAAGCACTTTCAGACCACATGCAAATTTCACCCTTACAGCTATTTAAAATACAACAGTATTTCCCACAGTCCCAAGGGCAGACCTTACAGCATACGCTGCATTCCTAAAAAAAAAATAAATAGCAGATGTTGCAAAACCAGTAGTTAACCATCTTCAGAGGAGGGAAACAGGAATGTTTCCTCCATCTCTGACTTGATACAAGTAAAAGCTACTATTTACTGTCCAAAAGTGAAAGAGTAAGTAAAATATTTTAATTAGGAACTCAGACTTTGCCCTAAATATTCTTTTATGTGATCCTTTAAACCTGAGTAAATGACGCTCATTTGAGCAAAGGCCACACAGTGACATCACCTGCTTAAAGCAGTAGTGGAATTTATTAAGGGCAGTAATGAAACAGACTGTAATGGCAACAATCATGGGCACAGATATTTATTCTTAAGTAGATTCCTAACTTTGCACATCTATGCAGTAAACAACACTGTATTTGAACCAAAAAATAGAACTTGTAACAGACATTTGTTAGAGGTACGTCCTGCATATTTTGTACCAAGAAGTTGTATAGAAAGCACATAAGCCACTTCTGTGAGGTATAGACATACTTCAAAAAGACTGGACAGTATGCACTAATTACCCCACATCTCCTCCCTGCCAAAAGAACATACTCTGCATGCTAAAGTCACTCAGCCTCATAAAATTCAACAGCATTTACTTGCAAGCACACACACATGCTTTGGGACAAGAATTAACCTTCTCCATGTTACAGGGCTTGATTGTGGCATACCCACACACACCAAATTCTGAAGTATTTTCAGCGCTGTGGTCAGGTTGCCAGGACCTCAGCAGGTCTGCAGGAGGTAAACAACCACTGAGTTCCTACAACTTCCTCTACCAAGTTACTTTTCTTTTTGGATGTCACTATACCCTAAGATTGAAAATAGCCCCAGCCTTTAGACTGCATGCTGCTGCATGTCCTACCATTAGAAAGCAGGCTGCCATATGAAGGCAGCAATCTTTTACTCATACACTGTGGCTGAAAAGCCACTACCTGAACTCCAAACACAAACAGAAAACCCATCAGCTTTCAATCTATCACATTTAAACAGCTTCTACATTGGACGTACATTGAAACAAGAACTAAACT
>VXAB01013003.1:0-29350 GCA_013399175.1 Odontophorus gujanensis
TGCGGGGACGGTGGGGAGCTCCTATAGGGATCTCCTCAGTATAGTGGGGGGTCCCCCCGATGTCCTGTATGGTCACAGGAACATGGACCTTCAATTGAAGTGCCCAAATGGGTGGGGTTTTGTTTTGAAGGGGTATGGGGAGACCACCTCTACCAGTTAGGATCCAAAGCACAGCAGTTGTGCTGGGCTGTAATTCTCCAGTGACTTCTGTGGTTCCCTGTGTCTGTGTTGGATGTGACAGCTGTGACTCTTAAAGATCCCAGTGCAAGGAAAATGAAAGCACTGGGGATTTACATGAGGAAGAGGAGGGGGTTTTCCCAACAGTGAGCAGGGCCAGGGCACCTGATGGAGCCTGGAGGGGAGTAGGGGGGCAGGAGTGGCTGCTGTAGGGCATCTCAAGGGACCTAGAGGAAGGGGGTGGCCCCTGTAGGGCACCCAAAGGAACCTGGCAGGGAGGAGAGGAGGCTCTGATAGGGCTACAGAAGAGCTGAGCGTCCCCTTCACCCCTCTTTGAGCCCAAAGCTGCTTGGGGCACTCAGCAGTTTCCCCAGCAGCTGCCCCACAGTGCACTGCCTCCCACGCCGGGCACTGACTCATCTTCCTCCCAGTGCTCGGTGATGTTGGGACGGGGCTGGCTGTGGGGTTTGGTGTCGGGGCAGGAGCCCACCACTGCCTCCTCTTCTGCATTTAACCCATCTGCTGTGTGTGTGGTGGGGGGGGTTGTGGAGTCTGCAATTGCTCCTTGATCTCAAAACTCTTCTGTCCTTCTTGCACTTGGGTTGCTGGGTTTGTAGCTACTTTTGGATGAGTCCTTTGAAGGTGCCCTGAGTCTGGGGTACGGTGAGCACCACGTGAGGTTTGGTGGATCCCATCAGGTACAGATGTCTGTCTGATACCTTGCAGCAGATCGGGTGTAAGATCTCACCAACATCAAAGGCACAGAGCACAGAAATTGCTTTATCATTACTCAAGAACTTGTTAGCTTCTCACTCAGTGTTCACCTCCCGAATCCTGCTGTCCTCAAGGCAAAACAAGTGGATGATCCGACCTCTTTTCCACTTAATGTGTAACTCTGGGGAAGTGCCTCTCCTCTGAGCACACCTCCAGCCCTGGAGAATAATTTTTAACCCATGGACCTCAAGGGAGTCCGTCCAGACAGACTTCCTGTGGTTTTCAAAGAGGGAAATGCCAGCATGTCACCGGGAGAGAAATAGAAGTGGGAATAAACTGCTCTGTGTGCACCGTCAGAGTGGGGAGGTGAGGGCTGGGGCTGCCACCGAGCACTGTCCCTCCCTGGGGTGAGGGTGGGCACTCCCAGAGGGGCTCTCCTGAAGGGCTTTGCATTGGAGGGGTGAATCTCAGCATGTTTCAGTGCCGTGGGCTGTGGGTCTGTGTGCTGCCTTTCCCTGTAGGAGTAGGATGCAAGGATAAGGGGAAGCAGCAGCTCAGTGTAACAGCACTGTGCTGCTGGAGGCAGAGCTGCCTCTTTGGACAGCAGGTGGAAGTCATTGCATGTTGCTTCTTATCTTGCAGTCCTCGGGGGGGAGCAGGACCTGAATTATTATTATTTCCCTTTTTCTGACCCAAGAGAATGTTTTGGGAGTCTGGAGTGGTCTTGTGGCAGCTCCTCCACGGGCATTCCCACAGCTCTGTGGCTGCAAAATGTGCTCTTCTACTGCTGTTGTGCAGCACCCTGTGGTTGGGGGGATGTGGTGGCACGAATCTAGAGCAGATTTGCAAGGGTGAGGGTTAAAACATAACACCCCAATGAGAGAAAGACTTCTGGGAATAGATCTGAGCCATTAGAGGGAGAGCTGCAGCAGTGCTGAGTGTCTCTTTAATTGGGGCTCCATGTGAAGTTGTGTGCCCCACTGCAGAGAGGACACCGAAGCACCACGTAGGAAGGAAGAGCACCATTATTACTCTTTCTTTGAGAAGCCATGGGTTTATTTGTAGGGACACCCTGACCAAACGGAGCACCCTGGCACTGGGTGATGGTTGAAGGAGGTGCGGTGTCATGGGCTGTGTGATGTGGATGTGAGAGCCCTGGGAAGGCCCTGTCTGGCAGCAGTGCTTCCCCTCCTGCTCAGCCCTCACTGTGCATTCCCTCCACTGCTATAAGGAGGAGGAAATACCACTGATGTGTGATGGGAGCACGGTCCTGCTAGAGGAGCTTGAGAACCCCACTTTAATCCTTTTTCTCCAGATTTAAGAGGCCAGGAGCGCTCCAGTCTGTGCATCCCCTTCCTTGGGAAGCAAACTTTGTAGGTGGTAATGCAGTGGGGAAAGAACAGCAGGGAAATGAATCCACTGTGGGGCTGTGAGAGCATCTGGCATGGGGCTGGGAGGGGGACAAAGTGTTGGAGCAGGGCATGAGGGGTGTGAATGACAAGGGGGGCAAAGGTCTGGGAGATAAGGAGGGCAGTGACTCCATGGGCTTTAATACAGGGCTTCAGTGACCCAAAGGAGAAAGATGCTGTAGCCACAAGTGGGTCATGTATGGCCAGGAGGGCTTCACCCACAGGATCAAGGTAGTGGGGTGAGCACCAGCACTGTTCCTGCGTGTTCTGCCTTCCCTTTGAGCTGACCCAGCCACTGTAAGGCACAGCTTTCCCACCTGTGGTTAAACCATCTCTCACACAGGAGTGACTTTTGCCTACTAATAATTGGAAATGGGGTGTAGGAGTGATTAAGAAAAACAATACCCAGAACTTCTATCTGTGTATCTCAAGGCGGTTCCTTCATTACCAGGAACGCACGCTGGGAACTGCTGACCTGACCCCGTCTGCGGTCCTCCAACAGTCGGACGCTGGTGAGTGCCTCCTGTCTGCTGGCTTCTGTTCCCAGACGCTTCTGGTTGAATGAGATGAGGTTGGAAGAGGTGCTCTGGGTGCTCCTTATTCCTGAGAAGTCCATGTGTTCTCACGGTGCTGTGCCCCATTCGTGCTTGGTGCTCAGCTCACATAGGTGCGCTTTGGTTTCTCAACCCATGGCTGCAACACTACAGCACCACCTCCTGCTTTCCCAGTGCTCCCACTCCTGTCTGGGCACGAGGAGATGTGGAGCTGTGCCCTGTGCTGCAGGGACTCACTGTGGGATGGGGCTCTGGGGACATCACATCGAGGATGGCGGAGGCTCTGCTCCGCGCGGTGGGGGCACGGATAGTGCTGACTCAGAGGTTCCTTATGAATAAACACTTATAGCCTCATGAATACACCCGTTTAACTGAATGTAGATAAGATACAAGAGGGATCTATATTTAGACTTGCTTAGTTCTGCGGAACATGCTGTGTCCTTGGTCAGAAATGCGTGTGTTGCTCACCTTTGGGAGTGAGGGTGGGCAGAATGTGTACTGCTCACACCCAACTGCTCTGTCCTCTTGGAGGACCCTTCCAACCCAAGCCGTCCTATGGTTCTATGATTTGATGGCTTTGGGTTATGCTGAATGAGGAGGTGGCGCTAACTACTTCCCAACGCTGAGCTTCAGTCCCCACTTCAATGCTTTTTCCATCTGGAGCAGAGCAGCAGTTGTGGTGCATGGCTTTCCTCCAGCCTTGTGCCCTGGGATCTGAGTACAGAGCATTCCTGTCTGTAAGTGTTCAGCAGTTGTGCTCTGGTGGGCTCAGAGGAGGGCAGTGCCCTTCTGAGCATCTCTGCTTCGTGCTCAGATGTTTGAGTGATGCTGTGGTCTGCTCAGTGCTGGGCAGGGGGAGGAGAAAAGTTTGTGCTCCCATGGGGTGACTTCAGCCTGCTGCTGCCTCCCCACGCTGCCCTGGTCAGCACTGATGGTGCTTTGGTGGGGGGACGGTGCAGAACATGGGGTGGTTGGGCTGCCTGCTCTTGGAGCAGAAGGTATTCCTGCAGGTTGGAGACCCTCTGTCCACCCCAGAACTGCTGTGGGAGGTCCTTTATTCGGTTGATTTTTGCTTTGTGTGGATGACATAATTTCAAACCAGTGGAGCATGTTGTGACAAAACCCAACTGCAGCCACTGCTGTGCCATCTGCACTGCAAAACCTCTGCAGGGACAGAAGGGTGAGGCTGCACCCATGGGTGATGTGAACCAGCTCCTGTCCAGCAGCGTGGGGATGTGTCTCTACTCTCAGATACTGTTGGAGGGCAAGGTGAACCTGACCTGGCCAACGTGGGGAAATGGGATCGTTGCAGCTCATCTCTGGGAAGGAGAAATCTGTGGGTAATTCTGCTTTTCCGAGTAGAGGGGAACAGTTTTCACCGTGCTCACCCACTCACTTCCTTGAGCAGCAGTTGAATTGCTGGAGAAGGAACTGGCAGTCGAGGGCAGGGCACGGCTGTCACGTGCTGTGCACAGCTCCGCGTTTGCCCGTGGGCTCGCCCGGACAGGCAGAGCCCCAGGAGCAGCTCCTCATAGCCACACTCCTCCTGCAGGTAAAGAGTGCTGGGAGCTCCGTGCTCGTGGCCCTGCTCCTGTCCTCGGGGATCTGCAGCAATAGGTGATGATTTGGATGAGTGCTTTTGAGAGAAAGGCAACCGATGTTCAGTGGCTGCTGTGCTTTGTTGGCTCTCCTTGGTGAATCCTCTTTCTTTTGCCTGACTCGTTTTTGCTTCTTGCTCTGATTTTTGTTCTCTTCTGCTGGCTGGAGTCTGGCTGCTGGGTTTCTGTTGTCCTTGATATGGCTGATAGAGATCTGCTGAGGAAATGCTGCTCTGTGTGTGGCTCTCAGAGGAGCTGAGGTTTGTTGGGAGCAATTGGGTGGAATAGAGAGGAGTAGGGGTGTGCAGGATGGGATCCAGCTCGGATGGGTTATGATTGCCCTCAGGTCATCCCATAAGTAATGAGTTGATGAGGAGACAGTGCTCCAACAGCAGAGCCTGGGGTGGTGGGCTGATGGTGGGACTGTGATCTCAGCAGTCCATTCCAACCTGAATGGTTCTGAGAGTCTGTGCCAGGCAGAGCTCTGTCCTGGAGGGCTGGAGATGATCACTTGCAGCTTCTATCCTGCCCATGCAAACAGTTCTGGGATGGTTTTGGTGGTGACGTGTTCAGTTTCATAAGCAGGAAATCACCTCTGAGGTGCACCAGCCACATCTCCTTGGCCCGGGGCAGCCCTGACTCTGGGTCCCATCCCACCCTGAAGCTGCCATGGCCATATTATAACTTTGTGCCTGGGCACACCAGGGAGGCTTTGGGTTCTGTTCTGCGCCATTTGGGGAGCTGAAACTTCTCTTAGCAGTGAGACTTGTGGTGCCCCTTCCTGTCTGCTGCAACATCACATTCGTGGGAAATGTGCTCAGTGGTGACACTGATCTCTTTTACACCACTGGGGAAGCCTGGAAGGTTTGTCTGTGCCTTGCAAGGAGGGCTGGTCAAGGCTTGTGTTTCCAAGGAGCTGATTTAGGGTGAGTAATCTGACACAAATCGGCGCTCATCACTCACAGCTTCTCCAAACCTGGCTTTCTCTGCATCGCCCTTTCCCTACCCTGATAAAATGAGTGCCTTAAAGCAGCTTAGGAAACACAGCTGGGTGAGAAGTTTGAGATCAGAGCAAAACTGGACGAGCTTATATTGGTGCCAAGAGCTTTAAAAAAGCGTTGCTCTTGTTCAGATGGGTTTTGCTTGCCATAGGGTGGATGCATGGCACCCTGCATGAGCACCTCCATTGCAGCAGCAGTTGGCCAAAGCTGTGTGCTCTCCACTTCTGGGAGCGGCTTCAGATGTTGTCCTCTATCTGCCAGGATCTTAATAAATGAGTTTATTATTTCAAAGGCCACCGGAGCGGGTCGGCAGCCTCTGAAGGGCTCTATCTTTCCCACGTACATGATGATTTTGTGAATCCTGAGACCTTGAGTTCTGAACTCTTCCTGCAGAGCTGTGAGTTGGCACTTATCGAAGAGGAGCTGCTCTCTTCGAGCCCTTGGTTCCAAGCACAGTGTTTGTTTCCAGCAGTTGGAGGTACAGCAGTGTGGTAACACCTGACATGCTTTCCTTTGGGGCTGGCACTGCTGCACCCCCTGATCCCAAACGGGAGCTCTCCCAGCCCTCCCCTCTGTGCAGCCCAGAGCAGCATCCTGGATGTTTGCTCCGTGCTGGGAGGTGAAGGCTCCGGTTCTGCTCTTCAGCTGATCTCACAAATCTGGGTGATGTCTTCAGCAGATGTTATTTCTGTGCTGATTTGTGTTTGCTGAAGCTTTTCCTCCATTTCTAGCAGGGGAAATAAAAAAAAGCAGACCCAAACAACTCAGCAACAGCAAAAACACCCTCTGAGCCCAACACTAAAAACACTTCCCAGGTTGAATCTCCCTCAGCTCCTCTGGGGGTGTTATGCACTCAGTGTGATTTCTTTCCTCATCCCTCTGGATGAGGACAGAGCAGTCTGTGTTCTTCACGAGGATCCGTTTGCATTGGTTTTGAAGTGGGAGCAGCCCTCTGTTGGTGTGGCATCAGCTCCTGTCTGTCTGTCTGTCCTGCATTCCTGCAGTGTGGGAGCCAGGGCTGCCTGTCTGCTCGTGCTGTGGAAACAGAGATTGGGCAATGGAGGCGTGGATGGGGCACGCGATGGCGATGGGTGACCCGGGATCTTGGAAGGCCTCAGGTGGTGCTGTCATGGGTGGAAATAAGCGCTGCTGTGGTTTCCTTGGAACACAGTGTTCCCTTTGCCCTGTCCTCGTGGTGCCCCGCAATTAGCGGGCGCGGATGTGGCGTTACTCCGAGGCACAACGGTGCAGCAAAACAACAGCGGTATCAGCGCGGGGATCGTGTTGACACTGCTGGAAGGCAGAGTTTCCATTGGAAACATTGGCTTGGAGCAATCAGGCTTGGAGATAAGGAGTGGAAATGTGCGAGAAGAAAACAGCGATTCTCTGCTTCTCCTGCCTGTCCGGATCACGAGGCAAAGGGTCAGGAGAGGCACTGTGTGCTCAGAGCTTCAGCGGGTCGGGGCTCCAGCACCTCGATGCTGAGCACTGCACCGTGCAGTGGCGTGGGTGTATTCCTGCAGCTCCAGTGCTCGGTCAACTCTGCAAACCCACTGCGTTCCCACCTCGGAGCTCTGGCAGCGCCTGTCCAGGCATCGCCCGGCTGAGCTCCGCTCCTCTGAGTGTCGGTGCAGCCGTAGTGAGGGGTGGGAGTGGGGGGCTGGTGCTGCTCGGAGCGGGGCTGTGCTGCAGACGTGTTTGCTCACAGAATGGGTATGGAAAACAAAGTGCTGCAGCGCTCGGAGCCCGAAGTGACTTCGGAGCTCATCTGAGTTTGTCCTGAGGTCTCTGTGAGCAGCTTCGTTCTGTAACCCCTGAACTTTGTCCCTCTTTTCCCCCTGAGCTAATGAATACTTAGGGCCGGGGTGATGCCGGCTGTCGCTCCCGAGCAGCAGCTCCTCCTGCTGCTGCTCCTCCTGCTGCAGCTCCGTGAGCTGCCCTTGCAGGTCTGGCGAGCAGTGCAGCCCGGGGCACTGCTGGGATCGGGCTCTTCCACTGAACGTGGGCACGGCCGCTCGTGGGTGCACACTGAGTCAGAGGGGAAGTTGGATGGGGCTGAATCCTTCCTGAGAAGCGGTGCTCCCACACCCACCTCCCCCCCGATTTCAGAGCTGGGAGGTCCCGCGTGGCTCCTCCGGATCCGCTCCAGCCTCGGACACAGGAGATGGTGAAAAGTTGGGTTTCTGTGGTGTGATTTGCACTGAGAGCTTCGGTCTGCAGCACGGCGGTGCTGGCAGCAGCAGCTTGGCTGATGTGGGAGTGTGAACCTGAGGAGATTCCCCCCCCATGGTGGCCCTACAGCTCTGCCCGTGGCACACAGCCCCCCGTGGCTGCAGCCCCTCTTGGTGGGGGCACAGGGGCAGGTGCTGATCTCTTCTCCCTGGGAACGCAGCGGCCCCATTTGATCTGCCCCCACTGTTGGTGTTGTCTGTTGGCAGACTTTCACCCTTCCCTCTGCTTGTTGTTTTCCTATCTGTGATGGTTGCAGCTGCTGCAAATGGTGTTCCCCCCCCCCAAGGTTGGAGTGTTCTTCCTGCTGTGTTTCTCTGAATTTTGGTACTGAAAAAGGAAAAGGACTCAGGCTGGGAGGAGCACCTCCTGTTTTCCTGTTCCCCTTAAAAGCGCTCATCTCCTGTCCCTTCCCATGAAGGGAAATGGGAATAGTTTGCCCCTTTCCTGGAATCAGCCCCGTTTTGGCAGCCCCCAGGGAGAGGGAAGGTTGCCTTGCCTAAAACCCCCAAACTTCCCCCAGAATGTGGACCCTGGTGCTGCAGAACAACACTTTGGGGCCGGCCCTGGTGTGGGGCTGCTCAGACCTGCAGAGAGCACAGCAGTTGGTGCTCAGTACCTGCCTTAAAGTGGAGGCACTGGGCTGGGAACAGCATTTACTGGAGGACTATTTTCGGTCTTTTTGGGGTCAGAGAGCCAAAGCTGCCCAGGAAACCCACATTCATAAGGGCAGCTGACACGTCTGAGTGCTTAAATGCACGTGAGGCTCTTGGGGCCACTCTGTGAGCTCAGTGCTGAATCACTGCTCCATGTTTTCTTTGAATTTGAAGCTGAGAACATTCCTTTGCTGAGCGGTGTTCCTATCTCAAACTTTTTTCAAACTGTCTTTAACCAAGAAATGCTTTTGGTTCTGAGTCTCCGAATGAATCAATACAGCAGACAGGAGACCCTGAAATGCAGCAGCTCCTTCAGCCCGGAGTGAAGGTCTGAGCAACTTCAGGTCTCAGTGTGTGAGCCCAGTGGGTCCCTTCCTTGACTCATTTTGATCCTGTGATTCTCCCATGGCTGAGGAGGGGTCCCCAGGATCCGTCTGATGCAGACGGTGCTCCCAGGGAGGAGGAAGAGCCCTGGGTCTGGAGATGCTTTGCTGCATCTTTCCCTCTGTGCTTCCCTTGCTCCCCTACAGCAGCCCCACAACTCAGCCATGCCTGTGCTCCCCTCGTGCCCTGGGGTGGGGGTGGGGGGTCTGTGGGCGATGCCGTAACCCATTGCTCCTCTGTCATTATGCCCTATCAGCAGCCGATGGCCTGGAGGGCTGTGCCAGGTTTCCTCATCCAGGTTGGCAGACGGTGCTGGGCGCGGGCTCTGTCTGTGGGCTCTTGCAGCAAGCTGTGTGCTCGTGGTTGGGACGAGGGCAGAACCTGAGCACAGTGAGCTGCAAAACCAACCTCCATCTGCCCTCACATCCACCGGTAGTGCTGCAGTGCAGGGAAGCTGCAAGGAGAGGGAAGGGAAGGGGAACTCTGCTAACTTTGCAGCGTGCAGAGCTCTTTTCATCTCCTTGCTGGAGGAAGGCTGTGGTTCTCTCTAAAACCCATGTTGAAGCCGTGCAGTGCTGCAGGGTTGGTGCTGTGGTGCCCTCTGGGTTTCTGCAGAGCTGTGCCAGCGAGCGGTCGGGTTGGAGCTGTTCCTGATATGATGCCCGAGCAGTAATCTGGAAATCTGTTTACTCCATTCCTCTCCATCGGGGGAACAGCGCTCAGAAACGTTTTCTGCTTTTACCTGCCCGTGTGAGGATTTGTTTCCTAATTGCAATGGGAGATCCCATAAAGATACTTGGCTAATGTGGCAAAAGAGCTTGGCTGTGGCCGGGCAGTGCTCCTCCCTCTGCAGGGTGGGAGAATTGCTGAGGGTTTGCTCTGCCGTGCTCCCTCAGCCCCTCTCTGTGCTGCTGCTGCCTTTTGCAGGGAGGTGGATGTGTCCACGATCCTTGGAGCTGCCCTGCACGCGTGTTCACTCGAGGCCGTGTTGCTGTGCCGTGGGTGAGGGGGTCTGGCCGTGTGCTCCCTGTGCCCGAGAGGTCTCCCAGCCCCACTCTGGGGGGGATTTGGGTTTCTCTGACGCTTTGGGAAAGCGTTTGTCCCTCACTGAGGAGCTGAGAAGGTCGGTGCTGCTCTGCGGGCAGGGGATGTCGTGCATCCATCCATGTGCGGTGCAGAATGGTGCTGAGCTCCGAGCGGAGGCTGTGCTTTGTCTTCGCAGGAGGCTGTCAGTCAGCTGCCTAATAAATCTCGGGGAAAGCAGCGGAGGAATGGGGCTCCCTGGAGCTACAGAAGGAAATGATTTAATTGCCCTTTTAATATAGAAAAAGGGTTGCTTGCGTGCTGCGACTGGATGCTTTGAATAGGCTGATTAGTACTGGGAAGCGCTCCTCGGGATGCAAGTGCATTGCCGGAGGCTCTGGAGAGGCTCTCGGAGCATCGCTTTGTTTTGACGCGTTGACAGAGGTGTTAATTGAGCGTGAGAGCCGGGGAAATAGTAAAGCCTCCGCGAGTGGGGCTCAGCAGAGCCCTCAGCAGCGCTCAGAGCAGCCGAGGATTTACGGGGCTGCAGAAGCCAGGCTGCTCCTTCCAGGCTGAGCGGGGAGAGCTGTTGTTTTCCTTGGCAAAGAAATGAACCCAACAATGCGAAACGAAGATACTGAGAACTTGACAAATGCTTCTGTGGCATCGCAGCAGTTTATTTTCTGCATCCTGGAGTTGCCTAAGGGTGTCGGACTCCAAACGCCGCAGACTTGAAGCCCTCTGCTCTGAGATGTCACCTCTGCTGGGGACGGCTCAGCTATTCCCTAAGTGTCTCAGTTCCCACCTCCCTGGCACAGGAGGTCCCTCAGCCCCGTACCCTTGGCTGGATGAGTTCCTGCTCTCTCTTTCAGGCACAGATGTCTTCGGTGTGGGATGTGAGGGGTCTGAGCACACCGCAGGCATCCACATACAGCCCACGGGTTCCCATTCCCATCCAACTGCTGTAAGCTCCTGTTTTGCCCCCAAGTTCAGGACTGCTGCCTTCAGCAAGCTGCATTTTGCATGCATGCAAAGCCACAGGCCATTACTTTAAAGGCCTTTCTATCCTGGGGTTTCACATTAAGTGTATTTCTGGCTCTGTGCAGTGGTTCAGCGTGGGGCAGCCGAGGCTGCTGAGCTGTGTCCCACAGTGGGGTTTGTGCTTTGGCTCCGGCCATGCTGAGCTCTCTCCTTGCAGCTGATGCAGAAACACGTTGTGAGAGGCTGGGAAGGAAACCTGCAGCCCTGTGGGTGACTCAGGCCTTAGTGGGAGCAGTCCTTTTTCCCCTCTGCCAAGTCTGGACGAGCTGTGAGCGCGGGTTTTGCAACGGCGAGTTGGCAGAAGAAAAAGGAAAGTGACAAAGCATGAGAACAACCTCAGCAAAATGCTTCCTCCCGGAGCCCGAGCGCTCCCAGAGGGGGCTCCGAAGTTACAGTGCTCAGCACTGAGCCCGAGGGAGGGTCCTCTGCTTTTAAGGAGGAGGAAGAGGAGCGGATGCTGTGTGTGCTTCCCTGTAGAACAGGTAATCCCAGGTGCACCCCCAGCTCTGGGCTGTGCCTTCTCCCAGTTTCTTCGAGCTGGGTTATACTGGGGGAGCACTGGAGCCATCGGTGCAGGTGTTCTGCTCCCGATGGGGGTGTTGAGCTCCCCGAGCCCTCCACCTTCCTGCTGCTCCCCCTGAGCACGGCTGCTCCCTCGGCCCGTGGTGCAGAGCCGGGTTTGCAGTGCAGTGCCACGTCGGTTGCACGCAGGTGAGACGTCGGTGCCGCAGTGACTCAGCCCTGGGATGAGACGAGGAGCGGTGGGATGGGCGGCCCCGGCTCAGCCTTGCCACATCCTCCCTGCCCATGTCTGCGGGATCGCTCCCAGCCCTGTCCCAGACAGGGATCTATTGCAGCCCTGTCCCAAATAACAGCTGAGGCTGACGCAGAGCTCCCGCTGCAGCGCTCGGCCCACGGCTGTGTGCTCCTCTGCTGTCGCTGTCTCAGCAGGGTGAGGTTTCCCAGGTGCTCTGCAGGGGAGAGTGCCACTGAGCGGCTCTTTGGGCTGCAAAGCTCTGTACCAGCCAGGAGAAATCAGCATCAGGAATGTGCCATCCCCTGAGCGTGCCCTGGGAAGGAGGAGGGTGAGGCTGAGGGCTTGGCTGGGGCTGAGCACGACGTGCTGTCACTGCTGCAGACGGCTGCAAGAGGGGATTGAGCTTTCAGGTGCCCGCTTGGAAGAGGTCGGAGCTTCCACAACAAATTATCTTGCCCCCGCCAGCACGCGAAGGCTGAATGTCACGACGGATGAATGAACGACCTCTCCCGGGGGCGGAGGGAAACTCCCGCGCTCCACCCCACGCACCGACGTCATTTCCACGATGGGGCTGAGTAACGTTTTCCAAGAAGTCAGAGTGGCAGCTCGGGCTGCGTCCCGCTGGGAGCTGCCTGGCATTGCCTTATTGCTTCCCCTGAATGCTGCTGACCTAATTGATGCTTGCCCCTCTTTAACTGAGAGCTGGCAGAGGGTGGTGGCGATGTGGGGCACCTCTGCCATGGTAACTTTTTTGCCACCAGTGCCTCTTATCCCCATCCCGGAGGTGTCAGTGCCCACGTGTGTGGCCCTGGGAGGGGACGGCAGAGCGGGCAGTGCTGGGGGAGCATGGAGGGATGCGTGAGGATGTCTGCAGTGCCCTCATCGCTTTGCACTCCGAGTTTGTGCTGGCGGTGAGGATGAGCCGCCCCCCAATTCCTGCTTTAAGACCTCAGGAAGGCAGAGCAGCTCAGAACCTGCTGTCGGTGCTGTGCTGACTCGGGGTCAGCCCGATGTGGGGTGGGAGCAAACTCTCCATCCTCGTCTCTCAGTGATCCCATTGACTTTGAGTGCTCGGCCGTGTGAGGCCGTGCGGTCACAGCAGCCGTTCACCTCCACTTTATGCCACCCCACGCACGCCCGAGGGCCGCACGCTGCTGAGTGCTTGGCAGCTGGCATTGTGGAACTGAAATTTATAGGGGGACATTACCGGGGTGAATGAGACACGCCGCGCATCGCTCGCTGTCCCCTTCCTGTGCCCACGCTGCGTTCCCCGCTCCCCTGGCAGTGTGTGCGCTGCGATATCTCCTCCCGGCTCTGTGCTGGGATGCGCTCCGTGGTGGGGGGCAGCGGTTCTGTGCCCCCCACGTGTGGGTGCGGGGTGGGCTGTGCCGTCCCTCGGAGCCGTCTCACGCTGTGTTTGGTTGCAGGTGGCTCCATGTCTCAGCTCCAGAGCTCCTGGGACGCGCACCCACGCAGCGTGGTGTACCTCCCCGACGCAGGTAAACTCACACCCCACGTGCAGGTGCTCCTCGTGGTTCTCTCCCTCCAAGCTGTGCGGGTTTGAACTCCTCTCTGAAGGCTCTCAGAGCGTTGTCTGTGCTCCGTTCCTATGAAGGTGTGTGTGACACCGAGGACAGACAGTTCCTGAGCAGCTTCGGGATGCTGTTCCCCCGTGGCCATCTCCTGTGTGTGCAAAGCTCTGCAGAGCCACTGCCCCCTCCGAGGGGCAGAGAGGGGTCCTGGCCTCACTGTGCTGCACCCATAGCAGTTGCACGGACTCACACTGAGCTTTAAACTGCAGCGCTGTGCTCTTAGTTCTGGATTATTTTTTTTCTTTTTTAACTCACTTTTGTTCCAGACTTCGTTGTCTGATGATGCTTTGTACAGGAAAACCCCGGCGTCAGCTGAGAGGTTTGAGAGGGCAGCGTGGAGCTGGGGGGGCAGCAGATGCTGGCGATGCCTCTCGAGGAAGCACTGTGACCTTTTCCATGCGTGTCAGTGTCAGACACGCAGTGTTTGTGCGGAAATGTCCACGATGAGCCCCGCTCTGGAGCTCCCTTCAGCCCCGTGGCTCACGCTCTGTGCTGGGAGCCCCGTTTCCTTCCTTCCCCGTTCACGTCCGACCCTTTGAGGCTTTTTGAGACAATGCTCATTCTCTCTGTGTGTTTGGGATTTTTCTGACTTACGGGAGCTGGCGTGAGCGCGGCTGCTGCTTCCTGTCTGCGCACGGGGGAAATTCTGCTCGGGCTGACTGGTGGTGTGACCTCTCCCTGTGGTTTTGCATCTCTGGTTTGGGCGAATTTGGACTCTTTTGAAGCTGTTTGCTGAAAACCAGATGCGAGGGAGTGGGGGGGAGAGAAGGTCGGGGTTTGGAGTGGGCTGTCGGACTGCTGGGGTGCAGCACAGAGACGTGAGCGTGTCCTGCAGGGGCACAGCCTGGGGGACTGGTGCTGCTCCTGCTGGGCAGATCCACGCACTGTGTGTGTGCTCTGAGCTGGCTGGAGCCTGCTTGGTGGTGGTGTGATGGTGCAGAGCCAGAAGGAACTCGGAAGCTTTTCTTGTCGAGTCAAATGCAAGCCAAAATAAATAAATAAATAAAGGACATCCTTTATTTGCATCTGATTTGCTTTTTGTAAAGCTGAGACAGCTGCATGTAAATTCCTGCTGTCCTCTGCCCCTGCAGAGATGGAGACCATGGCTGCCAGCACGTCGCTCCCCGACCCGGCCGGAGAGTTTGACCGCAACGTGCCCCGAATCTGTGGGGTCTGTGGGGACAGAGCCACCGGCTTCCACTTCAACGCCATGACCTGCGAGGGCTGCAAGGGCTTCTTCAGGTGAGCTGAGCTCCGGGGAGAAGGAATCCCACCCTACAGCCCACGAGCTGCTGCTGCTCGGGGTGCTGCCCTACACAGCATCCCCAGTTGGTCCTACTGAAGGCAGAGCCATCCCGGGCTCTGCTGAGCTGCAGGTTGGTGGCTGTTTCAGGGGCTCGCTTGCCCCGATGGTGCCAAACCACTCACGTGGGAGTTCAGGTCGCTTGCACCAAGTGAGAGAATGACTAAGTGCTGGTGAGATGAGATTAATGATGGCGTGGGCCTGGCGGGGATGAGCCTTGCCCAAGCACTGTGCGCTGCAATGGGACGGCGGCAGCGGGTTGCAGACACCGGAGCACATCTTCAGGGCTGTTACAGCAACAGGGCACAGGTTTTCAGAGCAAAGTCATAACTGCTCCCCGTGCAGGAATTTTGGGGCCGGATAGAGGTGTTCACATACCACAGTCTTGCAGCCTGGCCAACCTGAGCAACAGCATTTTCCTCAGTTACTGCTGCTCAATGAGTAACTCCACTTTCAGGTGGTGTTACCCCAGACTTCCCTGTCCCCTGCGTGCCTGCAGTGGTTGTGGGGTGGCTTTTGACCTCTGAAATGGGGCTGCAATGTGGCTGTGATGCTGCGAGCCCTCCCTGGCACTGCTGCTGCCCCATCTCTATTGCCACGCTGGTGTGACCATGTATGACATGCAACTGCAACAGTATTTCTGAACAGACATTTTAATGATGTGAGAAGCTCTCATCTTGAGCTAGCCCTTCATGCCCCATATAAGGCCTTTATTTTCAATTTAAGGCTCTCCTTTGGCTTTGTCTTGCTTTCCAGGCACGCTGTCCCCACACAGGGTCTTGGTTTGGTGTATTCTTTCTTGCCTAACCAGCCTTGTTTACAAGCTATGTGGAACCAATGAATGAATTCTTGTTGTCACAATATCCAGGTGCTTTCTGCCTGAAAACACCACAACACTGCCATGGGGGAAGCTGAACCCCCTGAAACTCACCCAGGAAATCTATGGATCCCCGTGCAAGCACCTGTGGTTTTCAGATCTCAGTTTGTGCTCCCTGAGAACCACTGCCCAGGGACCAATTCCTGGTGGCTGTTACCTACCTCAGGGGTCAGACTTGAGCCTGGAAGGAGCAAAAAGGGTGAGGGGATAACTGGGGGTGAAGGGCTTCCCCGTCAGTGCCATCTGCTTGGGGTCGTATCTGTGTGGTTGATTCCCCAGCACGAAATCAGGACCCGGGTTTAATGGCTCTATAAAAGGCGTTAGGAATTTACTGGCACCTCTGGGTGCTCAGACGTGCACGTATCCTGCAGCACAAACAGGCAGGAGGTGACCTTTGGCCACTTGCTTCAAAGTCCACTGTTTATTAATGATGCCAACGGCAACAGCGGCCTTTTATTGAGCTCTGTTGTTTGCTCAGGGGCTCTTAAAATCCATCTAAGCCAGAGTGATTTATTCTGCTGCGACTTGGCTGAAGCATCCGCAGTTCCTCTGGTTTATTCTGTAGATCCAGCACAGTGATACCGGGCATTAATAGCAGAGCTGCTTGGAAAGGCTCTGGGTATTTCAAAACCTAACAGCTCCCCACCCATCCTGTCTGCATCACCGCATCTCCCGCTCCCGTAATCCTCCCCAGTTGGTCTTTGCCCTGTCCTTCATGGAAGGGGTAGCTTATTTATTTATTTTCTTTTAAAATAAGACCCCAGGACCATGAGCTGTTCGGCTTTGAATGCTCCATCCCATTGTGTTGGTCTCCTGTTGCCTGAAAGGAGGCAGCCTGAGACTCTGCTCCTTGGTTTGCATGTGGTCCGAGTTGGTGGTGACGGGTTGATGGTTGGACCAGTTGATCTCAGTGGTCTTTTCCAACCTTTACAATTCTATGCATGGGGGAAAGGATGCTAAAATCTGGGTAATGCAGAGTCCAGGAGTGATCCCAGACCTTGGGGAGTGGGGCTGTGCATCCAGCAGGGGATGTGCACCAGGCCAAGGTGAGAATGGTTTGGATGCTCTGAGGTGGTGATTTAAGTGGTCGAAAGCAAGCGGCAGAAACCAGGCACGCCAGCCTTACTCCTTAGTTTGCTTTGAGGGCTCATCCTCAAGTGCAGTTCCCAGCAAGAATGTTCCAAGGGGTCCCTAAAAGGTCGGGTAAGGGGTGGCTGATAGCTCCCAGAAGCAAAGGATGGAGCAGGCAGGACTTGGGGGAGAAAATGTGAATGGGCCAAAGCGTTGACTCACTGTTGGCGCTGAGCTTCCCTGGGGGATGTGTAGGTGCAGTGAGGAAGAAATAAGAATTATCCCCCCCAAAGAGCAGCAGCTTTGCCCTGTTTCGTGGGTAAAGGCAGTGCCAAAGTGACTCCCACCTCCCAGTGGTGCTTACAGAGCTGTAACGTGGTGCCAGAAAGGCTGCAGAGGGGTTTGGTAATGAGTAGGACCACTTTTAGGAATGGCAGCATCTCGTGGGCTCTGTGAATGTGAGAGCTGTGCTGCTGAAATCTCACATTTCCCATAAAAGGGTCAGTGCTGTGGGGCACAGCACGGCCAGGAGGGCTCTGCCCGTCCCCATGAGTTGAGTGTCCCACGGCCACACTCCATCCCTCCTTCTGCAGACCCTGAGCGATCATTTTGGGAATGCCCATGGGAACTCTCTCCCCATTTCCCCACTGTAGGGTGGACAGACCTTGGGGTGGTTGGGGTGACCCCACGGCTGCAGCCCCATTGACTGCCGCCTGTGGTCCAGCTTTGCCAGGGAGGGTCTGGTTATTTTTAACATCCAGCAGCCTGCTTGGGACAGGGATCTCAATGAGCCTTGAAATGGCCTCTCCTGGGGCTGTACAAAAATACTGTGCAGCCAGACGCGTGCTCTGCAGAGCTGCTGATGCACGGCCGACCCCTGGGGGGGGAAAGCGGCCGTTCAGGAACCCTCCATTGTGCCCCCCCGCCCTGGGTTCAAATGAACTGCAATTTTCATACCACAACCATAGTGTTGGCTTGTGCACGGGACAGCTCTCCCTGCCCCAGGGCCTCTTGTTCCTCTTGTCTGTGCCCTCCTTGGGCTGTGGGGCAGAGGATGCTGCTCCAGATACCCAAAATACAAAGGGTTGTTCACTGAAACTGAGGGATTGTGGAGTGTTTGGTTCCAGATTCTGCTTCCCCCCCCCAGGCAGGACAGCGTTTGTCCTCGTTCCTGGGACAACAAAGGCCCCACTGGTGTTAGTGACAGAGCAAACACAGGGAAAAGTGATTAAACAAGGACTGGCTGCAGGGCAGGATGCAGATTTTGAGCTGCAGAAGGCAGATGTGAATCCTCCACCATCAGCTTCTCCCATCTTCATTTCCCTAAATGCGTTTATTCATCTGCAAGGAGAGGAAAACCTCGCTGTTTACATCTCTGTTTTGAAAGCAGCCTCTAATTGCACACTGCTCGGGTCTGCAGAGCTGGGATGGGTTTTGTATTTATAGCACTGTGAGCTCTATGTGCACGGCCTCGGAGCTGTTCCTGGCCTGGAGATCCCTGTCCCGTGCACACAGAGTTTGCCCACGGAGCTCAGGACTGTGCCCCATCCTCTGGGTGTTGCAGGAGGACTTTATCACAGCTTCTCCCTGCAGAGCTCCATTTGTGGGAATTAATTTTCAGGCACTGCTTTTGTTTTCTCACTGCTGGACTCGCTGTGTCCCAGTGCTGCACTGCTCCCGTGTGCTTTTCTGCTTTTTTTTTGCCCTTCTGATCCACCCTCACTTTGTTTTCCAGCCCTGGGCTTTGCTTTCCCTCCATTCAAACTCACACCTTCATTTGGAACGAGCAGTGTGTAGAAATGCTTGCAAATCAAGATAAGCTCTGCTCAGTGGTGGAAGATGGTCGAGTAACTGGCCGTGGAAGATTGACTGCCCTGACTGTCGCAGCGGATGAACGTGGTGTGGTTTTGGGTTGTGATGTTGTTTCTCTGGTGTCCTGCAGTGAGATTTTTCCTGTGCACGTGCAAGCACGCACTCCAGCCAGTTCTTCTAGCAAAGCCAGGCTTTAAAGGCTGGTCAATGTTTAATGATGCTGCTTGAGCACGTGCTGCTCTGCTCTCTGGTTTCTTTGCTGCTGACAGCTCCGGTGGGGATTTCTCTACAGTTCTGCCTCCTCCTTTAGGGCCTCCACACAATCTGAAACCAGAAAGCTGTTCCATGGTGCTGGACCCACAGCCTGTGTCCCTCTGAGAGGGCACCTTCCCCATGCTGTCCAGTGCCCAGACCTCGAAGCTCCAACCCACGTGGCTGTGGCCTTCCAAGCAGAGCCTCCCCACGAGCCCAGCAGAGCTGATGGGTGTTGGGTCACAGATGTTCCCAGTGTGCTCTTAGCAGCCTTCCCCAGCAGTTTGCTGTCGGACCTGTGCACGTCCCCCTGGTTGTGCTGGGGGCACTCCTCATGCGGCGAAAACAGCACTGTGTGACGCAGGGATTTTTTTTTCCCCTCCTGTTCCTCCGCAGGAGAAGCATGAAGAGGAAAGCGATGTTCACGTGTCCGTTCAACGGGGACTGCAAAATCACCAAGGACAACCGGCGGCACTGCCAGGCGTGCCGGCTGAAGCGCTGCGTGGACATCGGCATGATGAAGGAGTGTGAGTACACTGCGGGCGGGGGCTGAGGGTTCGGCCTCGCCCCCCAGTGCCCTTTCTCCTTCTCAATTAAAACACCTCCATGCAAAAAACCTTTACGAGGATTCAAAGAGGATGCAAAGGGCAGCGGGTAATGATTGCGAGGAGCTCATTTAATGATTGAGGCATTCGTGGGCTGCAGAGCTGTGTGCCATGGAGGCATGCTGGCTGTGCTGGCAGCCACACGGGGAGCACATCCAGCACTGTTGGTGATTAACTCCTGGACGGAGCTCATTCATGTCCTCTCTGTGCAAAGCCATCGTCCTCCCGCAGCAGGCAGGGAGAGCTGGTGGGCCTCCTCTGGAGCACTGTGATGGGAAGCTGTGTTCACAGGGAACCATTCCTCCTCTTGCTCTGTGATAACTTCATTTTGGACCCTCATTCTCACAGCACAGGTCCACCTATCCCGCCACGTGCCCGGCAGAGACTTAAGCAAATAGCAGAGGGAAGTAAAGCAGTTTTTAACCCAATCCAAACAGGTTAGCGTTGTCCAAATATTTATTTTCTTCAACTATGTTTATAGATAAGCAGCTCTTAAAAATAAAAGCTGCTTGGTATGTTTCCTCCTACGCACACATGCTTTCTACATCCCAAGTCTTCAGGGGAAGACCAGCACTGCAAACTAGCAGCCGTGCTCCACAGAGGGGTAGAAAAGCAAGGAGTGGGTAAAGCAGCAGGTGAAGCCTTCTGCTGGGTGAGCACAGGGATGGGGAAGCAAACTGGAGCCACATCCCATGTCCTGCCCTGCAGAAACAGCTGCTCCCTTTGCTGTAACGCTGGTCCTGCTCCCTGCAGTTGGTTGAGCACTGTGGCAAACACTGCACAAAGCGCAGTTTTGATGTTCTGCTGCTTTGGCTTTTGTTGTCACGTTAGATTTCCTGGTTGGAACAGCACCATTAGGCACTTTCTGCTCCAAAACCCAACTCTGAGCTGTCCCCAGAGCAGTAAGAGAGCCGTTCTCTCTGAGGGTGCGTTTATATTATGGGTGTTATCTCTCAATCTGACACTGAGAGGGAGAAAACGCACTGTGCTTATTGAAAAAGGGCACTGAAATGCCCCAGTGCACGGGGCTGCCTGGCTGGGAGCCTTCAGCTCCAGTTACTGCAGCTCGTTTGGTGGAACTGTTGCTAACGAGGGGAATGCGTTGACTTGTAGCAGTTAATTACCTGAGAAGGGACAGAAAACACGACGAGGGATCCGCCTCAGAGTTAACATGTAAGCCATCCCCTTCAGCAAACGGATTCTGTATTAATGAAACCTAACTGGGGAGCCTAAAAATAGCCCTTCTGCAGCCCCTGCTGCTGGCTAAATGAATGGGGACAAGGTGTGCTGCTGTTATTTTTAGGTGGCATCGTGGATCTTTGAACTCTTGGGGTGGGCTCGTGTCCTCCTCGGGCTGAGGTTTCTGGCACGGGTACAGATGGGCTCAGTTTGCTCTGCTGCCAATGGGTCTGAAGCAGAAATGAGAGCAAAAGGGGATAAAGAGGAGGAGGAGGCAGATGTGGGCACTCTTTGTACCTGCATTACTTTGAGGTCTGGTGCAGGCACTCCCGTCTCCTCCTCCTGTCCTAAATGTGGGGTGGCTTTTAGCATTGCCCCCAGCCACGTTTTCAGGGACATCACCTCCAGGATCGATGCAGCAGTGAAGGGGTTCTCAGAGAGGTGCAAGAAGGTGGAGGCCTGGCGTGTGCTGAAATTCACATGGAGCAAAGGCTCCGTCCTGCTCACAGTCCCTGGGGAGCTGAGGACAACCACTGTCCCTACGAGGGACCAAGGAGGGGATGAGTTGCAGCCATAGGAACACTCTGAGCCTGGGGAGCGTGTGGGGGCAGTGTGGGTCAGGGCTGGGGGCTGATCCACAGCTGCAATCTGCAAATATTTGTGGTTTTCCACCCATCTTATCTGCGTGGGGTGAAGCCCAGGGCAAGATTACAGGACAGCATCGGGCAGAGGCGAAAGCCATGTCGTCTGGAAATGCTTCTGCGAGCTGTTTCCCAGGACGGGCACCCACCCCTCCAGGGCTGCACATTACCTGTGGGTAATTCACCTCTCTCGGCCTAGCTGCCCTCTCCTCCCCGGCTTTTATAAGCAGTGATTGCAGCAGGTAGGGCTGGGGATGCACTTCCCCTGGGCTGCCCTGTGCTGCATGGTGTAAAGGTGTTGGTGTAAAGCGGGGAGGCAAACAGCACGGCTGCAGCACCTCACTGCGTCCCTGCTCCCACTGCTGTGCTGTTTTCCAGGGGACTTCAGTGCTTGTTGCAGTGCCAGGAGTGAGGGGGCTCCGTGGGAAGGTTCCAGCTGTGCTGGCAGCGTCCTGCTGCGGTCTGTCTGTCTGTGGATGGAGCACAGGGCGTTATTTCTGAGCCTGGGAATGGTTGTGCAGTGTCAGCTCGGTGCTGATGCTGATGGTGTGAGAGGGAAGGAGCAGCAGTGGGCGCTGAGGATGGTCAGGGTGGGTGGCTGCTGTGAGCAGCATTGCTCTGTGGCCGTGTCACCCCTCGTCCTGTCCCTGCTATGTGAAGGTCCACAGCACTGCACAGTGTTGGCAGCCACTACAAACCCCCCCCCATCTCCTGATGGTGAGGGTGCTCAGCAGTGGGAGCTGGGAGCTGGGATCTGGGGGAGGTGAAGGCACAGCTGTGGGAGCGGCAGTGGGGAGAAATCAGGTTTTGTCCCCCAGCTGTGAGAGCTGCATCTGGTTGTGAGAACGGGTGCAGAGCGATCCTGGGTGATTCTGGCAATGGAGAGGGGTCGCAGTGCCCTGTAGGGCTCTTTGGGGATGCATCCTGCCCTGGTGAGAGCACATTAAACACACACAGTGCTGCTCAGCGCTCATCACCACAAATCACTGCACGGCTGTGCTGCAGAGCTGCTGCTGCAGGGACAGCCCTGCTTCTCCCCATCCCAAATGCCACTCCCTGGGGCTGGAAGAAGACCCTTTGTTTTTTTGGGGCTTTTTTTGGTCAGATCCTCACCCGCTGACTGCGTCCTCGTGCTGTCCATAGCCTCAGCACAGCCCTCGGTGTCAGCTGTGGCTTTCCCCGCTGTCCCTGTGCTGTCTGCAGAGCGGTCCGCTCTGTGCCTGCAGGGAAGCAGTGTGCAGATGTGCTTCGGGTCAGGGCTCCACCGCAGCTCTGCCCGTGCCAGGAGCTGGGAGCACAGCTCAGCATCTGGGGAGGGAGTGCCCTGGGATGCCATCTGGAGTTGAAGATGCAGGCTGGGGCGTGCTGGCCCCATCCATCCTTCCGTGTGCGTGAGGTGAGCGCGGGTGAAGCCTTTTTCCCAGGAATTTTGTAGAGCTCATCAGCCCCGTGCTGACGTCCTCATCCGTGTGCTGTCACCATTTCTCCCTCCCCAGAGCTTCAGCTTTGCTGCTCCCCGTTGGCTGAGCGGTGCTGGGCTCTGCTGGGGCTTGCTCAGCACCGCCTGTTTGCAAGGGGAGCTGGAAGGGAATTGCAGTCGCATTTATCACGTTGATCTGATCTTTAAAACACCCTTCGATCCGCCTGCGGGGCTTCCTTCGGGTTTTGGACTCCTGTAGGCTCTGGTAAATCCCATCAGAGCGTTCACCACCAACCCGAATCTCTGGAGGTGGTGTTGCAATGGATTCAGAGCAACGTGCAGCCCACACCACAGTCTGCCAGGCCTCAGTGCACCCAAACCCCGAGACAAATAGGGACTGAGGGTCGGTGCATGCCCTCTTCCTCCCATCCCAACTCCTCTTCCTCGGTTTCCTCCACACTGGGGTGGGTGAGGAGCTGCTGAGCCCTCTGCTCTGTCCCCATTCCCAGCCCCACATGGCTCTTCCCAGTGCTGCTGCATTCCTCAGTGCTTTCCCTCCTTGTGTGCAGCACACAGATGGATCCTGAACTTCCCTAATAGGATGGGAGATGGCAAATGCACAGTTCTGTCTGGGGCTGTCCCCTGCAGCACTGACCGTACTGTGCCGGTCACAGCAGTGACCTTTCAGCCTCAGCCACTCATTCAGTGCCTCCAGATCTTTAACCCCCCCTGGGGCTGTTGTGCAAGCTTCGAAACGTATTGGAAAAACGCTGTCGGCGAAGTGCAGCAGAAGGGGCCGAGAAGTGCAAATGGTTCCTTGAGCCCTCTGCCTCCGTCCGCCTCTCCTTCCAGATTCCACCCGGCGCTGCACGAAGCTGCCTGCCATCAGATAACGCGCCCGGTTCTTCTGCTAATAACTGCTGCTAGGGGTAATGGCATCTCAGGAAGGGGCACTGCTATTTATAGGACCCACCCGTGGATGTGCTTTGCTGATTGGGAGTGTTAATGAGCTGTTGGGTGCTCGCTGCCCCAAGAGGTCACCGCAGCTTGCTGCTGCTTTTCCAGCCCCGTGAGGCTGCTCGGGTTCATTAGGGTCTTTATAAAGGTCATAGTGAAGCCCAAACTGCCTTTGGATGCTCCCACATCCCTGATCAATGGGAGCGGCTTTGCCTGTCGCCTTCGGACCCCACCCTTGGCTGCTGCCCACGACATCGGCGATAAATGGGTTGGAAGAGACCGCTGAGATCATCTATTCCAACCCATCACTACTGTGTCCCCTCGGCTTTAAAACAGGCGCGATGCTGCCGGGCACCACGCAGTGCTCCCTCTGTTGTCGGGAGCTGAGAGCAGCGCGGGTGAACCCACTGCCCCACGTCCCGAGATTTCTTTCACCCGAAAGCACAGAGCAAACAGTGAGGTCTGGAGCAAACCTGTGGCGGTGCTGATGTGACCTCGTTGCACCCAACAGCACCCACATGGGCCATAAATGGTGCTGTGCCAGGGAGCAGTGACCCAGCAGGCAAGGACAGAGCGGGCTCAGTGACAGTGGATGCAGGATTCATAATTCCTTAGCACTGTTGCAGGGATGCTGCTGGCTGCAGCACACGAGTGCTTTGGTCCCGGTTTCCCAGCACCAATTTCTGACCCCTCTGCTCTTTCCTTCCGTCCCTGCAGTCATCCTGACAGATGAGGAGGTGCAGAGGAAGCGCGAGATGATCCTGAAGCGCAAGGAGGAGGAAGCCCTGAAGGAGAGCCTGAAGCCCAAGCTGTCAGAGGAGCAGCAGAAGGTCATCGACACCCTCCTCGAAGCCCATCGCAAAACCTACGACCCCACGTACTCCGACTTCAGCAAGTTTCGGGTACGCTGGGGGCACGGCGGCCCCGATTCCCACACCCAGCACCCGCAGCCCCAAGCACTGCACCACTCTCATCCCAGCAAAACCCCCGTGCAGATATCTCTCTGCTCCCACCACCCTGCTCCCCCAGCCCCATTCCTCACGCCCTGCTCTCTCTTCCAGCCCCCTGTGAGAAGCAAGAACGGCAGCAGGACGGCCACGCACTCCTCCTCCGTCATGTCCCAGGACTTCTCCTTGGAGGACTCCAACGATGTTTTCGGCTCCGATGCCTTCGGTGCATTCCCAGGTACCTCTGCGTGGCACTTCAGGTGCCCATGTGCCGTGGGGGCTGAAGGGGAGAGGATATTTTGAAGCCTGGCCAAGGGCAAAGCAGTTGTCTCAGCTCTCCTGGGGAATGTATTTGACTCTAAGGGCCTCCTGGGGGTGTTTAGAGGGCTCCTGATGAGCTGAGAGCATTAAGAGCTTGGCTGCATCGGGACCACGAGCCGTGTTGCTGCTGCTCTGCCTGTAGTTAGACCTAAACTAAAAATCCCTCTGTAGAAATCCCACAGCTGGTACGACCAACCTGCTCTCCCAGCCCTACACAGAGACCTCCCAGCACGATAGGCACTGTCCCCACTTCGGGCTGACACCTCCCCCCATCCCTGTAACACCTCACCCACACGGAGCACCCCCTGACCACCTCCCTCCTTCCAGAGCCCATGGAGCCCCAGATGTTTTCCAACCTGGACCTCTCTGAGGAGAACGATGAGAGCCCCTCCATGAACATCGAGCTGTCCCAGCTCCCCATGCTCCCGCACTTGGCCGACCTGGTCAGCTACAGCATACAGAAGGTGATCGGCTTTGCCAAAATGATCCCTGGCTTCAGGTGAGACGTTGTCCCCACGCCGGGTGCCCACGGTGGTTTTCTGCTCTCAGGAATTCAGTCCCACCCTTCGCAGTCATTTTTCTCCACTTCACCCTCAGGGCTCTGTCCCCTTCCTGGGTCTGTTCCTACCTTCTTGTTTTCCCTCCCTCTCCCTTCCTGGGGTCACTACTCTTTAATCTTTAGCTGGATTCGCCCCAGCCACGTAAACAAAATGCCTGAGCTCCTGAGAAAGATGCTCAGGGCCACGCGAGTGGTGCCCATCCTGCTTGTGTGGTCCTGAGATGTGGTCCAGGGAGAAGCTGCATCGTGCCTCTCATTGTGGACGTGGCTTTCTTCCCATCTGCAGGGATCTGACCGCAGAGGACCAGATTGCCCTGCTGAAATCCAGCGCCATTGAGGTGATCATGCTGCGCTCCAACCAGTCCTTCACGATGGAGGACATGTCGTGGACCTGTGGAAGCAACGACTTCAAGTACAAAGTCAGCGATGTCACCCAAGGTAAAGGTGCTGCCGGGCATCCTTCTGCTAAAGGACAGCACCTCAGCCTGAAATTCGGGTGTAATAAGACCATGCTGAGTAGACTGCAGATACCTAGGCAGGTCTTAAAGCTCTCCCAGCACTGGGAAGAGCCTCAGAGTAACCACACGATGCTGAGGTCCTGGGTGCAAGGGCAGAGATCCCCCAGTGAGATCCCAGGGAAACCAGGCAGAGCAAACAGCACACTGGGAACGGGCACGGGGCTGCTGAGGGCAGGGATGAGATCTTGCAGGGAGCTGTGGGCACACAAAATGGGTTCGTGGTGTTTCTGCACGACACGGTGCAGCGTGGGAGTGATAAGAGGCAAACTGCCTGTAGGTTAATTGTCTTTCTAAAATCACCTCTGTAATCTCCTGCCTTAAAGATGCTGCTGGGGAGGAAAGTGCAATTGAAAGAAATGATGTTTTTAAAGCTCTGTCAAAAATTATCCTCTGGCATCCTGGCGCTCTCTGCTGCACTGAAGGAGGAGGTGCTGAGCCCCCTGCTCACCTCTCAGCTGCAGATCAGCGTTAACAGCCCCTCTCTGTCCCCAGCCGGCCACAGCATGGACCTGCTCGAGCCGCTCGTGAAGTTCCAGGTGAGCCTGAAGAAGCTGAACCTTCACGAAGAAGAGCACGTGCTCCTCATGGCCATCTGCATCCTGTCCCCAGGTAGGAGGACGCCCGTCCCCAGGCTCCCCAACCTTTGGGCTGGGGGATGCTTTGGCAGCGTGAAGGCTCCACGGACGTCCCCGTGGTTTAGCGGTGCTCACGGTGGGGTTGGGCTGACGGTTGGACTCGCTGACCTCCAAGAGATGATCTGACGCTCCCACCCCACATCACGGTGTTCCCTAGATCGCCCCGGCGTGCAGGACACCTCCCTGGTGGAGTCCATCCAGGACCGCCTGTCGGACATCCTGCAGACCTACATCCGCTGCAGGCACCCCGGGCCCAGCAGCCGCCTGCTCTACGCCAAGATGATCCAGAAGCTGGCCGACCTGCGCAGCCTCAACGAGGAGTACTCCAAGCAGTACCGCTGCCTCTCCCTGCAGCCCGAGCACAGCATGCAGCTCACGCCGCTCGTGCTCGAGGTCTTCGGCAACGAGATCTCCTGATTCCAGCCGCGGGTTTGAGCGCCCGCGTGGAAAGGGATAAGTCAGCCCGGCCCCCTGGAGGCAGCGAGGAGAGGGCTGTGACCGTGGGAGGAGGTTGTACATAGTTTGGTTTCACACTACTGCAGGTCCTGCTTTGTTTTCTTGGCCACGGTGGCTGAGGTTTGCTCGCTGCAGACCCAGGTCTGTGCATTCCCCCCCTCCGGGAGTGGTTTTTACACTCATCTGCAAGAGCTGACTTATCCCTTTATGGATGTTTTGAGGCTGGGCTGCCTCGAGCCATTTCTCTGTGACCAGAAACGGGGGCTGCTTGGTAGGAGAAGCTCATCTTTTTCAGATCCATGGCGCTGGGGAACCATCAGTGGCATCCTTTGAAGCTGAGGGACCCCCACGCTCACCCCCAGTTTGGGAAAGGTGACGCTGATGGAATTGCACACCCCAAATCCCTGCAGGAAAATATCGAGGATGCTCCTCCAAGCCCCACGGACACTGGTGGGAGGCCAGAGAGGGGAAACACACCCAGGAGCACCCAGCTGGGCTGTCATGTGAGGCCCCAACACTACTGCCACCCCATGTCCCACATCAGCCCCATTGCTGACAGCATCCTGCGGAGCTGTTGTTGCCTTAACGAGGCCAGGCAGAGCTAATGGGGCACGCTGAGGTCTCCTGTGCAGTGCTGGAGCTGCGCAGTGCGCCCTGTCCCTGCTGACCCCACTGCCTCTGCGGGGTGGTGGCCCTTCCCAGGGGACAACGGGAGCAGCACCACGGGAAGACAGTCTGGGGACCCTGAAATGTGGGGGAGCAGTGGGAGCTGAGGGCCTTGGGGGGGGCCCGGGCAGCGCCGCGCGTGGGGACACGCAGTGTTCGCGGTCCCTGCGCGGACGGGGATCCCGCAGGCAGCCCGAGGGGGGGGAAGGGCGTGGGGATGGGCACTTCGTGGGGCGGGAACTGGGGGCAGCAATGCTCCAGCTCCATGCAAATAAACGTGGCCTGGGACCACACCGTGGGGCTGTGTCCGTCTGTCGGGGTCTGCGTGGGGGTGCCGGCAGTGTCCGTGGGTCGGTCTGGGTCCCGCTGTCTGTGTGTCCGGGTTTGTGTCTGTGTGGGGCTGCACGGGTATCCGTGGGTCTGTCCACGCCGTTCCGTGTCCCCACGTGTCGCTGCCTCCCCCCTTCGCCCCCCCCAGATCCACGTCCCCGCGCGCTGTACGCATGCGCGGCGGGTCGGGGCGGGGCAGAAGGGCGCGGTCGGAACGCGGCGCGGGGGCGGAGTCGCACATGCGCAGTGCAGAGAGGCCGGGCCGCGCGTGCGCAGTGATGCGCGGCGCTGTGCGCGCCGTTCCGCTCATGGCCGCCGTCGTTACCGGGAGCGGGGTCGGGTCCACGCGTGTCCGAAGCGGGCCGGCCCCGCGCATCGGTACCCACGACGGCACCTTCCACTGCGACGAGGCGCTGGCGTGCTACCTCCTGCGCCTGCTGCCGCGCTACCGGGTACGGCCGCGGCCTGCTCGGGCCCACGGTCTCGTTTAAGAGCCACGCTGGGGATCCCACCCCCACCCGGGGGTCGCGTTCAGGTCCCCAACCCTTCCTCAGGGCCACCCTGGGGTCCCCAGCCCTTAGTCGCACCGTGGGGACACATTCAGGTCCCCATTCCTTCAGTGGGGTACTCAGCCCCACGTAGTGTCCGCCCTTCTGCCCCCATTTCCCTCCTCGAGGTCCCTGACCCCGCCCCCAGTGCCACCCTGAGCCCCCCAGCCTCACCCCATGCCTCAGCAGGATGCGGAGGTGGTGCGGACCCGGGACCCCCAGCGCCTGGCCCAGTGCGATGTGGTGGTGGATGTGGGGGGTGAATACGACCCCGGGAGGCACCGCTACGACCATCACCAGAGGTGAGGCCCTCCACCCACGTGGGGTCACCGCAGAGGGGAGCCCCCCCGGGCTGACTTTGCGACCCCACAGGTCTTTCACCCAGTCCATGCAGAGCCTCAAGCCCAGCAAGCCCTGGACCACCAAGCTGAGCAGCGCCGGCTTGGTTTATTGCCACTTTGGCTCTCAGATCCTTGCTGGGCTCCTGGGCCAGCCGGAGGACAGCCCCGTTGTGACTGCACTCTATGATAAGGTATTCCCACCCCACCAGCACAGCTTTCCCTTGAGGAAATCACCCCACGAGAGAGGGGTTATGTCCCAGGTGTCCTGACCCCGCCCTGTCCCCAAGCTGTACGAGAACTTCGTGGAGGAGATCGATGCCATCGACAACGGCATCGCGCAGACGGACGGGGAGCCACGCTACGCCCTCACCACCAACCTCAGCACCCGTGTGGGCCACCTGAACCCCTGCTGGAACGACCCCGACCAGGACACCGAGGTGGGGACGGGGCGCATGGGAAAGGGGGGACGCAGGGCCGCGTTTTCGGGGTCTCTGCTGACCCTGTGCTGCGTCCCCAGGCGGGGTTTAAGAGGGCAATGGAGCTGGTGGGCAGCGAGTTCATGGAGAGGCTGGACTACTATCGCCGTGCCTGGCTGCCTGCGCGGGCGCTCGTGGAGGACGCCATCCAGCGCCGCTTTGAGGTGCTCCCCACACTTGTTTTTTGGGGGGGTGGGGGTTTAAAGGGTGGGTAGAACCCTGGGGCAGGGGGAGGCCAGGTCCCCTCAGCATTAACCTCCCTGCAGAGCTCAGGGAATGGCCGTGCACCCCATTTATGTCT